>JARQOC010000003.1:76503386-76669218 GCA_033576535.1 Allobates femoralis | reverse complement strand
TCACAGGAAATGCAGTAAAAAAATACTTCTAGGAATTAGGCGAGAAGTGTAGGGGATTGTATAATAAAGATAATTACAAAAGTGGTTATGGGGTAAGGATAGATAGTTAAAAATGCATTTTAGGTGTAGGACCACCCATTTAAGCTGTTATGGCTGCATCGAAGAATACAACTAATAGCAAAGTGAAGTGTTACTAAAATGATCTAATTCTTTAAAACAAGCTTTTTTTATTGTTTGAGTTTCACATAGATTTATTGCTCTGGCAAAGCTTTTGTTTCCTTGCGTGGAAGAAGAAAGTAGTGATTTTTAAGGTCTATGATTTGGTTGTTTGAAATTTCCGTCTAAATGTTTAAAACGGTTTATCTTGAATAGGTTCCTATGTTGATCAGGATGTCACCATTGCAATGCCTGAAGAGGATGATTTAGCCCTAGATACAGAAGATCTGATTAGCTTTTCATATCAGGTTGCACAGGGCATGAACTTCCTGGCGTCTAAAAATGTGAGTTAATACACAGATGCTCACACACATTTGTACTTGACAGACATGCAAGGCCAAGATATAATTACTGATCTACTTACATGAGCAAAGTTCAGCCCAACATTGGCAAAGCTGCGGCTGGCACAACATTGTTTATTCTCAGCAATGATATTCAGATACGTTCTCTAAAAAGGATATGTCACCAGGTTAGAAGTGGACAGTATTTGCACTCATTATATCCCTCTGCTCCCCTTAGTATTATATTTTCTTTTATGCTTTTCTTTTCTGTTCCAGAGATAAAGGGTCTTTTTTTAGTCCTAATTCTTATAGTCAAGGGGGCGGTTCTCACAGGGTAACTATGCAAAGCAGCCTGAAGACACGCCCTCAGAGTAGCTGTGAGCCACGCCCCCTCGTAAAGAGCACATAGTTCATGCTTAATTTAAAGCAGCATTTTTATTTTATAAATCAGTAGTACACAGAATATATTTTACTAAGCTGCTTATTTTTATCAGAGAAATTTTTCTTTCTCTGGGACCGAATTAATCAGTCATTAGCAAAATTCTCAATTCTGAGGTAAAATCTGTATTCAGTGAAGACTTTCCCATTACAGAGAGAGGAGATGGCAGGCGATCCTAATGAGATTCTATGTAGATAGAAGAGGGAGCAGAGGATGGGGCTCTGCCTCCTGCCTCGAGTCCCTGCCTCCTGCCTCGAGCCCCTGCCTCCTGCCGCGAGCCCCTGCCTCCTGCCTCGAGCCCCTGCCTCCTGCCTCGAGCCCTTGCCTCCTCCCTCGAGCCCTTGCCTCCTCCCTCGAGCCCTTGCCTCCTCCCTCGAGTCCCTGCCGCGGTCTCGAGCCCCTACCTCCTGCCTCGAGCCCCCGCAATATATGCAGCACTCATTCTGTGAGTATAGGTTTAACATTTAAACACCAATTAAATGCAATAAAGTAAATGGCATCCTATAAAGACATACATAGAAATTGGCATAACATGGCATAGGAAAATTAGGCTTAGGAAAATTTGAGAAAATTGAGATACTAGGCATTATTGAAATGGCCATATCCATAATCCGTCCAAGTGCCAATGTCGAGGCGTATCTCGTAGCTGAGTCCCTAACTAAATGTTTTCTACCTATGTTTGAATCCTCTTTTGCAGGCAGCTGATACCAGAGAACAATACAAATTTTAAGCCATATGGGCAAGGACAGGTGTTCTAAATGTGCTTTCTCTGCCTTTTGGAAAAATTAACCTCTTCATTGATAGGCAAGCTAGGAACTGATACCAGAGCGTAATAGCATGAAAGATCAACTAGAGCAAAGAAAGTATACTACATAGGGTGTCCTTGTCCATATGGCTTAAAATTTCTACTATACTCTGGTATCAGCTGCCTACAAAAGAGGATTCAAACATAGGTAGAAAACATTTAGTTAGGGACCCAGTTACGAGATACGCCTCGACATTGGCAACTAGGCGGATTATGAATATGGCCATTTCAATAATGCTAAGTATCTCAATTTTCTCAAATTTTCCTATGCCATATTATTCCAAATTCTATATATGTCTTTATAGGATGCCATTTACTTTATTGCATCTGTTTCTAGCCCCTTCCGTTATCACAGAATCTTCACTGAATACAGATTTTATCCCAGAATGGAGAATTTTGATGACTATCAGTTCTGCAGAGAATGAAGCAGACTTCTCCAAGATGCACAGTGTTACAAAGTTGCTTATTTTTATGTGTACTATTCCGTTATGAAATAGATGAATGTACTCGCATCTCTGGAACCGTATGTTGGATTTAAGAAAAATGAAAAAACAAATGGGGTAATAGCAAGAATAAAATAGGAGTGAAAATTGTGTAATTTTGACCTGTAGACAGCAGGCCATCTTTAAAGTAGCTGTTAGTCATGTATATACCATAAGACTATAATGTATCCATGTAGGTTTCTTTAAATAATTGACATCTAAAACTTGGTTTACAATTTTAATGGGGGCTGTCCAGGACTTAACCATTGGGGGATAGGTCTTCATTTGATAAGTCAGCAAAATCAGATGGGTGGGGTCTGATAATAACACCTCCACTGATTAGCTGAAAACATTCTGTGGAAGAGGCCGAAACTATATGATGATGGAACACAGCAGCACCATACGTTGCTCAATGGTGCACTTTTATGTTCAGATCAGATGTGTGGGCGATAAGATCCAGTATGCAACTGTCACTTAGGCTGCTTTCACATAGGCGTTATTGAAAAAAATGTGGCAGATTTACCACATCTGCCACCTAACGGCTGCACTTGTAGCACCCTTGCGGCAAGCCTCATGCATTGTCTATGGGGCTTGCGGTAAGTGTGGTTGCGGCCGCGAAAAAAAAAATGCTGCTGATCGCGATTTTTTTCGTGGCGGCAGCTGGCAAAACTGCACTTGGTGCAAGCCCCACAAGACAATGCATGGGGCTTGCCGCAAGTGCGGCCATTAGGCAGAGAATGCGGCCGATGCGGTAAATCTGCCACATTTTTTCAAAAATGCCTATGTGAAAGGGGCGTAAGTAATGTACGCAGCTGCTGTCTTCTGCCCATCTATCGCTGTCACTTGGTTCTGGCTGCCACCAAAGCTATTCTCAGCTGATTGGTGGAGTTGCCAGATATCTGTCTCTCACCGATATCCTATTGATTACCTATAATGAATTGTTATAACCTGGATAGCCCCTTTAAAACTGGTTCCAACCAAGGAGCCATAACTTAGTTTTGACCAGAAGATGGGATCTCATTTACTTCAAAATCAAGTTCACTATGAGGCTACAATTTCTATTTTTAGGGATTGGAGATGTCTTCATAAAGTCACCCATATACAATCTTATGGGATTTTACTTATGGGATGAACCAAACTGGATTGTGTATGTGGAAAGCCCAGCTGTCTTCATGCTCTTGTCTGGAGAGGTTGACGTTTTAGACGCCTTTCCATCATGTGCATCTGCACCTTACATACCTCAGTATTTGTAGCCAAACCCAGGAGTGGATCAATCTGAGGAAAAGTCTAATAGAAACACCTGCACCACTTCTGTATTTATCACCCACTGCTGGTTTTGTCTTACAACTCCTGAGGTAAAAAACTCACCAAATACTCAGCGTGTGAACAGAGCTTAAATTCACTCTAGACCCAGCTAAGGCCACTTTCACACGTGGAGTTTTTGGTGAGTTTGTACTTCAGTATTTGTAGCCAAAACCAGGAGTGGGTGATAAATACCGAAGTGGTGACGGGTTTCTATTATACTTTGATTCTTCTACTTCTGATTGCTCCTCTCCTGGTTTTGGGTACAAATCCTGAGGTAAAAAACTCACCAACTGCTCAGTGTGTGAACATAGCCGAATTGTTGTAAAATATTAGTTTTGTGTATGATGTAAAAGTTCATCGTTCTACCCATCATATTGTGCCATTTAGTAACACATTTTTTGTTTCTTTTAGTGCATTCATCGAGATCTTGCAGCAAGAAACATCCTCCTCACTCACGGTCGAATAACAAAAATCTGTGACTTTGGCCTTGCTAGAGACATCAAGAATGACTCAAATTATGTGGTTAAAGGAAATGTAAGTCTTAGCAGGTGTAATTCAATTAGCGCTGTTCAGGGTTCTCAAATTCCCTTAGAAAACCCTGAGAAGATGGCAAATCACATCAGGACACTCACTCTTGGAGAGAACATAATGATTTTGGTGATATAATGTAAAATTTCATGTAAAAAGGACATTTCAGTAGATCTATTAGGTGATTTTTAATGTACATAATGGAAGCGCTGGACATAATGCAGTTTTTGGAGAAATAAAAATAAAATGTATTGATCTTTCTAAACTGGTTAGCAATCGACAGAAAAGGTAATATAGTTTTGGCCATGACATATTAATATATCAGGAAATGGCAAGCTGAGGGGTATACCTTACTAATATCATTCCTATCAAGAAAAATGTAACAATTTGTTTTTAAAAGGTTGCGGTAGGCTAAAAGGAAAGGAAAGAAGTCCTCACACCTTCACCAATCCATATGTATTCCCACGCTTGGCCTGTCCTTGACTGAATTGGGTCCCAGGAACAGACACAAACATAAGAGGCCCCTGTGCAACACACAATATAATGGGGCCCTTAGCAGTCCAATAAATCATCATAAAGCACAATTCCATGTACGTTGAAGTATAAGTGGCCTCCTTACCTCTTGGGCACCTATGTAGCTGCATGGGTTGCCCCATTGCTTTGTCCTTTCCTGTCCTGCTGTTTTAGACCATCAGGAGCCAAGTAAGCATCGATATGACAGCGGCAGGGTGTTACTGAGCGCGCTATTTCTTTTAATGGTTTTATTTAAATCGACTGAGTCCTTTAAAAAGGACTAAATAAGTGAAATCCGCTCACCATACCAGTTTCACACAAGCCACTTTGGATCCATGTCTCAAACAGGTGCCCGTGGGCTGGGAAATTGAAGTACTCCAGAGAAGACAAAGATTCCAATGTGACCGAGGATGTATTCCAAATATCCGTCTTTGATTTAGCACCCTTTAAAATCATCAAGGTAGGGCAAGTTGATGCGTTTTGACACAATACTAACATGACTAAGACAGTCTAGTGTCGAAACATATCAACTTGCCCTATGTTGATGTTTTTAAAGTGTGCTAAATAAAGGATTGATATTTGGATACATTCTTGGTCTTACCGGAATCTTTTTTTCTGGAATACTTTAAATAGGATGCCTAAGGTTCTCCACAAATGACCACTAATACTAGGGAGGTCAGCCAGGTGGCCTTTTCTCCTGAGTGACCTCTCCATGCCATACTAGGATATATAACAATAGGATTTTTACACCTAACTTCTCCTTTAAGGATTTTAACAATTTAATCTTAGATGCATGATTAGATACCAACTATAAGAAAGATATGACAGGAAATTATGGCCTTGTAAAATGGAGATGTAACAGATGAGGTTTCATCTGTTACTAGCGGCAATGTAGAAACAAAGTTGTTTTATTTATAAGGTAACATAAGCAGATAGTGAACTGCCATTCCTCAGACTAAGCAAGGAAATGTTGCAGATCAAAAAGTTGCATTTTTGGTAATAAACCAGGTCACGGGACGTGTGTGCTGTGGCCTCTCTATCTGGGTCACTATAGAATATCTAACGAATAGATTCTTCTGATCAGTACACTTTATAGGTCAGATTATGTCTTCTATTGAGATATAATAATTTGGTGTCTTATTTATATGTCCTCAATTGCAGTGAATTTAAATAGGTCACAAATTTAGAAGGTCTGGTGGTCATACATTTCTGGAGGCTGTGATCATACTATTGCTCAAAGGGCTTTGTTTATATAGGTCTAGGGCCTGTGTCCATAAATCTCTAGGGAGGGGGGGGTCTGGTCCTTCAGCATTAGATACACTTTAACCAATGATTATCAGTAACCTATGTTTCTAATTCGATCCTAACATTGTTTTTTTATAGGCTCGTCTCCCAGTGAAGTGGATGGCTCCAGAAAGTATCTTTCATTGCGTATACACATTTGAAAGTGATGTCTGGTCTTATGGGATCCTGCTTTGGGAGATCTTTTCTCTTGGTATGTTGTGTTCATTGTTTATAACT
The DNA here is from genome assembly GCA_033576535.1 of Allobates femoralis. NCBI lineage: Eukaryota > Metazoa > Chordata > Amphibia > Anura > Aromobatidae > Allobates > Allobates femoralis. Next base: position 76,663,128 of record JARQOC010000003.1, on the reverse strand, counting down.
TCCTTCTTAGTTGCACAATAGGAATATGAAATAAAGCAAAACATTAATGCAACAGCTTTTTTGCTCCACCAACACAATGACAATGTATCCACATCAGTGACATCAGTGTCAACAATTACAGCTATTACAATTGAAGCCTTTTAAGGCCACTTCACACACACAGATATCTGAGTCCAATATCTGAACAGATCTCTGATTGCAGTGAAATCATGGATACATTGCTCCATTTTGTGGCTGTGTACAGCGTGGAGTAATGTATCCATGATTTCACTGCAACCAGAGATCTGTTCAGATATTGGACACAGAAATTGGTGTGTGTAAACCCACCATTAGGATAAGAACATTGGTAAGGATAATGACTAAGGCTGGTTTCACACTTGTGTTCTGGCGGCGAGTAGGCAGAAAATGCATCCAACTGGATCGTGAAACTGGATGAAACTGTATAGGTATTACCGTATGTCAAACCCGATACTCTGATACGGCATAATACCACTGCGGCTGCATCCTTTTTTTTGCGGTTTCTGTTGAAGAGTTGTAATTTTTCATAGGTCATGCGTAGTGGGAGCAGCTGAACATGCTCTCTGGGCGTTCTTAGTATGAAAACCAGATCCAATGTGGATGGATCCATCCTTTTCCGGATCCGGCATCCATTGAAGACTATTCTGTGTGCTGGATCTGATCGGATCAGGATTTTCAACGAGCTACAAAATTGCAACATTGTCAACACCGTAAATAAATAAAAAAAATGGATCTGGCAGAAACGGCATACCACTGCATGTGCCGGAATCCCAACTGACAGTCAATGGGAACAAACCGGATCCGGTAGCGTCCGGCTTCTGTTAAAAGGTCAGAAAATTGCAGATGTGAAACCACCCTTCGATCCATACAAAATCCCTACAATGAGACAGATCTGCCTTCACAGAGGACATAGACAAATCACATTTAGCCATTAGGTCTAAAACTTTTTGTGGTAAAAAAATGGAATGTGAAGAAAAGTGGCTCATTCAAAGAAGTTGTAATTTACAAAATTAGAACGTGTCTATTGTCCTTTACTGTTTTCTTATTCAGCAATCCCAGCCATGTTTTAACATTTCATTGTTTGATTAATGAATAGGAAGCAGCCCTTACCCTCGAATACCGGTGGATTCAAAATTCTACAAAATGATAAAGGATGGTTACCGCATGCTGAGCCCAGAATGTGCACCGGCTGAGCTGTGAGTACTCATATAGTCTTTGCATTATTACAGAGAGGAATAATTAAAAATAAAAGCATAAATACCATTAAAAAAAATAGCATGAAAGTCAAATTTGTTTTGCTACATTAAGTAATCTATTGCGATGGGCGTCAGGGTGTTGGGACTATAGGATGGTCCTCAAGACGTCTACATGGGGCTCGTCCCTTTTTATTAGTAGCTGCAGAAGTTGAACATGAAATATGCCATTAAATCAATATACCCTTTCTGAATATTCATCATGTTTTCTTTTGTTTTTGCTTGTAGCTATGATATAATGAAGAGTTGTTGGAACTCCGACCCAGTGAAGCGACCCACCTTCAAACAGATTGTACAGATGGTGGAACAGCAGCTTTCAGACAGCAAAGGGCATGTGAGTATAATGTTATTAGCTGTAGTAGAACTTCTGCTGAAATGCTTTAGATTGTATAATAGATCATGAAGACGGACAGGTTGTGATAGCTGTAATGTAGGCGCTGAGAGTTGGCTGTTCAGGTTCACTTCTCTCAAATATCTTCTTATGTACACCATGTTTACACAGGATCCTGTGGCTCGGCAGCGCTTTGTACCCGGAGCCTGTATTGTACCTGTTACTTTGCATGCACTTCACTTGCTGCCATGTAGTATATCTGTATGACACAGGCATTCTCTGCCATAAGCAATGTTTCTAGGGGAGAAAACATTCATAAAGAAGTATCTGATGGAGCATATATGGGATTATAAGTGCCACTGTATAGCTATGTACGCCTACCCCTAATACTGTAGTGTATATGAGCACTGAAGCAAATGTAAAATGTTGAAAAATTATAAAATAACTATAGAAGCTTTCACAAGTACCATTTACTGAGCTGCTAGTAAAGCATATCCAGCCTGTATCCAGCCAAATCAGAGATTGTACATACTGTAGATGTTATTCTGGGGTAAGCTTTTCTTCCCAGTCTTTGGAACACATAGGGACAAGGTACCTAAAGATAATTAAAGGTGGTTCAACACCTAAAATGTATTCTCTGTCTGTACCCTTAACCACTTTAGTAATTATCTTTATTATACAATTCTCTATACTTCTCCCCTATGTAATTTTTAAAATTGTTTACTTTCTGCAATGTTTCGTTTTGAGAGGAGCCTTAAATGTGCCATTATAGGAGGCTGGAGCTGCATTCATTCCCAGCAGCGTCCATCAGCCCTGGGAGAAAATACATGTTATTTGTCTGTCTACCTCTTCATTGAATCATAGAATCATGGAAGGGTAGAGTTGGAAGGACCTCCTGGGTCATCTGCTCCAACCTCCTACTCAAAGCAGGTTTCACTAAATCATCCCAGACAGATGTCTGTCCTTCTTCTATTAAAGGAGAACTCACCACTTCTCTTGGCAGCCTGTTCCACTTGTTGATTACCCTCACTGTCAAAAGGTTTTTTTAATATCTAATCTGTCCTCTCCCATTCAGTTTTATACCATTGCTTTTTTTTCTTTTTTTGTGCAAATGAGAATATAGCTGATCCCTCTACAGTGTGACAGCCCTTGAGGTTTTTGTAGACATCTATTAAGCCTCCTCTGTCTTCTTTTTTGCAAGCTAAAAAATCCCAAATCCTGTAACCATTCCTCATAGGACATGGTTTGCAGACCAGTCACCATTCTGGTCGCACTTCTCTGAACTTGCTTCAGTTTGTTGATGTATTTTTGTCTTTTATAAAATGTGGAGCCCAGAACGGGCACCGTATTCCAGATGAGGTCTGACCAAACAGTAGAGGGCGATAATGACTTCACGTGATCTACACTGTGTGCTTCTGATAATACATCCCAGAATTGTGTTTACCTTTATTTCTGCTGCATCACACTGTTGACTCATGTTAAAGGACTTATCCGGCTTAAATCAATCTTTACAGTATTGGGCTACACAGATACAAGTAGATAGATGGTAATTACCTACCTGATCTGCTGTAAGCCCTATTCTCTCAGCCAGGTACTGACAGGAGGGGTCACATGACCTCTCCTGCAGTGATTTTGCTGCTTCCTGTGATGTCACGTCCCGACCACACAGTATTCGCTTATCCCCCGCCCTGTACACAGCATCACAGCCCAGTCACTGTGAGTGACAGCCGACTCCCCTCTGCTAACCCAGCCCATGTGTGCTGAGTAGAGAGGAGCTGTTTGAGGCAGGATTGCATGGACACTGCAGGAACACTGAGCAGCTCCCAGACAAGTGCCTCTGTATGCAGTGTCTGCTTTCACCCAATTATTCCCTCCTTACACTTTCAGGTGCATTGCTGTAGGAGTTGCTTGTTGGACCCTGTTTGTGTAGTAATGATGAGTTGTTTGTGAATGATCCTTCACTGCTGTAGCACTGAGACACTGTAGAGAGTCCTGGCCAATCAGGGTGCAGTGTGTGTGTGCAGAGAGGAGTGTGGAGGGGGCAGGGAGGTGTGTACAGGGGGTGGTGATCAGCACAGGCTGTTATAAGGGAAAAAAAACAGGAAGCTACCTAATCATGAAATGCTGCATGTAAACATCCAACATGGAGGCACTGAACACAGAAATTGAGGAAATGATGGTAGGAAAACAAAAAAACACTGTGGGAGGCTTTTTTAATACAATTCAGCACAGATTAGCTTTTTTAAAATAACAAGTTTTGTGGTTGGATAGGTCCTTTAAGTCTGTGATCTATTAGTATACTAACGTCTTTTTCACACATGCTATTGCTTAGCCCTATGCCTCCCATGCTGTATATGCGTTTTACATTTTTCTTACCCTGATGTAGAACCTTGCATTTCTCAATGTTATAAACCATTCTGTTAGTTGCTGCCCACTGTTCCAGTATGTTTAGATCTTGTTGAATCCTCTCTGTCTTCTCTAGTGTTAGCTATCCCTCCTAGCTTTGTGTCATCAGCAAATTTAATTAGTTTACCCTCAATTCCTTCATCCAAATCATTAATAAAGATTTTGAAGCACACCTGGACCAGGACAGTTGTGCCTGGACAATTAATTTGTATTATCTCTTGGGAACACTAATATATAATGGTTAAGCACAAACTCATAAGTTGGCCTCATAGGTTTAGATGTACTATTCTTGCAGCCCTGTACGAGATGCCTACAGATAGTTTCTCTTAAGTGAACAATTTGGATTTGCAGTAGCTTTCATGGACATAATCGCATCGCTACATAAATGTTGGTTGTGCTATACTTGTCACCAATTATACTAATATTGTTTCTTATTTTTTTTTTCACAAAACAGATTTCAAACTCGTCTCCCATATGTCCAAACCATACTCCTGTGGATCATTCTGTGAGGATCAACTCGGTGGGAAGCAATACATCATCTACTCAGCCCCTACTGGCAAACAGGGAGCGCTGAACACCTTTCACCTCATGCTTGTGGATTGTATCCTCATTCACATTTCCAAATGTTACAGCATTGTCCTAATCCTACTGAGCTGCTGAACTTCAAGACAGAGTGTTCTCTGGCAGTGATGATCCAAACGTCTGCCTGGTCCTATATGGACTTTTATCTGTATTCAAACATATTGTCACGTGATTTGTGTGGAGACGATATACAAACACCCTACCACATGAAGGCTCTGCATATATCTCAGTGACTAGTGGCGGACCATGGATGGAGACTTTGTGTCTGCTGAGATCCTGTATCTAGAAACTGTTGAAGAAACTTAGGAATCTTGTTGTTGACTTGTAGAATTAGAAAAACACACAAATGTTGAAACGTCCTGCAGTTGCAAAACGAGTGTAAATCCAGAATCCTGCTGAACCGCTTTGTGACTTGACACACATGTCTCCAGTATCTTGCTACTGATTCATTTCTCCTATACAGTATATTTCATGCAATTATTTATTAACCATTCTCATGCACTTATTCACATTGATAGATACAGCAAATATAGTTATAAGAGTTAAATTATTTGGATATTTAACTTTCATATATAGTACCAGAGGGATGACTTGCCTTGTTTAGATGCAGAGGAGGTTAAAGCACAAATTTCTGAATTGCATATTGGAAAGTTACTATTACCATCATCTTTGGATGATGCACAACTGTTATACCTATGAAACAGGTTGGATTGACCGCACCGCCCTGTCTTACTGATATTTTTTCATACTGGTTCTCTAGAGCAGAGGTTCCCAACCTTTCTGATCTTGAAAGTCACATCCAGCTCTGAGAGAGGTTTGCAAGCCAAATTCAGCTCTGAGAGGGAGTTACGAGCCACATCCAGCCCTGCCCAATTACAGTAGTGACATCCAGATCCCCCATACCGGTATATGACAGCCAAACCATTTCCATAGAGATCACACTGAGGTGGTGTACCAAGATCCCTGGGTTCCTACCTTACCACATTCAGATCTGCTTTTCTTTGTGGGGCTACTCACAATAGTCACCAACTGGAGACCCTCTCTTCTAGAAGACAGCCTCAAGCCACAAATCATATGCCCGTGAGCCACATATGGCTCCCGAGCTACAGGCTGGGGACCTCTGCTCTAGAGAAAGGTGTTAAACATTACCCCGTATTTGTACTGCATTTGTCAGTTTTTGCACCTTTTTAAAATGTTAAAATATTTCCTAAAAGAAACACTTTGACCTCTTGCTCGTGACTGTTCATGGAGGGGTCAAGTAGAAATTCCACTGTGTCTGTGTGATCATGGACAAATCACTTAAAATATGCTTGTTAACCAAACCATTAATACAAAAGGTACTTTTGGGGGGCACTTAGTCTGACACTTTCATTTTAATGGTTTAAGATGTTATATTTTTGTACATTTTTACGGCAACTGTTACTTTCAATGTGACTGGATGTTAACATTTCGTTTTATGTTTTATTTTGTGTAATTTTGTTTCTGTAAATATGGAAATGTAGCAATACCTTTTTTTTTTTTTTTTTTTTTTTTTACCCCCTCCCTCTACTCAAAGTATTTTTGTATGTATGTACATAAGTGTAATACGTATTGCAAGTTTCAAAACTTTTTGGGTATGTTGCCTGATTGTTGAAAAATGTTAATAATAAAATGTTTTGTCATGTTACACTTGTCCCTGTTTGCATGCAAATCTGAAGATGATTGACATTTTTAATTTAGGATTGCTAGACAAGTTTATTACAATTAAATCCCCCTGCTGATTTGCATACAAGCACACAGCTATGTGGAGCAGCATGCTCTGGCTTGAGTTTCTAGCAAAGTCAATCCATATCAAAGACACTAATGACCCTACGAAAGATCCTCACTCTCTTAATTACCAGCCAAGTCATAGTAGATGTCAACAACCTTCAGGCTGGCCACCAAAGCTCAGCATGGTCTACCATAACTTGTATTACTTCCTCCTGACTCTCAAAGCGCCACAGAAATGGTAATTTGATATCTTAAGTGGATTTGACATCACTATAGTGTTTGTTTGGTTGATTCACCCGCTGTAGTGGTGTGTTAAATGTAAGTCTCCTGAGTCCTGTCCTATACTCGCCTTCCGATGACTTTGTGTTTCCAGCATCACTTTGGTTGGCTGCAGCAAAAAGTGACTAGCCAGCAGTTCTAGGGTTGCATGGAGCATGCCAGAGGTCACTCTTCAATTCATCTCTAGGTGAGTCTCGTTCAAGCTCTCATAGCAATGCATTGAGGTAGTCAAAAGCTACTGGCACAATATGGCGCGCAGGCTCAGTAAAGTATGAAAAGCTGGAAGGTGAGTATAAGACACGGGGCACAGGGCTTACTTTTAAAGTTCTACTATATCAGTGCAGAAAAAAGAAACGCTGTAGTGGTGCTATAACCTAACCTATTTGTTGTGATCAAAATGCCCAGAGTTTTGCCAAAATATATTACAATATTAACTCCATACCTCATTTCTTGCCAAAGGTTCCCACTAACTGAATGGAATCGAATATCAGTAATCCATCCTAGTTCTGCTTAAGTTGTACTTATCAGGACGTTACCTTCTGTTTAAGTCAAGTTTTATGATAAATATTATTTGGGGTGTTTTTTCTCTCATTTATCCCATGTTAGACATCTAGTAATTGGGCAACAATTTATATAATCATTCCTGTCTATTGGCTCACTTAAACCTTTCAAAACCAGTCATACTCCCAGTGCTGATACTAGAGAATCTTTACAGCGCTCAGTGCGGATTCACAAGTCTATAGTAACATAGAGTGACTGTTGACTTGTGGCCGCAGGCCAGACAACCAATTTAAGTCTTACTAGACAAATGTCTATCCACAGGTATCGGATTACCTATGGTGTGCTGAGAAAATCACATACTCCACCAGAGGCAATTGCAGCCCCAGAGGTGGAGGGGAGCCAGCATATTGATAGCTTAAAATGAAGGTAGTCTGGTGTTTGGAGCCCTTAGCCAGATTGCCCTTATCATTAGTGCTGCATTGTGCGAGGAGCACTCCTGAAGCTTTGTTTCCTACAGTAGACAGCAGAGCTATAGGAAACCTTCCTTAGTTTCCTGTCTGATGCTTTCTCTAAAATGCAGGTGCGCGAGGCATGATGACATCGGCACATTGGCGGCATCATTTAGAAAGTACCGGACTGGAAGAGATGCCTTGGGGGATTGTCTAGAGATGAGAAAAATTGTTTTTCTTTTTTAACACACTGAGGAGAGCATAATGGGGGTGGGGGGGGAAAGGTTATAGGATGCTCTGAAATTAATTGTGGTGTGAGATAGAAAGCTACTGAAGGACTTCTAATGAATTGGGGGGGGGGGGGGAAAAAGTTGTCAAGGTCTTAAAAAGTCAAGGTCATAAATTGTGGGAAGGGGAATATGCCATAGAAGAATTAATAATCAATTGATTGGTGGGTGAGGATGCGATTGGGGAGGCGAAAGAACTCTATCAGAGACTTATAAAGAATTGGAGTGTAGGAGAGGATGCTATACTAGGACTTATTCTATAGTACTCCAACCACCAGTTCATTATGACTTCTATTCAATTGGGAGTATGGAAGGATATTATATAAAAAGTTACAATGAACTGGGGTTTGGGGGGAGGATGTTATCAGGGACTTGTGAATTGGGGTCTTGCAGAGGACTTTAAAGGAGAACTTATAATAAATTGTGAATTAGAGGTACGCTATAAGGGATTTTTAATCGGGGATGGGTGAGTCTTTGTCAGTGGGCAACTTGCAAAATCAGCAAGGGATTAAATACTTAATTCCTACATTGTATGTTGGATGGTCAATTGGCCTCTGGTACAAGAATGTCTCAATTTCATTGTTTTGTAGCTTTATGATGGTGTCCAAAAAGTTGATTTCAGTGCAGGAGTAAACTTAAGTTTATGTTGGCCTGAAACTGATTAAAGTGTTCATGGAATATTTTCAGCTGTTGCTCAGACTCCGTGTAGATAATTAACATCATCTATGTATCAGTAATAGGCAGAGGCCTGATAGGATATAAAGTCACTTTAAAGCTTGGCCATGAAAAGATTTGCATATTGTTGTGCCATTCTGCTTCCCATTGCTGTGCCAGTAACCTGTACATATGTGTAGTTATGAGCCAGTAGCAAAATAATCACACTCACTATACTCATAATGAGTAGCTTTTTAATACTCGCATATTCATCCGAATAGCGAGTCAAATATTAGTCAATTAGTGATGGGCTCCACCCACAGACATCCGGTTATCCCTGATGAAGGTGCCAGGCTAGGCGCCGAAACGCGTAGGAGGAAGAAAATAAAGCTTGGAAATTTGCTCAAGGAAAATTTGACTCTTTGAGTTTTTTGCATTTGGAGCAGCGCGGACCGTGGCACACCTGCATTCCCATCTTCTTTTCTGGTTATAGAAGCAGTCTTTCCCGGACAGGGTGGGAAAGTGGACTTTTGTACGATTTCAATGCCTAAAACACTTTGCTATGTCCCCCATAGAGATCCTAAAATTCAATCTGCTCTCAGTGAGGTGCTGCCTCTGTGTACTAAAGGGAGCCGGCAATTTGTGTCAGATCGATAACAATCAACATCACTCATGAGCACCAGCGGTACTCACCGACTAACGAGCATCCCGAGTACTATACTATCCGTGGATGTAACAAATCGTAACAATTACACTCGCTCATCACTACATATATGTTGTTGTCAAATGTAAAGTAATTGTGGGTGAGGATGAATTTTGTAAGCTTCACCACAGAATCTGCATAAATTTCTGTGTTTTCCAGAAAAACTTTGCAGGCATCTCACATGTGGGATGTTAAGAGTACGAAGATTCCACATCTTTATGGAATTAAAGACCCTTCTGAAGAAACGTGCACTACTGTCCCATGGGTGTATGCTTTCCTACCACTAGGAGGCGACACTAAGTACACAAAAATTAAGTCCTCCTCCCTGCAGTATACACACATCCGTAGGCATAGTTAGTCAGCGGTAGCTTGGTGTTGCAAGGAGGCACATGTGATCTGTATCTCAATCCACATCTACAATTTTATTTTTTGTTTTCTTTTTCTCTTTTCAACCTTCAATTTTAAACCAGGCAATGGCTCTCCCTGAGGGCGCCACTTTCCTCCTATCAGGGGGATCTCGCAAGGCGTGCATCCCCTCTCGGGGCGACTGACTCCTCAAGGGCTCCGCTCTCCCCACTCGACCTCAGGACTAACCCTGGGGTTGACTGTCTTCCCAGCTGGACAGCAGTCTAGTGCAGCCTTGGGGCTCAACCCCAGGGGATCCGCAGATATATAGCTGCCAGCCACACACATCCCACTACATCCTCCTGCATAACAAGGGGGATGCAAGAAGTGTACCATGATTCTCTCACCTCTTCCACTCAAGGAGCAGGTGATTGAGAACCTTAATACCAGCAATAGAGACCCTCCAGGCACCAACCGACGATGCCTTGGCTCAGGGGCAAGCCCGCTGGAAGCAGGCACCAGGACTGCACACAGGGTACTCAATAAAGAGCCCCCGTCGCAAATAGGCACCAGGCAACCAGAGCCAGTGCACACCCGGCCCGCTGCGGCTCCGTGCAGGGTGCGTGTCTGTGGCATGGGACTTCAGGGCGCGGATGACGCACAGCTGCGGGGCGGCCGTGGGTATCGTGGGCCCCTCCACTGCTCTGGAATCGCCGCTAATCGAGGCCCCGGTCTGGGCTTTCACGCAGGCCCCGCCCACCACCAATCACATTGCGGCCTTAGGGCCACGTCACTTTGCCTGCCCTATGATGCACGCCCCCTTAGTGATGCAAGCCAATCACAGCCACGTCACCATCTGCACACTCCGCCCACTGCCTATGATAGGTAGCAGGGGGTGGAGCACCCCTTGATGATGCGTGCGCGTGCACCCGACTCCATAGCCACACACCCTCACAGCGGCGCGAAATTTAATAAAGACAAAGGCCACATGTGTGGCCAGGCACCAACCTATGGTACAACTACCTGGTCCCCACCTGGCTCTACATTTTCCCTTCCCCTGGCCCTCAACAAGAAGGGGGACCATACAGAGCCCACACACACATAAGCCAGCAGGCTGGCACTTCAAAGCCCCCTTTGTTACTGCACTTTCGAAGAGAAAGCACATCCAGCCAGCACCTCTGCATCCACAAAGCGACACAAGATCCGGGAAAGCTCCACTTGGAGACACCTTTTTGTTATGAACCGATGACTCAGGAGTAACATTCAGATTCCATAGAAGTTGTTGGTAAATGTACTGACCGCATCCTGACTACGCACCCCAACTAGAAGTAGCCGCGGGATGTAACTAACCAGACCTAGAATCTCTGCACAGCTGAAGAACTAACTGCTCCTGAAGATGGATGTAGGAAAAACTATCTTGCCTCAGAGCAGACCCAAAAGAATAGCAAGCCCCCACAGATATTAACTGGGAAACGAGAAAGAAAAACAAACACAGGCAGAGTAAAAGGTTTAGCAAAAGAGGCCAAACTAGCTATATAGGAAATACAGGATAGAATACTATTGCGGTCAGTATAAAACACTATCAAAAAACCACCAACAGCAGATAGTACAAAAATTACCCTGAGTCACTAAGACTCGGCGCCCTCTATATCTGCAGACTTCTATAAATCAAATGCCAGCAGAACTGGAAATAACAGATAATAGTGAATGGTAAAATTCCTAGGAAGAAAACTTCCTAACTGAGAGCAGATAAACAAATATACAGACTAAATTGCAAATCCACAGCTCAGAATAAGACAAAACATAAGCAGAACCTTAAGCACACAAAAGTGTGCCACCAAATATCAAAAAACCATCCACTTAGCTTGCAAAGAATTCCACAGAGCAGAAGAAACCAGAGAGATGTGAACTTCTCCAGGAACCAAAGACAACTGGCAAGGATTGATCCACTTCAAACCATTATATGCTCCAAGAACCAGATTGCCAATCATCACCATCACCTGTAAAGCCCACACAGTCAGCTGCATCACCAGCAACAACCACCGGAGGGCGCTCCAATTGAATTCACAACACCTTTCCCTGCAGAACCCACCCTGACCAGTGCCTGCCCCTTTTGTCCTTCCATACAAAACTGCAGTACCACTTTTAATTGTAATTTGGTACACGATGCCGGGCACCAAGTCATCCAAAAGGGAAACAAAACCACACAGGACCAATGCATCATGCACCAACTGCCAGACTGCACTCCCAAGGGGACACGCTTCCCATGTTTGCCAAATTGCGAACCCAATGCCCCAAAGAGCCTACCACTGACCCAGCACCCAGTACGTGTGACATCCCTGCATGGGCCCTGGCACTGATGCGATGAGTAGACAGCCGTCAATCCCCCCAGTGTCACGACTAGCTAGCAGAACTCTCCTAACACTCAGACAGCTCCTCTGTCAAAGACCCCAACGACCGCCAAATTGATAACATAGCGCGCTCGATCTTCAAAGCCTCAGGGGCAGCACTTCCACCCTTTTCCGCAGGGCGTGGGTCTCAAAAGCCTCGCAATCTTGGCTAGTTACCCTATGCGCAATCCTACAAGACCTCAACATCCCACAAGAGGCAGTGGACCTATTCGACCTCCTCTCAATGTCTGGGCAGTACTTCTTGCTAGCGTCCCTAGACACAGCCAACTGCTCCACGTTGGCAGCAGCTAACACCTTCTCCATCCCCAAACACTCTGGCTCAGGGAATGGCACGTGGACTCCGCATCTATAAGAGCCTGATAACCCTACCAAGGCGGCCGCCTATACTGGGAAAAGCTAGACCAGCTCATCTCCGAAGCCACGGGACGAAAAAGCAAGTTTCTTCCCCATCAAAAGCTCAAGCGGCCCTTTCGCCGCCCACAGCAACAGTCACAATTTCGCGACTCTTATGGGACAACAGGATGGTCCACCTCCACTGTTAACGCAGGCCACGGAAACAGAAATATCACGTTCGCACTCAAGACCAACTCCACCTGGAAAAGTCGCCCAAAAATCTCACACAGGGAAAATCCTTTCTTACAGTCCAATGGCTGGTTGTCACCACCGACGCCAGTCTGGTCGGCTGGGGGGCCATCTATTGCCAACACACGGCCCAAGGCCGCTGGACACCCCAAGAATCACACCTCCCAATCAATATTTTGGAGCAACGGGGATCTGCCTAGCCACCAACACTTCCACCACCTTCTAGCCGGTCACCCCATTCTCATTCAGTCAGACAACGAAACAGCAGTGGCATACATCAACCACCAAGGCGGCACAAGAAACAAAACTGCAATGTCCAAAGTGGAACATATCGTTCGCTGAACTGAAACAACTTGGTCTCAGTCATATCAGCAGTCCACATTTCAGGAGTGTACAACTGGGCGGCAGACTTCCTAAGCCGCCAGGGACTGGCCTCAGGAGAATGGTCCCTCCACCCAGAAGTCTTTCTGCTAGATCTGTCAGTGCTGGGGAACCCCTGATGTGACCTAATGGCATCAAGGCTAAATGCAAAAGTCCCCGCCTTCGTAGCCAGGTCCTGGGACCCCCTAGCATTAGGAGTGAACTCGGTTTTGGTCTTTCCCTCAAAACTGGCCACCCAGACAGGCCACGACGAGCGTGCTATGCAGAGCTCATACAGCTCCTCGCCTACATGCCCTGGCATCTCCCAAGCCGCTTGGATCTCCTAACCCAGGACCCATTTGCCACCAGAACTCGGAGGCCCTGTCTTTAACGGCGTAGCTATTGGATCCTGGGTCCTGACCCAGGCAGGGTTCTCACCAGAGGTCATAACCACCATGCTTAACACCCGCAAACCGACCTACTCACACATCTAACACCACACCTGGAAGACCTTCCGTGTGGTGCGACAAAGATCTCGGGCTTAGCACTCAGCTCCATCAAGGGCCAAATCTCCGCCCTAACTGTATTATTCCAACACAAGATTGCTACCAAACCGCAAGTCAAAACATTCATCCAAGGGGTCTTGCACACATGGTTCCCTTACAAAGCACCGTGCCTGTCTGGGACCTGAACTTGGTCCAGGGCACTCTACAACAGCCCCTGTTCGAACCACTGCAAGAAGTACCCTTAACTCACCTTCCTAGTCACAATCACATCAATCAGGCGCGTATCAGAATTGGCCACCATATCCTATCGGCCCCCCCTCCTATCTTTCCAGAAGGATAAGGTAGTCCTCCGTCCGTCACCGTCCTTCTTGCCCAAGGTAGTTTCACACTTCCACCTCAACGAGGACATCGTCCTACCTTCTTTTTACCCAGCGCCAGTACACGGCTTCAAAAAAGAACTTCACACCTTGGACCTAGTAAGGGCCCTCAGACGCTACATGTATGTTCGTCATACCCGAAGGACTGAAGAAAGGAATGGCAGCTTCTAAATCCACACTGGCAAGGTGGATCCGCTCAGATATACAAGAGTCCTACTGCATCAAAAACAGGGCAATCCCAGCAGGGACCAAGGCTGATCAACTCGATCAGTGGGCGCCTCATGGGCCATTCGACACCAGGCCTCGGCTGCTCAGGTTTGCAAGGCCGCAATCTGGTCCAGCCTGTATACCTTCACCAAACACTTCAACATCCACACCCAGGCCTCTGCAGATGCAAGCCTAGAGAGAAAAATATTGCAAGCGGCAGTCGCACATCTGTAAGCGGCTGGTGCATGATGCTCGGCCGCTACTCTACTAATTCCCACCCCAGGACTGCTTTAGGACGTCCCATGGTCCTGTGTCCCCCAATGATGTGAAGGAGAAACAGGGATTTTTCTGTATTCACCGTAAAATCTTTTTCTCCAAGCTCATCATTAGGGGACACAGCACCCGCCCTAACAACTTTTAATGGCCTACACATAACGTTGGCTCAAGCCTCTTGTATCTTATTACGTTAATGTGTTCTCCTACTGCTTCAGTACTAAACTAATTAAGTACGCCTACGGATGGGTGTATACTGCAGTGTTGCCTCCTAGTGGCAAGAAAGCATACACCCATGGTCCTGTGTCCCCCAATGATGAGCTTGGAGAAAAGGATTTTACGGTGAGTACACAAAAATCCCTGTTTTAATCTTATCCAAATGCAAGAAGGAGAATCTGATTTCCAAAGGACTCTGATTACAAATCCAATTCTATATTCCTATAACACTCATGATGCCCAAAACCTTTGTTGCAGGATTTCTGCAAGACTAAGGAGCCACCTTTTGCATGTATTCTACAGCATCAAGAATAAAATCCAGTTGGAATTTGAAACATGGAGGAACCCAGAGAGCACAGATCAGCATGTAGAATAACGAGAGTAGTAGAGTCTAGCAAATCATCATCTGGATATCCTGCTGCTCCCAGACTGCTCTTCCCTCATAGTTGTCTCTATTACATTTGTTTTCCCAGGTCCATAGTTTTCAGCAGAGTAGCACATTGTGCTTGTCCTCGCTCTGCTCCTCTTTAGTCTCTATAACACCAGGATTTATGGTGACACTGTACGTATGACATGTGAATTATAATAGTGGAGTAAGTAGGATAACTCTGCGCTCACATCAAATAAAGTAAAAATATATATACTTTTTTTAATAAAATGAAAAATAAAAGTAAGGCTAAATATAAATACCGTATATACTCGCGTATAAGCCGAGTTTTTCAGCCCAAAATTTGGGCTTAAAAGTCCCCCTCGGCTTATACGCGAGTATACAGCACCAGCCCCAGGGGTGTATACAGCAGCAGCCCCAGGGGTGTATACAGCAGCAGCCCCAGAGGTATACAGGCCCCCCATCAAGATCCAGGGCCCCCCCCCCTTGCGCGGCAAACCTGTAAAGTAAAATCATACTTATCACTGTCCTGTCGCGCTGTCCCGCCGCTGCCGACATGACGATCCAGGCTTCATCTGTCCTCTTCCGGCTTCCTGTGGTCGCGGGCAATGACGTCATTGCCCGCGACCACAGGAAGCCGCCGGAAGCCGCTGAATGAAGGCCGGGATCGTCATGTCGGCAGCGGCGGGACAGCGCGACAGGACAGTGATAAGTATGATTTTACTTTACAGGTTTGCCGCGCAAGGGGGGGAGGGCCCTGGATCTTGATGGGGGGGCCTGCATACCTCTGGGGCTGCTGCTGTATACACCCCGGGGGCTGCTGCTGTATACACCCCTGGGTCTGCTGCTGTATATACCCCTGGGGCTGCTGCTGTATACTACCTAAGGGCTGCTGTATATACCTCTGGGGCTGCTGTATACTACCTCTGGGTCTGCTGTTTACACCACTAGGGCTGCTGTATATACCTCTGGGGCTGCTGTATACTACCACTGGGGCTGCTGTATACACCACTGGGGCTGCTGTATACTACCTAAGGGCTGCTGTATATACCTCTGGGGCTGTATATACCTCTGGGGCTGCTGTATACTACCTCTGGGGCTGCTGTATACACCACTGGGGCTGCTGTATACTACCTAAGGGCTGCTGTATATACCTCTGGGGCTGTATATACCTCTGGGGCTGCTGTATACACCACTGGGGCTGCTGTATACTACCTAAGGGCTGCTGTATATACCTCTGGGGCTGTATATACCTCTGGGGCTGCTGTATACTACCTCTGGGGCTGCTGTATACTACCTCTGGGGCTGCTGTATAATAACCACTGGGGCTGCTGCTGTATATACCACTGGGGCTGCTGCTGTATACTACCACTGGGGCTGCTGTATATACCTCTGGGGCTGCTGTATACCACACTGCTAGGGGCTGTATACCTGTGCTGGGGTCCACCCTCGGCTTATACACGAGTCAATAGGTTTTCCCAGGTTTTGGGGGCAAAAGTGGGGGGGTCGGCTTATACACGGGTCGGCTTATACACGAGTATATACGGTACCTAATGTTAGTATGGGTACGGCCCACGTTATATAGAGTTCAGCTGTGTTTTTGCTGCCTCTGAAAAGAATATTTTCAAAGAATAATTATGTTCTGTGCCTGACTTTTGAAGAGATGAGTTTTGCCACAAGAATTTTTTGTTTCTTTAAGATGTATGTAGATCAAGAGCAAAAACGATGTCCATCTATGGTATAGAAGTTGTCCCAATAATTAGAGAAAATAGCTGATTTTATAGTGTGAGTCTGTTGTCGACTTTTAAAAGTTGGGTGTGCTTAAACAATAAAAAAGGAATTGCTGTACCTTTAATTGGTTGCAGTTGTATTATATCTGTAGTTGATTGCTGCCTTCTTAAGGTACCGTCACACCTTTCAACATCATTTCCGACATCGTTCAAAAGTGACGTCAGGAACGATATTAAAACCCGCTGCTGTGCGTATCTACCTCACAAGCAGCAGGGTGCCGTGTGTGAACCGTGTCCAAGAAGGATCACTTATGGAATGCAGTAAATGTATTTCTGCTCAGCAGGAGAAGGGCGGGGTCCTCCAACTTATCAGGAGATAAGTGGTTAAATCAAGTTAAACAACTAAGGGCCGCTTCACACTGCGGCATGATCCAGTCCGGTTCTGTCCGGGAGGACCTAGACAGCTGTGGACCAAATCTGCACACAGGACTGGGGGGCTATTATGCCCTCCGGTCCTGTGTGCAGCGCATGCAGTTCCCGCTGCTGATAATTCAGGACCGCGGGCCTGCGGTCCTGACCTGTCAGCGGCTGCAGCAGCGTGCACTGCACACAGGACCGGAGGGCATAATAGCCCCCCCAGTCCTGTGTGCAGATTTGGTCCGCAGCTGTCTGGTTCCTCCTGGACAGAACCGGACCGGATCATGCCGCAGTGTGAAGCGGCCCTAAGCTGAGACACAAAGAAGTAGTAGTGTGAACAAGCCCATATAGCAAGTTCAGTACCTACGCCGAATCAAATGCAATAACAACTAGAAAACAAAAAAAATCATGTGTAAGGCTGGCTTCACACTTGAGGATCCGGAAGCTGACCGCAGCCACCACCAGCCCCTATGTTTATAATGGGAACGCACGGTGCTGCACAGGTCTACGCATGACCGTGCACTCCCATTCACTGCAATATATGATTTGTATGCAGGCGGATGCCCGCACACAAATCGCACACTCTCGTTGGGGTTGCGGTCTGCTTGCGGATCCCCTCCGCAGGACGCTGTGGAGGGGTCCGCAAGTGTGAAGCAAGCCTAAGATGTCTCCAAATACCTTGCAGTAAAAAAATAAAAGCAAATGCTACTAAAACACTTGTGCACACTACTACTTCTTTGTGTCTCAGCTTAGTTGTTTAAATTGATTTAACCACTTCTCTCCTGATAAGTTGAAGGACCCCGCCCTTTTCCTGCTGAGCAGAAATACATTTACTGCATTCCATCTGTGATCCTTCTTGGACACGGTTCACACACGGCACCCCGCTGCTTGTGAGGTAGATACACACAGCAGCGGGTTTTAATATGGCTAGTGTAGGGTCCGCTCCGAAGAGAGTCACCTTGTTGCGGTGGAATGGCTTATTGTACGTTTTTTGCAAAAAAGGTATGTACCAAGTACTCTTGATTTAGTGGCATTTGCTTTTATTTTTTTACTGCAAGGTATTTGGAGACATCTTACACATGCTTTTTTTGTTTTCTAGTTGTTATTAAACTATAGCTATGTTGTCATCACTTTATTTATTCATTCTGTCAGTGTATATCAATGGAGTTTATATTTTGATGCTCTCTAAATTCAGGTGTCGGTGTACGACACAGGTGTACATTGGTTGCCTATCCTTACTATTGCCCAGGGGTTGTAAATGTCAACCGCTCGGCAATAGTAAGCATAGGTGACCAATGAACACCTTTTTCGCCAACACACACAACGCTAGTGTAACAACACAGATCTCTTTAATATTGCACAGGGGTTGTCATCATTACAACACCTGTGCAATACTAACGAGGCCCTCACAGGTCGTGTATGAGTGTACGCTTAAGGTGTACATTGGTTGCCTATCCTTACTATTGCCCAGGGATTGTAAGCGTCAACCGCTCGGCAATAGTAAGCATAGGTGACCAATGAACACCTTTTTCACCAACACTCAACGCCAGTAGAAGAAGCGATGGTACGTTAAACTAACAGGTCAACAATACAATACACATGTGTGTGTCTTCACATTGAGAGACAAAGAAAACACAGTTTTTCTTAATCAAGAAATTTTTTATTTTCTACAAATAAAGTAAAAAAATAAACTTTTTTTAAATATGGGTATAGGTGTTGGTTGTTGTGCCAGATGGGCTATAATTTTGGACCTGGGGGGTGTGGAGAGTGGAGGATTTGGTAGGAGTAGGGGAGGAAGTGTTTACAGGGGAAGTGCCGATGAAATGTAAAATTGAGTCCTGAATGGTTGGGTCCATTTCTTGAACGGGACTAAACACATAGGTTGACACATTAGGATAAGATGACAAAGCAGTACATGCAACACTGGGTGAAGACGTGACGCTAGGAGTAGAAAACGAGGGAAGGGAGAGACACATTGGAAGAGAGAGAACCAGCAGACGGTGTAGACAAATTAGAAAACAGAGACACATTGGGAGGTGAGGGTGCAGGTGGTTGGGATGTAGGTGCTTGTGGCACTTATTTTGGGCGCCCTTTTTTCTTGGTGGGCTGTCCTGTGGGTAGGTGTGCTTGCTTCTCTTTCCTGAGTTCTTGTTGTTTCTTTTGTTTTCCTTTTGCTCTTTATCAGTCGACTAGGAGTGCTGGCCTCTTGTTCCTCTGTGAGCTTGGAGGTGCTGTACTCGGGAGTATTTAACTACATGTAATCGTGCTAGTAGCTCCATGATGCTGGTGTGCAGCAATTGGGAGGGTGGAACTAGCTCCATGATGGTGGTATGCAGCAGTTGGGTGCGAGGTACTTGCTCCATGATGGTGAATTGTTGTAATAAACAGGTCTCCCGCATCCAGCAGTGCAGTGTAGCTTGACACCTGAGGAATTGGCGCAATGTCCGTCGGTGATGGTGTGTATCCAATTCCTTGTCTTGTATGGAGTGCTGATGCTGCAATGTGCAGTGGTTTTGTCGGGTTATGCTACTGCTGATGTGCTGTGCCTTGTTGTTGTGTAGACACACTCACGTTTGGCTGTTGGTAATGCCCTGACTGCTGAGGATGTTGGCTTTGTGACTGCTGCAGGGCCTGTTTGTAAGCAGCTTGACAGGCATTCATGACATCAAGCTGGAGATCAGGCGTAAGGTTGTCCGACATGCCCGCTCTATTGTGGAAAAAAATGTCTTGCCGGTCTCTCAAGATCAGCTTCCAGGCGGTCAAGGCGTCCGTTGACTTCTGTGAAAAGTGTGTTCACATACTTGAAGCCACTATCCACTCATTCACCAAGCGCGTCATCCCTGCCTGAAAGACCGAGCTTAAGTGAATAAATTCGGGCATAACTGTTCTATCCCAGGCCCTCTGCCGCTCGCGAGAAGACGTAACAAAACCAGTGACAGAGGGCTGGGATAGGGTATAACCTGATGGACCAGCTACCTGATTCCCAGCCTGTGATGCCTGACAGGTTGCTCCTTCACTGGTGGATGATTGGGACATGCCGGACACTTCGTTAGGAGGGTCTGCTCCAATTAAGGATGATGCTGGTTTGGCGGTGCTGCTCCAGGTTCTGTGTGGAAAATGAAATTACATTAAAAATATCAACCAAAAATAACTCCAACACACTCTGCAGAACAAAATAAAAAGTTAGGTAATACAAACCAACACAAGTGTGTATATCAATATAAACAAAATTGATCTTTACAGAGAATAATGACAACCCCCCACTGAAAAGAAGATATGTTTATTGCTCCAAAATCAAAATTTTGGAAAAAATTAGTCAACAATTTTTTTACAGTCAAGGTGACAAAACCGATCACCAGTAAGGAGTACAGATGATATAGTACTTCCATTTACCCACACGACAGCATGCATCTGGTGTGTACCATTATTCCAAAGACATCATTTGTGAACTACAAAATGTAATACCTGCTGGAGTAAAAACATGAAATATGGCCATGGTTATAGTGTCTACTAACACAATAGAATGATACTCACACTCGAGCAAGTGCAGGCCTCAGGAAAGCAAGGAGTTGATGGTATCTGTATTTAGGCACAGTTTGAGTAGCAGCACTCCGAACGCGATTCTCCTCTCTCAAATCCCTATGAAGTGATCCTTCATCGACCACCAATGAGTTTTTAAAGTTTTCACTGTTAATGGTCAAAAAAACTAAATAATTGTTAAACAATGAAACTACATTTACATCTCATCATCGGCGTAACAACACATCGGAATACTTACCAAAATCTCTTCTGTCTTGTGGTCTAGCATGGTCCCAATCATCCATCATCGATTTGCCCACTTCTTCCCAGAGTCGTCGAGTCAACCCAGAGTCGGAATTTTGACGATCACGAGGGTTCCACAAGCTCGTTGTTCTTGAATTAGAGGAACAAGTACATCATTATCTCATGCTGTGAAACCTGTAGAGGAAATCCAAACAAAACAAGTAAATTATAACCCAAATACTTTGAAAGATGCAAAAGTTCACAATAATGAAGTCGAACAGTAATAATAAAATACTTACACCCCGTCTTTCCTCCTCAGGAACTTGAGCACGACGGTACTGGAAAGAATTATTTCCACTCAATTGCTCCAGCTCTTCCACACTACTACAGTCCTGTAAAGAAAAAACATGATTACATCTGTCATTTTGACAGTCAGTATATACCAAACAGTAGAGCAAATCTCATTAGGTCATCAGTATCATGTTCAGTATGTGAAGGATTCGTGTCTTCACCGGAGGACGGACATGTTGAAGTAGCAGGAAGCAGTGAAGTGGAAAACTAGTTTGAAAAATAAAGCTTCTTAATAATTTACAAAAATATAGCAAAATAACACAAATAAAAATTTAAACAAGCAGAAATGCCACCAATACTTATATTACAGGCTGCAGTCCAAAATTAATGCAGTCAGGAAACACAATAACACTGGGAGAGGGCACAGAGCACAACACAACAGAACGACAGAAGATGACCACAGCAGCAGAGGACACAGCTGCAGATGACCACAGCAGCAGAGGACCACAGCTGCAGATGACCACAGCAGCAGAGGACCGCAGCAGCAGGGACCACAGCAGCAGAGGACCGCAGCTGCACATGACCACAGCAGCAGAGGACCACAGCTGCAGATGACCACAGCAGCAGATGACCACAGCTGCAGATGACCACAGCAGCAGAGGACCACAGCAGCAGAGGACCACAGCTGCAGAGGACCACAGCAGCAGATGACCACAGCTGCAGATGACCACAACAGCAGAGGACCACAGCTGCAGATGACCATAGCAGCAGAGGACCACAGCAGCAGAGGACCATAGCAGCAGATGACCACAGCAGCAGAGGACCACAGCAGCAGAGGACCACAGCTGCAGATGACCACAGCAGCAGAGGACCACAGCTGCAGATGACCACAGAAGCAGAGGACCACAGCTGCAGATGACCACAGCAGCAGAGGACCACAGCTGCAGATGACCACAGCAGCAGAGGACCACAGCTGCGACCACAGCTGCAGATGACCAAACAATCTAAAAGGAGAAGAAATACAACCAATCAAGACAGAGTATGAGAGTGGGCCCTGACATTCTACTCAGTGTGACTGGGTGTCAGACTGGTTAGAATTTAAAGGTTACAGCAACATAGTGAGTGTAAGCTAACAAATCAATGTTACTTCCAAGAACTTTCACCCAGGAGATCCTGGAGCACAGCACACCAGCAGGGCACTAGATGACCACAGCAGTAGATGACCAAAATATCTAAGGGCCTCTTTACACACACACCAACCTATCTGTCCAACTTCAGACCAACTTACTGGTTGCAGTGAAATCATGGACACATTGTTCCATTTAGTGGCTGTGTACAAATGGAACTATGTGTCCATGATTTCACTGCAACCAGTAAGTTGGTCTGAAATTGGACAGATAAGTTGGTGTGTGTAAAGTGGCCTTTAAAGGAGAAGAAATACAACCAAATCAAGGAATATGAGAGTGATCTGTGACATTCTATCCTCTCTGATCTTCTACCCTCTCTGACCTTCTACCCAGAGTGACAGGGTGTCAAACTGGTTAGAATGTGAATGATACAGCAACACAGTCAGTGTAAACTAACAAATCAATGTTACTTACAATAACTTTCACCCAAGAGGGCCTGGAGCACAGCACACCAGCAGGACATTAGATGACCACAGCAGTAGATGACCACAACAGTAAATGACCACGACAGTAAATGACCAAAAAAACTCACCAAATTTGTCCGCTTACAAATATCATTGCATTTAGCAGGATACTATCAGCCACCTCAGAGGCAACCCAAACGATGACCAAACAATCTAAAAGAAGAAATAAAACCATAATAAGCAAAGTGACACAGACTGACAGTGGACAGAGTGAGAGTGCAGAGTGTAGAAAAAAAATGACTGCAGAATGCGAGACATAAAGGCCCAGAGCACACAACACATTGCATGACACAGTACAGACGGCTTTGTGATACCCAAATCAAACACATAATTGAATTGAGACCCAAAGTACACACCACATTGCATGACACAGTACATAATGCGACACGCACAGTACAGGCTGCATTGTGAGAAAACAACAGACAAAACAACATTGTAGACAACATTATCCTTGTATACTCACATCCAGGGTCTTCACATCCAGGGTCTTGAACTTCCTGTGCCCACACCCCCTGTATATACAGCTGGGATTTGGGGAGGGATTTGGGAGGGCCTCTAAATCACATCTTGGCCATGCTGAGTGTAAAATCCGCATGGGCATCGAATGCAGCCATGCACAAGCCATTGTGCATCACTGCGCACCCATAGAGAATAATGCGTTGTTTGTACACACTCATGCTCATGCCTGCGCATATTTAAAGCAACAAAAAATGCAACATGTTGCATTCGGCGGGCGCTGCAAAACTACACAGAGGAACACATACGCAGACATACTGGTACCAATGCATGTCCATGCGTACACCTGCGCACGCCATGTTAAAGAATATGTGCGCAAAACGCATGCGGATGTTAGGAAAAAAGTATGAAGCCTACACTGCGCTCAAATGTGAAACCAGCCTGAATGAATCAAAGATAGCGACTGAAATGTAGCGATCTGAAGACAAGACAGCACAGTCGCCCATTGAAACTT
The DNA here is from genome assembly GCA_033576535.1 of Allobates femoralis. Taxonomy (NCBI): domain Eukaryota; kingdom Metazoa; phylum Chordata; class Amphibia; order Anura; family Aromobatidae; genus Allobates; species Allobates femoralis. Next base: position 76,639,430 of record JARQOC010000003.1, on the reverse strand, counting down.
TACCCGCTGAACCATCCCCTCTAATAAAAACTAATTATTAAATATAAGCCTTTCATATGTAGGTGAATATTATATTGAATTATTAGTCAATGCATTTCAGAGTTCCCTCGCCTCTTCATCAGGACAAATCAATGTTATATTGCCATGTTTCAGGGCGTTTCTGGGAGTCCTGAATTAACATTCACTAATAAGTCAATATTATATTCACCTCATGATGTCTCTTAGAAAACGGCAGCATAGTTTTTAACTATTCATATTCCCTACTTTAATTTTCTGAGATAATAACCTATGGGCTTTCATTGGCTGTAAGTCATAATCATCAACATTAACAGAAATAAACATTTGAAATAGATCACTCTGTTTGTAATGACTCCATATAAAATACTAGATGTGGGCCCCATGCTACCACATCGGGAGGGCGGTGATGTTACGATGGGGACAGTTTGGTGGTGCTGGGAGCAGTGGCTGTCTCTCCCCCCTTCCTCCGTCAGCTCTCTCCCCCCATGCTCTTTCTTTTTGTGTCATATAATGCACTCCCCATAGTCCTCCATATCCTATACTGCACCCCTATAGGCCTCTATATAGTATAATGCACACCCAATAGTCTTGTATATAGTATAATGCACACCCCTTTGTCCTCCATATAGCACAATGTACATTCCATAGTTCTCCATATAGTAAAATGCATTATTATAGTCATTCATATAGTATAGTGCATCCCAGAGTCCTCCATATAGAATAATGCCCTTTATAGTTCTCCATATACTATTATGCACCCACCTATAGTTCTCAATATAGTATAATACACTCCCCATAGTCCTCCATATAGTTTAATGCACCCCATAGTTCACCATGTAGTATAATGCACACTCCATAGTCCTCTATATAATATAATGCACCCCCCATAGTTTCCCCACATAGTATATTACACACCTCATTGTCCTCCATTATAATATAATGTACCCCCATAGTCCTTCATATAGCATAATGCACCCATAGTTCTCTACATAGTATAATGCACCCCATAAACCTCCATATAGTATAATGGGCCCCATAGTCTTCCATATAGAATAATGCACCCCTCATAGTCTTCTATATAGTATAATGTACTCCAAATAGTCCTCCATATAATATAATGCACCCCCCATAGTACTCCATATAATATAATGCAACCAACACAGTCTTCCATATAGTATAGTGCACTCCCCATAGTCCTTCATATAGTATAATGCACCCCATAGTCCTCCATATCCTGTTAAGTGCCCCTCCATAGTCTTTCATATAGTATAATGCACCCCATAGTCCTCCATATCCTGTAAAGTGCACCTCCATAGTCTTTCATATAGTATAATGCACCCCAGTACACTACGACATCAGATCTCAGAATCTCGGGCGCAAAAAGGAAAAATATGGTGGAGGGAGTGAACCTTTCCCTCTCTCATCATTACCTCCACCTATATTGGTATTCAGAATGCTGATATAGTTGAAAGTGCGATGACGGGCAAGGGGCCGGCGCTGGCATTGGGTCAACTTGACTCACAGCCCAGGCCCTATGGTGTTCTGCATGGTTTGGCGCCATTGGGGGTACGTCATTCACATCAGCACAAACCTGTGCGCTGTAAGATTCATGTCGTGGGTTTCTTATACTAAAAACTTTCGAAAACAAGTAAAATACCAAACCTTGGATGAACTCATATAAAGCTCACTGCCACTGGTGCAAGAAAGGATAATGCTCTAGGCTTGTTTTCAGGGGTTGGTTTAGTCTAATATCAGTGTCCAACCTCACAAATGCTCTTCTGGATAAATGGTCCAAATTTCACCAGACACAAACTAAAGTGTTATAAAACCCCTTTCCAAAACCGTGAAACTGTTATAGCTGCAAAGGGTGGCCTAACTCTTTATTAATGCCTATGGATTTAGGATGGGACATCATAAAGTCTCCTGTAAGCATAATATGTTGGTGTCTGAATATTTAGTTCATATAGTGTATGTATACATGTATTGATTTGTACATTATCAAAATATGAACTTTGTTTTCCAACAGGTTTTTCATGTATAATCATCTCTCCAGACCCAATAGTTACAGGTATATCTATAACCAAACCTATTATAGAGTTAAGGACCATATTAACTAGTCTGTTTCTCTATCATTACATCCAAAGAACCATTTTATTTTTTGTTCAATGCTTTTTTGCAGAAAAAGTGTTATTTTTATTTTAAGGTTTGAAGATAATTTTATTCAGCTTTTGGGGAGGGATGGAAATGTAAAAAAGTACAGTACTATTATCCTTTTGTTGTCTGTGTTGTTTACTATGGGACCAAATAATGTGCTAACTGTGTTATATAGTTTGTTGTGATTTTAGTGTTATAATATACAGCAGGGGAAAAAAGTATTTATTCAGCCACCAATTGTTCTCCTACTTAAAAAGATGAGGTCGCCTGTAATTGACATCATAGGTGACCTCAACTAAAAGAGACAAAATGAGAAAACAAATCCTGAAAATCACAATGTCTGATTTGAAAAGAAATTTTGGTGGAAAATAAGTATTTGGTCACCTGCAAACAAGCAAGATTTCTGGCTCTCACAGACCTGTAACTTCTTCTTTAAGAGGCTCCTCTGTCCTCATTGCCTGTAGTACTGGCACCTGTTTGAACTTGTTATCATATAAAATACACCTGTCCGCAACCTCAGTCACACTCCAAACTCCACTAGGGTGAAAACCAAAGAGCTGTCAAAGGACACAAGAAACAAAATTGTAGCCTGCACCAGGCTGGGAAGACTGAATCATGCAATAGCAAAGGAGACTGAATCGGGCACCAACACTGTCCACAGGCTATGTACTGCAGTGGGACCAGCAATGGGGATCACCCAACAGCGTAGACTAGACCGGCGTTGCTCAGCCAAGTGTATATAATTAGATGCAAAGCAAAACCAAGAAGCAAGTGGCACTCACCAATCTTCAAATACAGTGTGCATCTTTTTATTTCATGCAAATTAGTGGGGTTACATCTAATGCAGGGAGGGAGAGGGAACAGCAGAGGCGGACAATGGTCGCACGTTTCGCAAGGTAAGGTAAGTCCTGCAAGGGTAAGTGACATCAGTTCCTCTCCTTGTCCTCACTGCAGCCCCGATCGCAACACTAGAGTGTGTGATTCTGTTGCGAATCTGACGGCACAACCTACATAAACCCTCTCGGGAGTCAAAGGAGGTAAGGATCTGGACAGGACAAAAAACCTGAAAGGCAAGTGGTGTCGTTGGTTACAACAGAAAAACAGCCATGTCTAATTTATCATTTATGTCCCAACGTACCCTGCGCTTTGGTAGAAATGATCCAGCGGGCTTTCTGCCTGTAGGAGCAACTTATCAGTGTCTCCTCCTCTAACTGAGGCTGATTTTTTTCCTGCAAACGTCAGAACTTTAGGATTATTTTTTATGATAATCCTTTATATGTTGAATGAGTCGAGTAGAACCTTTGCCTGAGCTAATTGAATTAATATGGTCTCGGAATCTAACGAATCGCGGGCGAATCGTTTTGCCAATGTAGAATCTCTTACACAGACAAAAAACGACATAGACTAACCCCTTCGTTCTGCAGGTAATACATGAATTTATGGGGTGAAATTTATCATCTATTTGCAATGCACCCCCAGTATCGTGAAATTTACACCATGGACAAATTTGACATACCAATTTAAATAACAATTATTTCATTTATTAATTTATTTAAATAACAATAATACTTACAATATGTTCTTCACCTCAGTATTTGGTGGCCAAGAACTTGGGTTCCTAGATGTTAAGCTCCAGATTGTGGAGAAAAGTATTAGAAGATCTGTATTTAGAAAAAATACAGCTACTAATGCGTATTTACATTTTTCGAGTGCCCATCCGCTCCATACCAAACAAGCCCTTCCCTTCATTCAAGTCTTGTGTTTATTTAGGATCAATAATGATGTGGCTACATAGAATTCACAAGCAGAGGAGCTAGAAACAGCTCTTTTACATAGAGGGTATTCGAAAACCGTTCTAAACACCGCAAGAGGTAAAGTCCTAGCCCACCAGAGCAAAGCAAAAAATCCAAAAAAGAAAACGCCAACAAGCATTTCTTTTCCAATTTCCAATTTGGACCCATGTTTGAATTGATTAAAACCTCCATCAGAAAACATTGGCATATTATAGAGTCAGATAGGGAACTTTGTAATTACCCTTCGCTCCCCCTATAGTTACCTATCGCTGTAGCATGAATTTGGGCGATTTGCTTGTTCACAGGTGTTACAATACGTACAAAGTAAAACCTGACTTGCTACAATTTCTCAAAAGGTAACTTTAAATGTCAAACTTGTTCCTGGTGTAAATTTCACAATATTGGGGGTGCATTACAATAGGGTGATAAATTTCACTCCATAAATTCATGCATTACCTGCAGAATGAAAGGGTAAAGCTCCCATTACACATAACGAGATCGCTGTTGCGTCACAGGTTTTATGACGTAACAGCGACCTCGCCAGCGATCTCGCTATGTTTGACACGTAGCAGCGACTGGACCCCTTCTGTGACATCGCCGATCGTTTCGGAATGACCTGGACCATTTTTTGATAGTCGGGTTCCCATTGGGCAGCATGCATCGGTGTGTTTAATGCCTTAACAAGGACCTCATTGGCGACTCAGAACTCATCCACATATATCTGAGTCGTCAGACTAGCCTCTGTGTGACAGGGTCCCAACGACCGCCGAGGTTGTTATACAGGTCGCCGTATTGTTGCTGCGTCATTGAGTAGATCTGACTGTTTGACATCTCACCAGCGACCACATAGCGACGTTCCAGCGACCCTTACCAGATCGTATCTTTGTCAGGATCGCTGGAATGTCGCCAAGTGTGACGGCACCCTTAGTCTACGTCTTTTTTTGCCCGTGTAAGGGTGCTTTCACACTGGCGGTTTTGCCCGGATCCAGCGGATCCAGACAAAGAAACGCATCTGCCGCAAGTGCCGCCTAACGTCAGCACTTGCTGCACACTTGTGGCAAGCCCCATGCATTGTCTACGGGGTTTGCGGTAAGTGTGCGGCAGATGCGGCAAGTGCGGTTTCGGCCCTTGTGGCACATGCGGCCGCAAAAGAAAACGCCGCTGACCACGTTTTTTTTCGCGGCCGTGTCTGCCGCAGGGACCGAAACCCCACTTGCCACGTCTGCCGCACACTTACCGCAAGCCCCGTAGACAATGCATGGGGCTTGCCACAAGTGTGCAGCAAGTGCTGCCGTTACGCGGCACTTGCGGCAGATGCGTTTTTTTTGTCTGGAGCCCGGCAAAACTGCCAGTGTAAAAGCACCCTAAGAGATTCTTACATTGGCAAAACGATTTGCACCCTATTCATTAAATTCCGAGAGCATTTTAATTCAATTAGCTCAGGCAAAGTTCTCAAGCAAAGTTCTCATTTAACACATCAAGGATTATCATAATAATAATCCTAATGTGCTGACCTTTGCAGGTATAGAAAAATCAGCCCCTCGATTAGAGGAGGAAACACTCATAAGTTGCTCCTACAGGCAGAAGCCCGATGTGCACGCGCGTTGGGACTAAACGATAAATTAGATATGGCTGTTTTTCTGTTGTAACCAACTGCACCACTTCCTTTTCAGGTTTTTTTTTTGTCATGTCTAGATCCTCACCTCCTTTGACTCTCTAGAGGGTTTATGTAGGTTGCGCCATCAGATTCAGCAACGGAATCACACACTTTGGTGTTGCGATCAGGACTGCAGTGAGCCAGACTATTGTCAAAGTGCTCCTGTATTAACCGGAGCAGCACGTTGATGTTGTTGGCTTTCAATGCTGAATACTGACTAGCGACTAGCTTCTTTAATGTGAACTGCCAAGATATTAGCCCTAAAGCTCCCATCACACACAACGACGCACCAGCGATCCCGACAACGATAACTATTCTGTAGGGATCGTTGGTGCGTCGTTACCTGGTCGCTGCGGAGCTGTCAAACAGGCAGATCTCCCCAGCGACCAGGGACCAGGGAGCCAACTCCACATCGCTGGTAACTATGATAAATAGCGGGTATCTAGGCAGCGCGCGCTGCCTAGATACCCGGTGTTTATCATAGTTACCAGCGTCCTCCCTGCTTACTGGCAGAACTAATATATAATAGTATATATAATATAGAGGCTGTGGACTGTATACATTTGGAGGCTGTGCTGGGCTGTATGTATTATTTGGAGGCTGTGGCAGCCCAACAGCAGCCTCCAAATAATATATACAGCTCAGCACAGCCTCCAAATAATAAATATAGCCAAGCACAGCCTCCATATTATATAAACAGCACAGCCTCCATATAATATATTTAGCACAGCCTCCAAATACTATATACAGCATAGCAGCAGTCTCCAGATAATATATATAGCCCAGCACAGCTTCCAAATAATATATACAGCCCAGCCTCCAAATAATATGTACCTCATAGCCATCATATTGTATATACAGCACAGCCTCCATTTTATATATACATCACAGCCTCTAAATATATATTTACAGCACAGCACAGCCTTCATATTGCCCAGCAGCAGCCTCCATATAGTCCGACACAGTTTCCATAGCCCTGCAGCAGCCTCCATATAGCCCAGCATAGCCTCCATACTTCCCAGCGCAATCTCCATAGCCCAGGAGCAGCCTTTATAGCCCATACCCGCCTCCATAGCCCAGCAGCCTCCAGATAATATATAATGTGGTTCTCCTCCTGCTATAATTGTCCCCTGGCCTAATCTTGCTATATATAATCCCCTATCATGCTGCATATATTAAATGAAAAATAATTGATCATACTCACCTTCTCTCCACTCCCCCATGACTCTGTCCTCCTTAGATGTTGTCTCCTTCGCTCTTTGCTTCTTTCGTGCATGGCTGCACCTGTGTGATGAGGTCGCAGGGTGATGATTCATCACTCTGCTGCAGCCGTTTAGGAAGGAAGCTCCAGTGGCATAACTAGAGTCCTTTAGGAATATGGAGCTTATCCTTGTATATATGTCTCCCATCCTGGCATATGTTGTCTTCTTCCTCCCACCATCTAGCCCTCCATATAGTATAATGCTGCCTCATAGCCTTCTATATAGCATAATGCAGCCTCATAGCCCTCCATGTAGTATAATGCAGCCTCAAACTCTCCATATAGTATAATGCAGGCTCATAACCCTCCTTTTAGTATAATACAGCCTCACAGCCCCTCCATATAGTATAATACAGCGTCATAGCCTCTCCATATAGTATAATACAGCCTAATAACCCCTCCATATAGTATAATACAGACTTATAGCCCTTCCATATAGTATAATACAGTCTCATAGCAGCCTCATAGCAGCTCTCCATACAGTAAATGCAGCCATCCTCACAGTCCTCCATATAGTATAATACAGCCTCATAGCCCCTCCATATAGTATAATAAAGCCTCATAGCCCCTCCATATAGTATAATTCAGCCTCATAGCCTCTCCTTACAGTATAATACAGCCTCATAGCCTCTCCATATAGTGCAGCCACAAAACTCTCCATTTAGTATAATGCACCCCCCTCCTCCCCCATAATACTCTGGCCATAGTGTTTCCACTTATTAAACAAAAAAGAAATCTGCAATTACCTCTATAGGTTCCCCCGCTGCTTCGGTCCCCTTGCAAAGACTGAAGACTCAGGAGGAGGTGGTGATAGTGTGTGTTCCACTGTGGAACGCATAAAGCAGGAAGTAAATACAAAAGGGGGGGTTGGGGGAACAAGAGGCGCAATAGTGCCCTTATCACTTGACACTAAAATTGGAATCAGTGAGCAACAGGGGTTCACTCACCTGGTCCAGTTGTGTCACCCACAACTGGTTTGAAGACGTGTTAGGAATAATATCCTGATGGCTGCTGCTGGACCTTCACCGACCACTCAGACGTGGAGAAGCATCAGATTACTTGGGAAAGGTGTTTTGCGATCCGCGCTGCCAGACTGACTCGCATCAAAGAAGACACTTGTAAATGAAGTGTTAATCAATTCCTTCTTTTATTCACCGACGCGTTTCGGTGCCCACCCGGCACCTTCATCAGGGTAACCCTGATGAAGGTGCCGGGTGGGCACCGAAACGCGTCGGTGAATAAAAGAAGGAATTGATTAACACTTCATTTACAAGTGTCTTCTTTGATGCGAGTCAGTCTGGCAGCGCGGATCGCAAAACACCTTTCCCAAGTAATCTAAAGCAGGAAGTGTCACCTACAGGAGTGGAGGAGGTGAAACCTGCCTGCTATGTGCGTTCCACAGTGGAAGCCCGACCGGCTGGTAAGAGGAAGCGAGGAGCGGTATGGAGGCAGCAGCAGTAGGAAGCAGGAGGCTCCCCTCCCTGACACACTGGCTCTAAAGCGGGCTGTGCTGCTGCGCAGTCACATGGATGTCCATGGGGACGCACATACATGTGAAGAAGGAGCTGGGATCAGTGGGCGCTGGGAGCGTCTGGTGGCGTGGACCCCTGTACTTTTGGGACCTGTTGTAGCTGCGACCCCTGCAACTGTGATCGTTACGCCCATTCACAGCCCTGGTAGCCAGCACATGGCTAATATGCATCAAATGCAAATTAGCCATGTGCACCGGCAGCACTCAGCTGCTGGCTGATTGGCCCTGATGTGCCACTCATTTTCAGGGCTGCCTGTCCTTGATGGGCCCTATAAGAGACAAAAAACAAGGTTGCGCCACACTGCTAAGATTTAGGGCATAGGATCGGTGTACTGTATCCCGTGCTCACCTGATCTAGTTGTGCTGACTGCACAACTAGTTGTTACACTAGTTTTCAACCCCGAAGGGTCTCCACGCCAGCCAGAGCCAGGACAGGCAGGTTCGCGTGGTTTCCGAGGTGCACACGCTGCTGATCCACGTGCTGCTCTAAGGGAGTGGTGATTGACGTCCGATGCGTCCTGGATGCCCAGCTGCTGAATACCACGCTTCCCAGTGGGAGGACAAGTGTGCGTTCAGAATAGAAGTGGTAATAGATTAGCGCTAAAGACAACACCAGGCAACACTTGAGAAAGGCGCAATTAGCGCCGAAACGCGTTGTGGAGACTGGGAATTCTACACCGATTCAATAAAGCTTTAAGGTAATTTATTACAGAGCGATTGCCTGGTGTTGTCTTTAGCGCTAATCTATTACCACTTCTATTCTGAACGCACACTTGATGGGCCCTAGACCACCAGGGCTGTCTGTCCCTAATGGCCAGTGGGCTCTCCCAGCAGCTCAGGGTCCCGGCACTTGCCCAGGTACGCCGGGTGTTGAGGCCGGCCCTGCATAGATTGAAAAAAGCCACTCTTGTCCAATAAAAGCAACTTCTTTATTTGGTCAAATCAAAGTCCTCCCCCCTTTTTACTTTGGAAGTTATAACCCTCAATGCCATATTGGCTGCGGAGAACATCTAGTCCTTTTTTAAAAGCTGTTATAGCATTTGCCATTACTACCGCTAGTGGTTGGCATTCCACAATCTGACTTTTATAACCGTAAAGAACACTTTTAAATGTTGCTGCCGTACGCACCTTTATTCCTCTCGTAGTGATTGTCCCTGGTCCTTAGTATGGTCTTTGGTAGGAATAAGTAATGTATCAATTCTTTGTATTGATTGCACATGTAGCTATACATATAAATTATATCTTCTCTGAGATGTCTTTTTTCTAAGCTAAACAAGCCCAACTTTTCCAATCTCTCTTCATATGAGAGACCTTCATTTTCTTGTAATGTTCTAGTTGCCCCTCTGACTCTAAACCTCTGAAAATCCTTTTTAAAATTTGGATCTCATGTTCTAGATGTGGCCTTACGAGTGATTCATATAGGGGTTCTGCTGCTCAGCTTACCTGTAACCAGAATACCCAAGGCCTTCTCCTGTTCTGTAGTACCGAGTTTACTTCCATTTAATGTAAATGTAGCAATGGGATTACGCCGGTCTGAGTGCATTACTCTACAGTTATCAACATTAAACCTCATTTTTAAGTATTTGCCCATTCAGACCTCTTCTCCAAATCATGCAATCTGCAAAAAATTCACCAAAAAAAAGGGAATTTGCATTAGAAGAACACAGCAAAAATATAATAATCAAAGCAGAAGCCTATTGCGTATTGTTGTGTAGACCAATGCAGAAAAAAAGCTGTTTTCTCACGTGGGAACATGGCCTAAAAGGAAAGGCTTCTGACCTTTCATAGCAATCATATTTAGTCATTTCTCATATTTCGAGCAATTTTGGTTTCTGAACCTAAAGCTAAAAAATTTCAGTGAATTTTTTCATGACATGAAATAATCTTGAGAAAATAGTGCTCATAATATTTCAGTTGAGTTCAAAGCTCCAACTGTCTCGAGTTGCTTTGTACCTTAAAGCATGTTTCTAAGCGGAGTAGTTTGCACTTCTATCTATAAAGGTCTGCGTAAATTCTTAACCATACAGTTCTGCTCACCATTATTGGCACCCCTTCCTTCATTTTATTCTTAGATTGTACAATATCTTCAGAAATAAATGGAAATCTACCAAAGTTCAATCCTTTTTTAATTATTGTCCAAAGTAATACGACAATAAACCATTGTCTGTCAACTTACATGTTGCAATTTCAAAGAATAAACACAGTAAGCAGCATGTGCAGCTATAAAGGCCCCTAATTAATACTTGGTTGCCCCCTTTGGCCTCCAAACATTTCTTGTACTATCTATAAGCTTTTTGCACTTCTCAGCTGGTATTTTCTTCCTTGGCGGGTTGTTCAAGCTCTTGGATGTTTGCTGGGTGTTTTTTCCCAATGGCAGATTTCAGCTCACCCCAAAGATTTTCAATGGGATTGAGGCCAGGACTAGTGATGAGCGAGCAGTGAAATGCTCAGGTACTCGATGCTCGGGTCAAGCATATCGAGATGCTCAGGCGCTCGACCCGAGCACCAAGCCCAATGATAACCTATGGGAAACCAGAGCATTTTTCCGGCGGCATCCCGGCAGCCTGGATAAACCCTAAAAAGTCACAACAGTATAGGAAGAGTGCTCAAATGACAGGGAACAGCATGGGGAAGACCCCTGTAAGCATTTCTGACTCCCAGGTCACTGCTGTGAACAATGTTGTCTGAGTGTTACGTCACTTTTACAGACAATAAAATGTCCAAAAATGAAGCCCAAATGAATATTCCTGGGGAAAATGTTAAGGGCTCATACTCAAAGGGTGGTTATTAATGGAACACACTCAGAATGGGTCACAGTTAACAGTGGGGTACCACAGGGGTCAGTGTTGGGCCCGCTTCTATTTAATATATTTATTAATGACCTTGTAGGGGGCATACAGAGTAGAATCTCAATATTTGCAGATGACACTAAACTCTGCAGGGTAATCAATACAGAGAAGACAATTTTATATTACAGGAGGATTTATGTAAACTAGAAGCTTGGGCTGCTAAATGGCAAATGCGCTTTAATGGGGATAAATGTAAAGTCATGCACTTGGGCAGAGGAAACAAAAGGTATAATTATGTGCTTAATTGTAAAACACTGGGCAAAACTGTCACTGAAAAAGACCTGGGTGTATGGGTAGATGACAAACTCACATTTAGTGGTCAGTGTCAGGCAGCTGCTGCAAAGGCAAATAAAATAATGGGATGTATTAAAGGAGGCATAGATGCTCATGAGGAGAACATAATTTTACCTCTATACAAGTCACTAGTGCGACCACACTTAGAATACTGTGTACAATTCTGGTCTCCGGTGTATAAGAAAGACATAGCTGAACTAGAGCGGGTCCAGAGAAGAGCGACAAAAGTTATTAGAGGACTAAGGGGTCTGCAATACCAAGACAGGTTATTAAACTTGGGGTTATTTAGCTTGAAAAAACGAAGGCTTAGGGGTGATCTTATAATAATGTATAAATATATGAGGGGGCAGTACAGAGACCTTTCTAATGATCTCTTTACTCTTAGGCCTGAGACTGGGACAAGGGGGCATCCTCTACGTCTGGAGGGAAGAAGGTTTAATCATAATCACAGACGCGGATTCTTTACTGTAAGAGCAGTGAGACTATGGAACTCTCTGCCACATGCTGTTGTAATGAGTGAGTCACTACTAACATTTAAGAAGGGCCTGGATGCCTTTCTTGAAAACTATAATATTACCAGTTATACATACTAGATTCTTTGATAGGACGTTGATCCAGGGAATTAGTCTGATTGCCGTATCTGGAGTCAGGAAGGAATTTTTTCCCCCAATGTGGAGATTAGTGTTGCCACATGGGGTTTTTTTTTGCCTTCCTCTGGATCAACATGTTAGGCTATGGGTTGAACTAGATGGACTTAAAGTCTTCCTTCAACCTTAAAAACTATGTTACTATGTTACTATGTATGTTACTTGTGAGACAGTGTAGGTGTATTATTTTTTTTTATTACATTAAAGATTTAAAAAAAAAAAAATTGGGAGGCACTCCAATGCCCCTGTTAAGAGACGTGGAGGAGGGCCTCATTAAATATTGTATGATTCCCATTATTAGGAAGTGGGTCTCCCATAATGTTGCCCTATATAGGCTGCCAAAAATTGGGAGGCATTATGATGCTCTTTTGAAGACATGTGGAGGGGGGCCTCATTAAATAATGCTCCTATTATTAGAAAGTGGGTCTCCCATAGTGTTGCCCTATGCAGGGCTGCCAAAAATTGAGAGGCACTCTGATGCCCCTTTTAAGAGACGTGGCGGAGGGCCTCATAAACACAACATTCCCATTACAAAGGAGTGGGTCTCCTATATTTGTAATGCCCATGCACTAAGTATGGACTGAAAGATTTACCTCTGGGGAGTATACATGAATATACTGTCTAACTTTTGTTGGGTTATGGGCATCATAAACACCCTTTAAAAATATTTATGTGGGTGTTGCATCATGGACCATGGTCACCCTTGTCACCAGCCTTGCGCATTTTGAACGGTGTGCTATATGGGTTTTAAAAGTGTGCTATCTACCCTGCCTGTATGCAGCTAAATTAATCCTAAAAAGGACTGCTGTCTTGATGGATAAATATTAGAAGCCTGTACACCAGCCCCAGATGTGCTGACTGGTATACAGCCACTTGTGGTACACTGTAGTATGCTATATACCCTGCCTGCCTGTATACAGCTAAATGAATACTTAGGAGGACTGTTGTTTTGAAGGAGATAGATATATTAGAAGCCTGTACACCAGCCCTAGATGTGCTGACTGGTATACAGCCTCTTGTGGTACACCGGAGTGTGTTATATACCCCTCCTGCCTGTATACAGCTAAATTAATCCTAAAAAGACTGTTGTTTTGATAGATATATATTAGAAGCCTGTACACCAGCCCCAGTTGTGTTGACTGGTATACAGCCTCTTGTGGAACACCCGTAGTGTACTATATACCCTGCCTGCCTGTGTACAGCTAGATTGGCCCTCAAAAGGACTGTTTTGATGGATTTTGTATCCCAGCACCTACAATACCTAAAAGACCCAAAATCTGTCCCTCACTCAGCAGAACCTCTCCCTACACTAGCTGACAATGTGGAGCTTAGTGACGAGCATAGCGCGGTCAGGTCTTATATAGACCTGATGACGCTGTGCGGCCAGCCAATCACTGTAATGCCACAACCAACATGGTTGTGGCATTACAGTGTGTGCCAGCCAATCCCTGCATGTGGCGTGGCTCTGTAAAGAGCACCAACATTCAGGGAGGTGGACCTGAGCATGAGCCGAGCATGAGCCCGAGCATCTCGCTGGTACTCGGTGCTCGCCGATCATCACGAGTACTGTGATGCTCGAGCAAGCACCGAGTATTGGCGAACATGCTTGCTCATCCCTCATCATTGCTAGCCATTTTAAAAGAGTCCATTTTTTCTTTTTCCATCATTCCTGTGTTCTTTTGGCTGTATGCTTTGGGTCATTGTGTTACTGGGGGATCCATGATATTTGGCTCAAGCCAAGTGTTCTTATACCGGGCAGGACATTTCGCTCTAAAATCAATTGATAATTTTCTGATTTCATGATTTCTGTGTTACGGTCAAGGCCTCCAGTTCCTGGCACAGAAAAGTAACCCCACAGCATTATGGATCCTCCACTATGCTTCACTTTTGTTCGTATCCTTATAAGCTTCATTGTACCATCTGTAAACAAACTGTTGCTTTGCATTGCTAACAAAGTCTATTCTTGTTTCATCTGTTCACAGTACATTTTTCCAGTGGTTTGTCAAGGTACTCTTTGACAAAGATAACATTCCTTTTCATGTATTTATTTTAGCAATAGTTTCTTCCTTTGCCTTGTCTCATAAAGCTCTGCTTGGTTTAGTTTACAGCATATGGTACTTGTTGAAACCATGATACCAGGCTGTTCTAGGTTGGCCTTCAGGTCTTTGTATGTTTGATGTGGTGTTATTTTTCAGTATTTGCACCAACCTTCGAAGACATCTCTTGTCAATTTTTCTCATTCCACCACATCCAAGGAGGTTCTAGACGATTCCATGCTTGACAAATTTCTTAATAACATTGCACACTGTTGAAACTGGGATACCAAGTTCTTTAGAGATGGCTATATACCCTTTGGAAGTCTTGTGTTTGCTAATAATAGCAGTTCTGATGTTCTCAGACAACTCCTTTGTCTTCATCATTTTGACAAAGGAGCAGGGCCTAACATGTGGCTTTTTAAAATACTGAAGTCATCATTCATTGGCTAATTCATGTCACATGGGCACCAACAATTTATCACAGGTAATTCTCATTTGTGATTTACCATAGGAAAGTAAAAATGTGTTTCCATAGTAATTTACTGTAAATTATGCCTTTACTAGTGTCACAGCAGCTTTAGGTTTTTCTATTTTTCCCTCCAATTGTTTTTTGTTGTAAATTGTTGTTTATCATTTGTATTTAACATGAGTCTGTATACTAAAAAGCTGTTTCACTTGATTAATTTTTTTCAGGAGATCATGATGAGCAGGACTGTACATTCCTACCTCAGTGTAGAAGACCCTTACCACAGCGTAAATTGACAAGAGCTGTAAGCTTGAGATTTGCAATGTGTTAGCTTTTGCAGCGGATGTTAGTGCAAATGTCACCCTTTGCAAATACCTCTGAAGATATCACTGTAGTTCCAGAGGTAAATTTGCAATACGCTCCGTGGGAACATACCCTGAAGGAGTATTCCCATTTCAGTTTCAGAAACATCTAGTAAATATATACTTAGAATACTCAGTGTCATTTTTTTTAAATGCCTGTATCTAAATTGTTATATATCATCATCGTCTTCTAGGAATGCAGGACCTGTAAAATATTATATGATTTACTGACTTCTCATAGCCGTAAAAAACTATATAATTTTCTACCCTTAGGATACTGCATTGTGACGATCACAGACGTCTTATACATTCTGACATTTAGTAGCAGCTCACGGTATGTTATATGTATCAATTAAAATTCAATTTTAGAATTTCATACATGTTGTTGATGATTCTCTACACCAATTTCGATTCCTTCTTCTTTTTCGGCAACTCCAGCCTTCCTGAAAATAGCTTCTGCAGATAATAATTCTAGCTCTGTACACAGATTCTAATCATGCCTATAAGCGGGGGCGAGCTGGTGCAATTTGCCCCAGGTAGCAGTTTGCTTTTCCCTTGCTGGGAAGGTGGGGGGGTGCTGTTGGACAAAGTGAGGAGCCGGGGGTGGGGGGGTATGGTGCTGTTGGACAAAATGAGGAGCGGGGGATGTTACACTCACCATGCTTCCCGGCTGGCGCGTCCGATGGCGGCTGCTGAGTCGCAAGCAGCTGCGGCCGCTAGGCAAAGCCGCCGGCCCGTCTCTGTATGGGCCATCCTGGGTGAGTAATGCCAGACTCATGTGAGCATTTTGCATTCATTTCGCATAAATTTGTCTCTGCCCTTAACCATACAATCCAGTGTTTGATGTCTCCTCGGACCCGATTTTAGTGTACTGAGCATGCTCAGTACATGCTCAGTACACTAAAACTATTGTGTGCCGTCTAATTTAACTTCCGCAATGTATATATATACATTGCGGAAGTTAAATATAAGTTAAATCAAGTGTTTAAAATAAAAAAATCTTTATTCTCACCTTCCAGCGCTCCTTCGGCGTCTCCATCTGCAGCCACTCGGTAACAGGACCTTTGATGATGTCACAACCCGATCAGCTGATCGGGTCACATGAGCAGTTACCGTGGTAACTGCTCATGTGCCCCGATGACGCTTCTGACATCATCACAGGTCCTGGACACCCGATCAGAAGCTGATGGAGACGCCGGGGGAACGCTGGCAGGTGAGAATAAAGATTTGTTATGTTGGAATGACAGGAGGGGACAGGAGAGGAGAGGGGACAGGAGAGGGGACAGTAGGGGGACAGTAGGGAGACAACAGGGGGAAAACAGGCGGAGAGCAGGGGGAGAACAGGGGGACAGCAGGGAAAAGTGAGCTGACAGGAGGCAGAGAGGAGGGGGAGCTAGGTGACAGGAGACCAAACATCCTGCAAAATATCGGAATCGGATGCCTATTTGGCATCCGATTGCAGATATCAGTTTGGATCCGATGCTGTCCGATTTTCATCGGACAGCATCGGATTTAACAAAATCATAGTGTGAAAGTAGCCTTACAGAACAGGCATGACTTTTTGTCAGGGTATTGTGTCTGGTTTGTCATGATCCCTTCATTCCACCGAAACAGCCCTGACCAAAGTCACCAACGACCTACTGACCGCCAAGAACAAACATCACTACTCCATCCTGCTACTCCTTGACCTGTCTGCCGCCTTCGACACGGTTGACCACTCCCTTCTTCTCCGGATCCTGGAAACCCTTGGCATCACCCACCTTGCCCTCTCCTGGATCTCCTCATACCTAGCGGACCGGACCTTCAACGTCTCCCACTCCCACACCTCCTCCTCACCCTACCCCCTTTCTGTCGGAGTCCCCCAAGGTTCGGTCCTGGGACCCCTACTTTTCTCCATTTACACTCTCGGCCTAGGACAACTCATCGAGTCCCATGGCCTCCAGTACCACCTCTACGCTGACGACACCCAAATCTACCTGTCCGGCCCTGACATCACCTCCCTACTCTCGAAAATCCCTCAATGCCTTTCCGCCATCTCATCCTTCTTCTCTGCTCGCTTCCTTAAACTCAACATGGACAAAACTGAATTCATAGTCTTCCCCCCAAGAAATTCCACCCCACCTCCCAACCTATCCATCTGCGTCAACGACTGCACCCTCTCCCCAGTCCCCCAAGCCAAGTGCCTCGGGGTAATCCTTGACTCCTCCCTATCCTTCAAACCCCACATCGAGGCCCTCACCACATCCCTCCGGCTCCAGCTCAAGAACATCTCACGGATCCGCTCCTTCCTCACCCACGACACCGCTAAAACACTCATCCATGCTCTTATCATCTCCCGCCTTGACTACTGCAACCTCCTTCTCAATGGCCTCCCGGCTAACTCCCTCACACCTCTCCAGTCTATCCTCAACTCCGCTGCCCGACTCATCTATATGTCCTCCCGCTACTCCCCTGTCTCCCCCCTCTGCCAAGCCCTTCACTGGCTCCCCGTCTCCAAGAGATCCCAATTCAAAACACTAACCATGGCGTACAAAGCCATACACAACCTGGCCCCACCATACATCTCCGACCTGGTCTCCCGATACCTACCCTCACGCAACCTCCGCTCCTCCCAAGAACTCCTCCTCTGCTCCCCCCTCATCACCTCTTCACACAACCGAGTCCAGGACTTCTCCCGGGCATCTGCCTTACTCTGGAACTCCCTACCCGAACACGTCAGACACTCTCCTACCCTGAGTAGCTTCAAGTGTCACCTGAAGACTCACTTGTTCCGTCAAGCCTACAACCTGCCATGAGACCCAGGCGAACGCCCCATACCTGACATTCCCCCATCCTACTGTATCCTAACCCACCCCTCATAGACTGTGAGCCCTCGTGGACAGGGTCCCTGCCCCTCCTGTACCTGTACGTCCTGATCGCCTAGATTTAGTGTACTTGTTCTTGTCTCCCTCATCCTCATGTAAAGCGCCATGGAACCTAATGGCGCTATATAAATAAATAATAATAATAATAACATGGAGGACACGTAAAAAATTGGGATAGTCTGTTGGATGTTGGAGGATTTTGCTGAAAGGCAGAATCGGCAGAGAACTGTGCAGCTTTAAGCAACTAATATCAACTGTGGATTTAATTTTTTGTGAACTTTACAAGATCTCTATCTGAACAAACGTGTGGGGCATCCTGAGAAGGGCTTTTCTGCTTTCACAACAGGAACATGATCATGTTTTATGAGCTTGACATCTTTCAGTGGTTTGCAGTCTGCAGGTTTTAGTACACTTTAGATGAACCAGGAGAAACCACAGAAATCTTTTTCTCTTAACGGTCTCACATTTCAGTCGATTCTCTCAGGATGGACTTCTTGTATTTTGCAATAAACGACAACCCAAGACATTACTAATATTAAATAAAAACAACATTACCCAAGGAAAACTACTGCAGATTCATAGTAGAGAGATTGTGTTACATTGAAGACATTAGTGCATTTTAACACCTTCCCACCCATAATGACGCTGGAACACACTAAATAATACTGCCTAAGGGTTCGCTCTCACTAGTGTAACGCCAGCGTATAACTGGCAACAGGACTGTCATGCACAAAAAGGACAGAGGCTTTCCTGACTCGAGAGTGACAGCTTCATAGAAATACATGAAACTGTTTTGCTCGGGTCAGGAGAGCCGTGGCCACTGCATGCATTACAGTGAGTTATACAATGGCTATACACCAGTGAGAGCGCACCATAAGGGTATGTGAACAAATTAAATATTTTCGGCAGAAAAAACTCTGCAACAGCCAGTGGATGATTAGGAAGAGCCTAAGGGGATGGATCTGCAAGGTGAGGAAAAATAAGTCCATTACAGAGAAAGAGAGCAGAAGCCATTATGGAGGCATTTGGCAATTACTAAAAGACAGAAATCTAAGAGGGCAGACAAGAGAAAGAGATCACCAACTGACTCAATGTTTGGTGAACAAGATATCCAGTGTCCCAGAAGCTTTCATAAGTACCTGGTAGTTGTGTTCCTGTTCCTGTGACATTTGTTGAAGAAAGAGAGTACGGCCATGTTCACACACATGCGTTTTTTTTACCATCTCTGCGTTTTTGGGCTGTTAAAAAAAACGCAGGTGCGTTAACGCAGGGTACATTTGAGTGTAGCTGCGTTTTTCAGCTCCATTTGCGTTTTTTACCCCTAGTCCAAAAAACGCTGAATGCAGCGTTTTTGGGTGCTGTAAAAAAACGCATGTGCGTTTTTTCAAAAACGCATGCGTTTTTTAACATGGGGCCCTATGGGAAACGCATGCAAAAACGCATGGTACATTAGTACCTTTTAGTGCCATTCAAAAACGCATGCGTTTCCCATAGGAGCCCATGTTAAAAAAAACGCATGCGTTTTTTTAACATGGGGGCCCTATGGGAAACACATGCGTTTTTAAAAGGCACATTTATGCACCCTGCGTTAACGCTTGCGTTTTTGCCTGCGTTTTTGGTGAAAAAATGACTAAGTCCAAAAACGTGGCAAATCCTTTCAGACACACAAGGGACATTTTTTAGCACTCTTAAAAAAATGCAAGTGCTTTTAAGAGTGCTAAAAAAAACGCAAATTGTGTGTGAACATAGCCGTTGGCTCATAATTCCTGCCCAACCTCTCATCCCACAAGTGAACAGACAATTTGTTGATCTTGGCAGTGACCAAAATATGGTCAGTAAGGCTGGGGTCACAGTACCATTTTTCACATGCGTTTTTGGAGACCTGCGTTTTCAAAAACGCATGTAAAAAACGCACCCATAGGCCCCCATGTTAAAAAACACATGCCCTAATAGCCAAAAAGCATGTGTGACAGTCCCATGCGTTTTTGGAGCATATCCAAAAACGCATGCGTTTTTTAATAAGGGGCCTTATGGAAAACGCATGCAAAAACGCATGTACAATTAGTGCCATTCAAAAACGCATGCATTTCCCATAGGAGCCCATGTTAAAAAAACGCATGCGTTTCCGGAAACGCATGCGTTTTTTTAACATGGGCTCCTATGAGAAACGCATGCGTTTTTGAATGGCACTAAAAGGTACTAAGTGTACATGCGTTTTTGCATGCGTTTCCCATAGGAACCCATGTTATAAAAACGCATGCGTTTTCTACAAAAACGCATGCGTTTTTCAAAACGCACAAAAAAATACTACAAGCACTATTTTTAGGTGCAGATTCAAAAACGCAGCCAAAAACGCAGGGAGCCATCACACACCTTACAAAACTCATGCTGACATGAAAAAAAGCATGAGGTTTGTTAAATCAGTAAAAAAAACGCATGGCAACTGTGACCATAGCCTAAGGCTGGCTTCACACCATGGCACCATCAGGCCCGGGGCTGTCAGGTTCACCCGATTTGCTGTAATGTTGCCCTATGGGGCCAGATGGATCTGGACGGCAGCTATCTGCCATCTGGTTTCCAAGTGTCCAGGACGATCCGGGGGAATTCGGATTTTCCTCCCAGACACAAAAACATTGCTTGCAACATTTTTGTGTCCGGGGCGAAAAATGTGCCCAAATTGGATCCTCCCGGATCCGGGGCAATCCGGCGCTCTCTAACATTGGAGTCTATGGCGCCGGATTGCCCACATTCGGGAGCATCCAGGATCCGGACACCGGTGGCTGAGCTATACTGAACTTCAGCACCAGGGAGCTGTACCTTGTGTAGTGGTTCAACACCATTTCAGCAGGGGACAGCTACCTCAGCTGCGCTCGGCTGAATCCAGCTGCAAACAAGACCGGAGGGCATATTTGCCCTCCGGTTCTGTTTGCAAATCAGATCCGGGGCTGTCAGGTTGACCCCGGACAGCACCGGACCTGATTGTACTGTCGTGTGAAGCCAGCCTAAGTCGTGCGCTCAGGCCACATCTCAGTGATCACGGTGGGGGTGTGTACGTGGACTTAAAAATTGTGCCAGTAGTCGTCCATCAGGCATAGACATTGTTTGCCAGTAGAACTCCATGAACTAAGGCTAGTTACTTACTGCATTAGGAAGATTATAACCTTAATAATACCCCCCTACCTTGGTCAGGCAAATTATATCATGTTTAATAGAACACTCTGGGCCTATAGGTTGTACAGCATGGGGGTCCTCGTCGACTCTAACAAGGTGTGTGGGAAACTGTATTGCATTTTTGGTGTATTCCTTGTGTTTATGGAGGAACTCAAGCTTCGTTTGTAGTAAAGTTCCTTGACAAATTTACACGTCGCGTTATTTGTCCACGGTTCATGGTAACCTTGGAAGACAACCTTGGTACATGGTTTACACATTGACAATCAGAGTAATGGTTTATGGTGTTGATATTAGCTGGCATTAAGCCCTGGTTTTTGTAACGGAAAGTTGTCTATCAGACACTTACTTTACAAAACTAGTAATTCTAAAAAAAAGCCACAAACAAAAAAAATAATTTATTTTAATAACACTCCCAGAAACCTTCCCACTTTAACAAGACAAAAAAACATTGCAGCTCCCATAGTCCAGGAAATCTGCCGTAGTCCACCACATCCATGGTAGTCCAAGAAAGGATATCTGAAAAAAACACAAACATATGAAACAAAGAGATAAACCAGACACTTACCCTTTTCCCCCAATTTATTCAAAAGAAAAAAAATTCCAGCTGATCTGACACAGACTACAGTGAATAAGATGAACAAGGACTATGGAGCATCATTTTGACACTTCATAGACTTTGCTATCTGGCTATTACAGGTCTGACTGTGTTGTTTGAGACCCGACGCTTCTGAACAGCGGTGATATCAGGTGACACAGTGCCGTGTGACCTAGAGTGACCTGGTGACCCAGCGACTGGTGAGCTTTAATGTTCTTGAATTAAGTAGAGAACGAGTGTGAGTCTTGTTTTATTTCTCTATCTATCTATCTATCTATCTATCTATCTATCTATCTATCTATCTATCTATCTATCTATCTATCTATCTATCTACAGTTGTGGCCAAAAGTATTGACACCCCTGCAATTCTGTCAGATAATACTCAGTTTCTTCCTGAAAATGATTGCAATCACAAATTCTTTGGTATTATTATCTTCATTTAATTTGTCTTCAATGAAAAAAACACAAAAAGAATTGTTCTAAAGCCAAATTGGATCTAATTCCACACCAAACATAAAAAAGGGGGTGGACAAAAGTATTGGCACTGTTAGAAAAATCATGTGATGCTTCTCTAATTTGTGTAATTAACAGCACCTGTAACTTACCTGTGGCACCTAACAGGTGTTGGCAATAACTAAATCACACTTGCAGCCAGTTGACATGGATTAAAGTTGACTCAACCTCTGTCCTGTGTCCTTGTGTGTACCACATTGAGCATGGAGAAAAGAAAGAAGACCAAAGAACTGTCTGAGGACTTGAGAAACCAAATTGTGAGGAAGCATGAGCAATCTCCAAAGACCTGAATGTTCCTGTGTCTACCGTGTGCAGTGTCATCAAGAAGTTTAAAGTCAATGGCACTGTGGCTAACCTCCCTAGATGTGCACGGAAAAGAAAAATTGTCAAGAGATTTCAACGCAAGATTGTGCGGTTGCTGGCTAAAGAACGTCGACTGACATCCAAACAAGTTCAAGCTGCCCTGCAGTCCGAGGGTGCAACAGTGTCAACCCGTAGTATCCGTCGGCATCTGAATGAAAAGGGATTCTATGGTAGGATACCCAGGAAGACTCCACTTCTTACCCTCAGGCATAAAAAAGCCAGGCTGGAGTTTGCCAAAACGTACCTGAGAAAGCCTAAAACGTTTTGGAAGAATGTTCTCTCTTTTTGGGCAAAGGCATCAACATAGAGTTTACAGGAGTAAAAAAGAGGCATTCAAAGAAAAGAACACGGTCCCTACAGTCAAACATGGTGGAGGTTCCCTGATGTTTTGGGGTTGCTTTGCTGTCTCTGGCACTGGACTGCTTGACCGTGTGCATGGCATTATGAAGTCTGAAGACTGCCAACTAATTTTGCAGCATAATGTAGGGCCCAGTGTGAGAAAGCTGGGTCCCCCTCAGAGGTCATTGGTCTTCCAGCAGGACAATGACCCAAAACACACTTCAAAAAGCACTAGAAAATGGCTTTAGAGAAAGCACTGGAGACTTCTAAGGTGGCCAGCAATGAGACCAGACCTGAATCCCACAGAACACCTGTGGAGAGATCTAAAAATGGCAGTTTGGAGAAGGCACCCTTCAAATATCAGGGACCTGGAGCAGTTTGCCAAAGAAGAATGGTCTAAAATTCCAGCAGAGCATTGTAAGAAACTCACTGATGGTTACCGGAAGCGGTTGATCGTAATTATTTTGGCTAAAGGTTGTGCAACAAAGTATTAGGCTGAGGGTGCCAATACTTTTGTCCGGCCCATTTTTGGAGTTTTGTGTGAAATGATCAATGTTTTGCTTTTTGCTTCATTCTCTGTTGTGTTTTTTCATTTAAGTCAAATTAAATGAAGATAATAATGCCAAAGAATTTGTGATTGCAATCATTTTCAGGAAGAAACTGAGTGTTATCTGACAGAATTGCAGGGGTGTCAATACTTTTGGCCAACACTGTATTTTTGAATTGCATCATTTTAAAAAAAGTCAAACTAAAGGTTCAAACTCAATTCAAGTCATGAGCGTGTTGTGTTCGGTTGAGACCTTTGCGGTATCAGGGATTAGAAGGTCTCAGTGACATTATTGTGTCAGGGGCGAAAAATCTGCCCAAATTGGATCCTCCTGGATCCGGGGCAATCCGGCGCTCCCTAACATGGAAGTCTATGGCGCCGGATTGTCCGGGAGGATCCGAGAACCGGACACCAACGGCTGCAGTTCAGCGTGAGCTTCGCTGAACTTCAGCACCTGGGAGCTGTCTCCTGGGAAGTGGTGCAGCACCATTTCAGCAGGGGACAGCTACCTCAGCTGTGCTCTGATGCATCCAGCTACAAACAGGACCGGAGGGCATATTTGCCCTCTGGTTCTGTTTGAAAATCAGGTCCAGGGCTGTCAGGTTCACCCCGGACAGCCCCGAACCTGATTGCACTGTGGTGTGAAGCCACCCTAAAGAGTTCTATTTTGAACCAGCTGAGATTCCATATAACTCTAATCTCAGCTGCTGCCCCTTGCTGCCATTTCCTTTGCATTAATTAAGCGCAATCCTTACTCTCCGATGTTCCAGTTATATTTCTTCTTTGCTGACCTCCCAGGAGAAGTTATCCTTGTGGAAGTCTTAAGGCCCCGTCACACCTGGCGACGGGGCTGTAGATGCCGGCGGCGACTGGGGGGTGCGCGCACGTTTTTGGCGCCCCGCCAGCGTTGCCGTCCCCCATTTACATGGGGCGACATCTCCAGCACCGCGTCGGCGAGCTGACAGGCGGCATCGCCGCCGGGGTGTCTGAAAACCCCAGCGGTGATACAGGGCAATGGGAGCCTGTGGCTCCCAATGCCTGACAGGTCGCCGTCGGCCGGTTACATGGGGCGATGTGTGCACATCGCCCCAGATCGGTCGCCTGGTTTCAGAGCACTGCTCTGAAACCAGGCGACCTCTCGGCGGCGCCGACATCGCCGCTTTACATGAAGCAATGTAGGGGTGATATTGCCGCCGATAGGCCACGCCCCTACGTAGCCTATGTAATTGGTGGCGATGTCGCTCTCTGTGACGGGGCCTTTAGACCTCCATTTGTTTTCTTATTCCTTTTTGTCACTCTCCTGGTATTGCCTTATTGCAGTAGTAAGGCTACAATTTTGCTGCCCTACTCACTAGCTAGGCCTAGCCTAGGGTCAGACAGGGCTTAGGTGTGCAATAACATATGGGTTGAAGGAAACGTCTAGGGATGATAGGGAGTGCAGGGTTCAATCTCAAGTGAGTGCTTAGGGATCACCCCCTTCCTATCATCAAGGACCCTTTTTACCTTTTCCCAGGTTTTTCTCTTCTTTTGTACCACACACTTGGTGTCTCCTCACTCATGATGATGAAACACCCCAGGGCCAGGGTACTTGGATCCCGGGTGTAGCTTTAAGGGACTGTCACTGGTAGCCTGTGCCTGGATCCGTGGCACTGGTGGTCACAAAAAAGGGGTTTAGTAAAAATAGAATAATAAAAGTTTTTTTAACGTGACGCCACCTGCAGTATCTGGTGATGGCACCAGCACTGCCAACAGACCTCCAGGACGATGGGTAGGCAGCCAGATGATGCCGCTCCCTGCAGGCTGAGCGAAGTCCCCAGGGCAGTGAGGTAAAGAAATGGTTTTGCATCGGGAGAGGCACAGTCTTCTCCTTAAGACTGGAACATAGGTGACCAACTTAGTAGAAATGAGACACAGGAGACCTTCTTGCTCTGCACGGGTATTTACTGGCAACTTGTCAAGGCAGTTCTCATTGGTACACAGTCACACAGTCACGGATAGCTGGCCGGGTAGTCATCAAAGGATGCTAAGTCTCTCTGAGGCCCTCTATGATGTTCCTTCTGGTAACAACTTCTGTCTTTTTCACTCACTGTGCCCTCCTTACTATCCGTGCGCGGCCTTGCATGGAGCCTTCTTCCTACCAGGCCCGTTTGGTATATAGAGGTTAATCTTCTCTCTAAGGGGTCCAACCCAGTTTGGAGCTCCTGGTGGGCACGTGCATGTCTGACTCGGTTGGGGCTATATTAAAGGCCGTCAACCCACCGTGTTTGGCGGCTCAGAGCTACACTTTCCTGCACCACACTCAGAGCCGGTACTCCGTCTAGGACTGGGTCCCTCCCGGACTCACAATCTTCAGTCCGGCACGGGTTTGCACAAGCCAGGGATCTTCACCCTCCACTACAATCCTCGCAGGGACCTCCTTCTCCTCCTTCCCTCACGGTACTCTCCTCACATTCTGACTAACTGTCGCTCCCGCGTCTTTCACTACACCTTAGCTCCTCCCACTGGGACCTAGCAACAGGTTAACCAAAAGGTCCCCTAACCTAAGTGTATGAATACAGGGATGAGGCCTCAGATTAACATTATCATCCTCTGGTGACCGTGATTCCGCACATGCTAGTCTGGGAGTAGTAGCCCTTTAGTGGCGTACTGACAAGTGGGGAGCCACAATGACATTTCATTAGAGAAGTCATGTAAAAATGTTTTCACATGATGTCATACTCGGCAGGTAATGGCTGTGTATTGCAGCCAGGACCTGCCGCTAACAATCTTGCATGGAGCAGTTAAATTTGCTCCCATCACCGCACCTGGAATGTGATCGCGGGTCGCTGATGGGTTATTAAGATAGTATTGGGGTTTGCGTAAGGCTAGGGTTAGACTTTGCTAAATACATGCTCTATTTTCATGTGCGAATGTTGAAAAACACACCCATAGGCTCCAATGCAAAAAACGCATTGCAAAACTGCAATGCGTTTGACGCTATGCGTTTTATGGTAATGCACCCAAAAACGTGGTCCACAGTGTTTTTGGGCCTGTTATTGTAAATGCATAGGTTTTTTTAACATGTGTGTCTATGGGAAACGCATGCGTTAACACATGGTAGACAAATGTACCATGCGTTAACGCATGCGCTAAAAATGAACATACATGTCATGGAAATGGCAAGGGGAAAAAAGTATCCTTTAAGTCATCCCTCAAACGGGTCGCAAATGTGATCCTAGCCTAAGACCTCCGTGTTTGTTAATGTAGAGTAATTTTGGCATTCTTAAAGTTTTTTTTTGCTCAAAGTATTTACCGATCAGATTAATCATTTTTATATTTTGATAGATTGGACTTTTCCAATACCACATATTTGTTTTTTTTGTATTCCTAACTTGTTTTATTTGTTACTCAAATGTGTCTTAACCCCATATACTGTATTATATTCTATCTTTATATGAGTTGATCTGATTTTCTTGCTATCTTGAAAACTTTAATAAACATTATTTGAATCAAAGGAGACTGATTTTTGCTGTACACAACCCATTTTACCCCATTAAAAATAAAGGTAATTCAAAAATTCAAAAAATACAAAT
Organism: Allobates femoralis; assembly: GCA_033576535.1. NCBI lineage: Eukaryota > Metazoa > Chordata > Amphibia > Anura > Aromobatidae > Allobates > Allobates femoralis. Next base: position 76,612,398 of record JARQOC010000003.1, on the reverse strand, counting down.
ATGTGGTATTGGAAAAGTCCAATCTATCAAAATATAAAAATGATTAACCTGATCGGTAAAAACTTTAAGAATGCCAAAATTTTATTTTTTTAAGTTACTACAATACCACAAATATCTGATCATTGCATTTTTTATGCCTTTTTCCCTTTATTGATGTGATTTTAGTGCAGATGTGAAGCCGCATTTTTAAGTGTTTTTATAATACAGGGTGGGCCATTTATAAGGATACACCTCAATAAAATGGGAATGGTTGGTGATATCAACTTCCTGTTTGTCCTGTCCTGTCAAAGTTCTGCCCATTGTGTTGGATTGTCAATGCAACCCTCTTCTCCCACTCTGGACACACTGATAGCAACACTGCAGAAGAAATGCTAGCACAGGCTTCCAGTATCCGTTGTTTCAGATGCTGCACATCTCGTATCCGCACTTTGAACACATTTTATAAGTGGTCTTAGGGCCCTTTCACATCAGCGTTTTTTGAAATTCGCGGCAGATGCGGTGAAAAAACCGCATCTGCCGTGTTTAACGCATAACCGGGGCACTTGCGGCACACTTGCGGCAAGCCCCATGCAATGTCTACGGGGCTTTCGGTAAGGGTGCGGCAGGTGCGGCAAGTGCGGTTTCGGCACTTGCGGCAGGTGCGGCCGCGAAAAAAAATGCTGTCAGCCGCGGTTTTTTTCGCGGCCGCACCTGCCGCAAGTGCCAAAACCGCACTTGCCGCACCTGCCGCAAGTCCGCCTATACCTTGTATGGCGTTTACCGCAACCGCGCCGCAACCGTGCCGCAAGTGCAGCCGGTATGCGGTAATCGCGGCAGATGCGTTTTTTTCACCGCATCTGCCGCGATTTGAAAAAAACGCTGATGTGAAAGGGCCCTTAAACTTGTAAATAACTCATGAAAGTATAAAGTTCGTTAAAACCAAGCACACCATTGTTTTTCTCAATATGTTTGATGTGTCACATGACCCTCTTCCCTTTGAAAAAAATAAAGTTGGATCCAAAATTGCCAACTTCAAAATGGCCGCCGTGGTCACCCCCCACCCCCATCTGGAAATGTTTTCCTCCTCCCATATACTAATGTGCCACAAACAGGAAGTTGATATCTCCAACCATTCTCATTTTAAACTGTTGGTTTTAGGTGCTTTCTTTTCTCTAGAGGTTTTTATGTGGACCCTAAACAAATAAATTTAAAAACTAAAGTTACTTTTTTAAGTACAGAATCAAAACTTTTCTGTACAGAGTGGGCCATTTTTATGGAATGCACCTAAATAAAATGCACCCTACACTTTTCCAACATCTATTTACCCTCTTGGCCTAGGTCAACTCATTGAGTCCCATGGCCTTCAGTACCACCTCTGTCTGGTATATTGCCCTCATCACTTCCTGGAGGTTTAAAGCAAAGTCTCTGATGCTATCCTGCACCCTCTGCTTTACACCCGAACAATCTTATTTTCAGCTTCGCGGCAGTACAGGTATCAAGGGTGACTTTCAGTCTGTTCAACAGTGTCTTTATCAGTGTCTGGCCAGGACTTTTCCTCCCACTGGTCTGCACCAGTCAATTGTCCAATCAATATACTGACTCTTTGGCCTTCCATCAGGGAATACACTTTATATAAACTGTCCAATCTCTCCCTAAAGTCGGTCAGGATATTTGGTTCTCTTGAGCATTGTGGCCACCATGTCGCCCCAGGTGTGTACAGCATCAGGAACGGCATTACTGGGGCTATGGCTGGTGCCGCGGCTCCAGCTGCTACTTAGGCCACATCCAGTGCTGCGGACTGGGCTGCGACCGCCCCTTTCACGGGCTCCTCTCCACCCGTCTCCGACATTTTCCTCCCCCTTAGTAAACTTTAGCCCTGCGGGTCCTCTACTTCCGTGGGGATGATCAACTTTAGTTCCAGGGACAGGGTTTCTCTTCCCCACTGGATGTCATCAGAGCATTTGTTGGGTTTCCTTTTGCGCTCTTTGCAAGGTACCGCCCACGATGATATGCCCCCTCTGCTTCCCGCGCCTCGCGTTTTAGTAATGGCGACAGTCAAAAACACGTAGTTCAACACAGTTCACAGCACACAGTACCCATATACGTCGGGCACGACATCCTGTTCATAATGCCAAAAACAGATGCACCTTAGGGCCGTGGGGTACTCGGAACCGGGCTGTTAAGCAGTTCTGGGGAGTCACAGGGGTCGAGACCCGACTTCCGTGACCCTGGATTCAGTTGTAAAAGAGTTCTTGGCTAATGTAAGGAAAGGGGTGATTAAATAGGGAGTTATTTGTGACGCCACCCATGGTTTGTGGCTATGGGTAGTCACCGCTGCAGCAGAACCTCTGGGGATAATGGACGGGCAGCTGGGATGGAAAAGCTCCCACAGGCAGAACGGATCCCCAGGGCAGTGGATTTTGGAAGGGTGTAGGGTGCAGGATGGAGGGTGCGCATTAACAGACAGACTCATGTATTGTCGGTTGCTCAGATCTTCACTGGAAATACCGGTACACCATAGATACTGTTACTTCGAGTCCACATAACCTGGGAGCAACTCAGGATTCTCCACACCCGGTAAGTTCAGAGGCCTTCACTACTGCGCTTTCTCCTGTGGGTATCTGCTGCTGCTTGAAGATGCTCTCTCTCGCTCTCTCCTGCACATGCCAGTATGACAGGTAGCTTGAGTCCTTTATTAGCCCCATTTCACGGGCAGCTACCCCTGGGCTCTTGACACTGCTTTGCCTCTGGGCACTTGGTGTGGATGAAGAACTTGGAATTCCCCACCCTCCGGTATTAGCTCGTTAGGTCCTGCACAGCCTCGGACTCCGGTGTCCATTTCTTGGCGCTGTTCCTCTGGGGTCAGCTCGACACGCTCTGCTCCCCAGACTCTCCTCGACTTCCTCTGACCCTTGTCTTAGGTACCTTAAGCCAGGCTTAGCTTTCATGGGATGAGCTTAGCAGTGCTCTATGCCACAGGATGTCTTCCTCAGTACTGCTCCATATTAAACTTATTAAATCCGCCCCAGACCAGAATTTATAGGGGAGCTGCCCTGAACCTGGGGTTTAGAGCTCCCCCTTCAGGGCTGGAGGCAGAAAGGTGTTGTATGCTTTGGTTTTCCCTGGTGTGAACACCCTATGTTGCTCTCAGGTATGACACCATCACCCGGAGGCGATAATGACATAGTGGCACCCGGACTCTGGAGTGCCACAGACACCTGCAGAAAAAAGCAATAGAAAATAACTCTGCATTTATGCTATGTTATATGTGTAATACATTTTTTATGGATTTTATAGAGAAAAATACTGATCACTGTAAATATTCTGATTACTGTGTTATTTGGGTTGTTACAATTACAGGGACATCAAATATGTTCATGTTCTTTGCTGATTTGTGATGATTATTATTTTATTAAATAGTGCATTAAAAATGTAATTATTTTTTGAGAACAAAAAAAAAATCTTTTATTCTCCCTCTAGAATAACAGGGCCATAGAAATTAATTGCCATGTACAGATGTATCTCCATGTACCTTCATATTCTGCTTCTGGGTTCACTGCCTGCAATACAGCTCAAGGCTACCAAATCCTCCAATCTTCTTCATTGTGAGCTGTGGTTCAAAGCTAGAGGTGCTGCCTGTGAATATGGGGGTCAGACATTTGATTCTTGGGGAAATAAGAGAAGAGAGTTGTTTATATACGTGCACCTGAGATGGAGGAGCTGCTGAGCCAGGAGGTTCTGCTGGACTCTATATAAAGTTTAGTTGGCGACATCAAACTTGGCCCAATCCTCAATAGAAGTCCCTGATTGGGCAGTTTGGATCTCCGCTCACATACAAGTAATATATGCAGCACTCATTCGGTCAGTATACTGTAGGTGCAACATTTAAACACAAATTAAATGCTATAAAGTAAGTGGCATCCTACAAAGACATATATAGAAATTGGAATAATATGGCATAGGAAATCTTGTCTTAGGCCCCTTTCACATCAGCGGTTTTGCGCTGATCGCGGCAGATGCGGTGAAAAAAAACGCAACTGCCGCGATTAGCGCGTAACGGCTGCCCTTGCGGTGTACTTGCGGCAAGCCCCATAGAATGTATATGCGGGCTTGTGGCAGGTGCGGCAAGTGCGGTATCGGCACTTGCGACAGGTGCGGCCGTGAAAAAAACACGGCATGTCGCGGTTCTGCCCCGATGGTGTTGCATCCTGGGAGCCGGTGACAAGGTGATGTAACCTCCGGGAGGAGTTTTTCTTTTTTTAAACACACAGGGCAGAGAAGAGGGGGCAGGATAGGGATTAGATCAGGATAGAGGAGCGGGGGGACAAAATAGAATAGCGGAAGGAAGAAGATAGAGGAGGCAGGAGCAGGGAGAGACAGGGGACCGCAGGATCCACACGGATCCTGCATAGAATTGGATCGGATGGCTATTTGCCGTCCGATTGCAGGGATCTCTGTGGATCCGTGCCTGTCCAGGGGATCCAGCAAAATCTCGGATCCCACGGACAGCACAAAATCACAATGTGAAACTGGCCTTATTTGGGTTCGGATAACTCTAACCAAATGCTTTGAACTATTTCAGTATTCTGATCTGAGTGAGATCCCCGTTAACTTATCATGGATTCGTTACTTGATCAAAGTATTTGGTTAGAGCCATCCGAACCTGAGGATCTTACTACTCGCTCATCACTGATAACAATTTTTTACAATTTTCTAAGCCATTAAAGTCCTTTCAAATTGGTGGAGTCCGGGTCCTGTGGGGAATTTAAGGGTCACGAAATAATAAAAAGAATGTAACCAAAGCTAGTAACACGCGGGTTCATTTAAAGTGAATAATGGAACATGGCCAATGGTATAAGTATTCCAACATGTGTTTATCGTACTCTTATCATTAGTTGAAACTACTATGTGTGTATGTACACGACGTGCACAATCATATCATGTCAAATTAGGATATTGTGTAGAAATGGTAATCATCATTTCCTTAATTTACTACTTTGTGGCCGCTGTGTGCCCAGAACAGTAAGATTACACTGACATTCCCGTAACGCTAGCTTCAAAAGCTACTTTCAAAATGTTCATATCCCAATTAAAGTAAATCATCCTTCATATGGCACATGATGTATGATAATGATTGTGTAATCATCTGCAGTGTCATATGATAGCCATATGGACAACGACACCAGCCACATTCAAAGATGGTTGAGAGAAATGATTTATAGACTGTTTATTCACTCAGAAGCACAGGATGATTACTAATCATAGTGGCAATTATATGCTTAATAACATTTTATATTTATTGATCTATTAGACACTGTTAATATATTGTACATTTATTTCTTGCAAATGTAAGAATCTGGCTTGTGGAAGTTACTGTATATGCTGTGCTGGGTAATGTTCACCACAATAGACGGGTTGGCTTTTTTAAACAAATGTATTAGGACATGATTTTGTGACAATAATAATTACAGTTTCAGCGCCAGTCACCTGAGGCTGATAGCCTCCTCCAAATAAAACCCTTTGCATGGGAAAGTTGTTTTTCATTTGGAGGAGATTCATGAACAGGTCTGATCCCATCACTGGAGAACCTCATTCACACAGAGCGTTTTTGCTCTGTTCTTGTTGATCTGTTTATGCACCAAAGGCGGCCGTCACGCGCTGAGATATCGTGCAAGATATCGCTTGAAAGCGGCAGATTAAACATCGCGTAAGCGATGTCTGTGCGTGTGACGGCCAGATACGATGAGCGATATCTGATCAAATCTCTAAATCGTGATCTGAGGTTCGGTTCTCAGATCTGACGATATCGGCCAATTAAATACGCACAATCGACACGTGTAAATTCCCGACATCACACGAAACGTGTGATTTCAGCGATGGCAAAATCCATCACGTAGGCGTGTCAGGAGTTTCCTATTGCCTGACCTCCTCAGTGGTGATTCGTGCAACGAAATGGTTTCGGATTGGCTGCTTCACCACTAGCTCGCATTGGTGGAAGATGATGCGTTGCCATTGGCTGCCCTCACAGGGCGCCATTTTGAAAGCGCTGTCTTCAGCACCACACATAGGCGTCGGCTGCACAATATCTCCGAACTGTGCACCCAATTGCGTCAACTTGATAATCGATTCTGCGTGGTCCCCGACCCTGCTATATAGTGTCCACCTTGTCATATACCCACACAATGTTGGCGGGCGCGGCACACATAACGCGGCTGTACGTTTTGCCCATTGCAATTTAGTTATGTGCTACAGCACACATATACATTACGATCAATATCACAGGACATTGTGGGGATGAGGCCGCCATGTTTCAAAGGACATCTGACCCAATGAGGACGCAGTACTGAGCACCAATGGTGTAGTGAGGGGCGCAGCTTGGAGCCCATGTACCACGCCTGTCGGCTCCAATTACACCCACATTTGCTCCCACATCGTTTAGGAGATTTCTGTGTGACTTTAGCTGAACGATGTCCACTGCTGATAACTGCATCTCTCAGACGATCGCTGGATGGGTGGATCGGGGAATCGTCTGAGCGATGTCTGTGGGTTGTAGCGTCGTGATGAGCGATTTTGCGCGTCGTTCGGACGATATGCAAATTTAACATCGTCTACGATATCTTTAGCGATATCTCAGCGTGTGACGGCCGCCAAAAACAGATCCTCTTTTTTTGCAAAAAGGCATCATAAACGCATCATCTGTTTGTCGTGACCTTTTACTCCGTTTTCTCAGTGCTGCATTTTTGCTTTTGCAATCCAAGGGATTATTCCTAATTTGGAAATACAAAATAAACAACAACTCAAGAATTGTTTTTATATATTTTGTGGTGTAAGTAATGAAGTGAATATGAGGTGCAAAACAAAAGTATGACTTGGGACTTTCTGAATGCTGCCAAAAAGTTGAAAACTCACTTTAGTAAAGAGATGTCCTAAAAACTGGAATTAGAGATGTAGACAAGAATGATCAACCTAAAGATGTGCCAAATTTATTACACATTGTACAACACTTTGATAAAAATGCAAATCTGGCAAAAGTAACTCTCATGTGAACTTCCCTCAATGTGTTGATCTAGAACAGGGGTGAGGAACTCCAGGCCTCGAGGGCCGCCAACAGTGCAGGTTTTCAGGATTTCCTTAGTATTGCACAGTTGATAATATAACACTGGTCAACAGCATTTTTGGTGCCAAAGATATTTCATTGAATTTAGGGTAACTTTGGGGTGCTGATTCTGAATATGTCATCAGTTTTGCCAGATTGGCTCAAGTTTTTGAGATTTTTCGTAAAATGTGTAACAAAAAAGACGTTTTTTGCTACTTTTTTAACGAAGTCTGTTATGTTTCTTCTATGTTTTGTCAGTGTATATTCACCACAAATGTAACAGAATGAGTCTGGATCGTTAAGACAACTTCTTCTTGATGAGTTCATGCTTTTCACTGGACAACAGACAACAACATAAAGTTAGTGCCAAAAACCAAGCAATGAACAAACTTTTAGAACACTAATTAACACAAAACTATATTGAGAACTGCTCAGTTCAAGTACTAATCCAAAGAAATTAATGAGATGATGCGTCGCATTTACCAACAAGTGCTATAAATAAGATACCAAAAATCTCAAAAACTTGAGCCAATCTGGCAAAACTGATAGCATATTCAGAATCAGCACCCCAAAAATACCCCAAATTCATTAAAATATTTTGGGCACCAGAAAAAAAAAATTTTTTTGTTGACCTGTGTAATCAGCTGCACTGGTGATGATTCCAACCCCTGTGCAATACTAAGGAAATCCTGAAAACATGTACTATTGGCGGCCCTCGAGGCCTGGAGTTCCCCACCCCTGATCTAGAAGAAGCCAAAACAAAATCCCTGGAAGGCAACTATTCGTTTAAGGCGGCCGTCACACGCTGAGATATCTCTAGCGATATTGTAAGCGATCACGTGCATGCGCGATCGCTTACAATATCGCTCACATCGCTGGTGAGCTGTCACACAGACAGACTCACCAGCGATGTGGAGCCGCGATCTCGCTGGTAACTATGGTACACATCGGGTAACTAGGCGCCGCGCGTCGCTTAGTTACCCGACGTGTACCATAGTTACCATCTCCCAGCATAGGCTCTGCCGCTGGGAGATCGTTCATCGTGGTGTTATACACCACGATGAAGCAGATTGTGGCATCGTTCATCGCTAGATCTGAGCTCCGGAGCTCAGATCAGCGATGTCACGATCAAGCGATTTCACATCGTAAATCGCTTGATTACATGCAACAATTTCTTGCCCGATATCGCTTAAGTGATCAAAAAGGAGATCGCTTAAACGATATCGGGCAAGAAATCGTTCCGTGTGACGGCCGCCTAACATAGTATAGGGGATAATTTGCTGATCACTAGGGGTCTGACCACAGCTGTGGTGCCTATCTAAGGCTGGTTTCACATATGACCTTTTTTGGTATTCGGCCAGATCAGGCAAAAAATGAATCTGACTGGATACAGTTTTAGCCATTAAACTGGATGAAACCATACCATATTATATCAAATCCATATGCCATTTCCGTTATAATATAACATTGGAACGGTTTAATCCGGTGCTACCGGTATTGTCTGGATCATTTTGTTTGTTTTGGGTCCTTACCAAACACCTGAGTGTTTGCACAGACCCCGAACAGGGACTTAACATGATTAAATAATTATACTCACCTGTTTTGCCACTGCGGTCACTTTCGGGTCCACTCTGCACTGCTTGCTGAACAGCCAATCACAGAGGCCCAGTCTCTGTGACAGCGTTTGTGATTGGTTGTTGCGCCCAACTCATTGTGTTTGTAATTGGTTGCTGGCACAGTGGGTGGGGTGCAACAGCCAATCACAGATGCAGTCACAGACAATGGGTGTCTGTGATTTGCTGGTCAGCAGCCAATGCACTGAATATTAGATAAGGCTAATGAGTGGAGCCCAGAAGTGTATGCAGAAGCGAGATAGGTGAGTATGATGCTTTAATCATGTTACATCCCGGTTCGTGGTCTGTGCCCGAACATTCAGTAGGCATGCTGGATCCGGTTTTACTGGATCAGGAATTATCCGGTAAGCACCCATTGACACCCATTAACACACATTATAAATACCGTAATGCGGCTCTATGCTGTATCCTGTCAGAAGCATTTTTTTACCAAGCCCAAAAAATGCTACATGTTGTTCTTTAGGCTTGGTTTCTGCTGGATCCAACAACAACTGGATGCTAACGAAAGTGTTGGAGTGCCCGCACAAACCAGAACCGGTTTGAATTCTAGTATTTACAAAAAGCCGGATCTCCACCAGATTCAAAAAAACGCATGTGTGAAAGCGTCCAAAGTGAAGTATGATGTTTCATTCAAGGACAAGGTAGAAATAAGCCGCTTATTGACTCTGAGAAGTGGATCGGTTGATCCTAGATCTGGTTGTTTATCTACCAGATCAATAGACAATGTAGCACAGTGGCCACTGGTTAAAAAAGATTGTAGCCTAAAGCTTCTTTCAGACGGCCATGTTGCACATACAGTACATGTTGTATCTGTTTTTTTCCCTGATACACCATGTCCACATTATAATCTATGATGCTATGTACATGTATGTGTTTTTTTTACAAACTATGTCTCTTCAAATCTCATGGGAGACGTCTGTTTTTTCCGGTGTCGTGGATCAACTCTATGGTCCATGAAAAACATGTACATGTCATTCAAGAAGCTTTTTTTATTTATCCATCAACGATGGGAGTCGCCGGGACATCGTTATGTGTAACCCGGCCTTTAGGGCCACTTTACACGTCGCGATATCGCAACGCAACATCGATAAAAAGTCACGTGGTGTGGCCGTTGCAGTTGATATCGTTCGTGGGTTGTGTCGTGTAAAAGGGCAATGCGACGCGAAAACAACCTAACTACGATAATGCAAGAAGATTGTGCAAGCCCTTCAACTGTACGATATTGTATATGCGATCTGGCAGGATCGTGTTGTGTGACGGCATAACTAATATTTGGAGCGCAACTTCCCCTATTCACTCCAATGTTAAATGACCATTCCCTGGGTTGCTCATACAGAGCATGGAAAAGAGGCGTACACCATCGTAGTTGCGTTGCCTGCCGATATCTCCCTGTGTGACATCTACTATGCCATCTTGGACAAGTGCCAAAAACGTGCGCGCTCCCGTGAGATCATATGCAATATCGGAACGATATGACGATGTGGAAAGCGGCCCTTAGGCTCCAGGGCTCAGGTGCAGTTGCAACCCCTGCACCTATTGTACATGCGCCCCTGCGTATTAACAATTATCCCCATGCAGTGTACATGTTGATGGCAGCACCGCTGTTTACACAGGGTGATGTACTGCACACAATGATTATTACAATAATTTTATTATATTACTGTTTTATATTTTAATAATGAACATGAAAAATCCAATCAGCTGATGAACGAGCACATTGGAAACATATTTGCACTGTAAATACAATCAATCATTTTCCTGATTATGATCTCATTTATAAAGGGTTTACTATAAATCTACATGTGACAGATTATCAGGGATTATTCCCAGAAAATCTGCAAGACCTAGCGGCCAGTATAAAAAACATCTTTGGTTTTACAATCTGGGTTTACAAATTTTTATATGGAACTACTAACAATTTGCAAAAAACTCTGAACAATAAAATATTTGCAAATTTGATTTTAGATTCTTTCTTGCACATTTCCTTCAAGGCAAATCTAACACAAATCGGTAAACAGTCTTTAAAGAGGTCTTTTGCTAAAATTCTGAATCCTCACAACATGCGCATTGCATATGGTTAGGATTCTCTGGCATTGCCGGCAAGAGCAGGCCGTCATGTGAGACTTGCATGCTTTCGGTCACATTTTCACGAGACGTGCACATCCTTTCTCAATACAGCTGCACATAAACCAAGGGCAAGGAAGGAGTGATGGCAACATCTATTCTTTAAATATGGAGTAGAACAACTGTGAATTCCTGATACCATGGATATAATGTAGCTCTCCAGAAAAATTCATACAGCCCCACACAAGTACGTTGCCACCATCATGTTTCTGTCAGATTGGTGGGTTTGCACCCACTGCAACGGGACCGTGTTCCCCTTGGAGGGGCATAGTTAAGTGACTTCCTTGTTCTTCACTAGAGCCTTTCATGGTGTGGATAAGCTTGCTTCTGCAGGTAGCTGACAGCTGTCACTACAGGGGAACTCTTGGTACAGTAGCAGTTGACCTCAGGGGTCAACCATGCAGGTTTGGGCTCAGATGCAGGCAGGACAGCTAGAGCAGGGAGACAGGCTGGTAAAGGCAGCCAGGTAAATGCTGACAGATGGACTGGTACTGGCAGGCAGGTGCTGGCAGACTAACAGGTTCTGGCAGGTAGACTGGTATTGGCAGGTTCAGGCAGGAATGGCAGGGACCGCCAGGAGTATGCCCTAGCCACAGGGGCGCAGCCACTGACATTGCAGCTGTACAATAGGCACCATGCATTTAAAAAAATTAATTTAGAAAAATACATGGTGCCTACAGGGAAGCAGTGTCCTTATGAGGGGCTACATGGGTGCTGCTAGGGTTGGATATCTACATTCCATTGATTGATTGTATCGTGAATTAACACATCTACTGTTCTATATTGAAAAAGAAGATGCTCCCACTCCTCTGTGCCCTTGGCAGACATACATGCAATATGACAATAACCCCAAACATTCATCTGTTGCATTTCTGAAGAATAACAGGCTAAAAGTTATTCAATTGCCAAGTTTGTTTCCTGATCTGAAACACCTATGGGGAATTCTAAAGGTACAAGTTCACCATCACTCTACATCCATCATCCAGGCTCTAAAAGAGGCCGTTCTGGAAAAGAAGTTGCAACTTGAACATTCCAGGCCTAAAATACTTGGTGTTGTCCTTAAAGTGTAACCACCATTTAAATTTTTATTTCATAATAATGTAGAGCAAGTGATTATGATAAACTTTCAAATATACTCTATTAACAATACCTAGAAGGAAACCATTCATAAACCTTCCACAAAGTGTCCCCACTAGACTGTGTGTGAAGCAGACACATTTATTATCACTCAGATTCGTGATAGGATCTGGGGTGTGCCCTACACTGTGCGAGCTCCTGGCTACAGCTGGTGAGGAAACAATGTATCAGGTTACTTCAGGCTACAGCACAGGGCTGAGCTCCATCAGGTTCAGTGTAAACTCTTCTGCACAAGATCTGTCATCTGGCTCTTTCTCTGCTCAGTTACGATCTCTGGTAACCTTTCTCTGCTGCCACATCCCACTGCTGACTCTTATCAGGTGTTTGCTCTAGACATCTCATGGGACCCTTTTCTGCTGCTACATCACACTAACACTGAAAGACCCCCTGTCTGTGCAGCTGCATTATAATGGGAATGGCTCTACACCTCAGGAGCTGTGACTGAACAGAGCAATGCACTATGGGAGATGAGGGAAGCTGTGGAAATACACACACAGTGCTGGCAGATGCTGGCCATGCTCACTCAGCCATAAAATACAGTTTTTAAAAGAGCACAGAAAAATGTGAGAAAATAAGTCATATGGCACAAAAAAAGCATTATCATAGCTGCTAGGTGACCCATCATTAACAACCAGTGAAGTATTATTATTATTATTATTAATAAGTATTTATATAGCGCTATAAGGATACATTGCGCTTTACAATTTAGAGGGTTGACATAGACAAGTGGTCGAAGACGACGACCACAAACGGTGACAAACGATGACAGATCACAAATAGTAATACAGGTACAATGGGGCCGGGGATCCTGTCCGCGAGGGCTCACAGTATTGTGTTTTTATTTTTCAATGAAATGACGTTTACAGTTTAAAAATCATGTTGGGCATACAATATTCTAGATGTTTTAGTTTTTAATGTGGGATGTATTCATTTTTGTATCAACTAATTTGAGTAAAATTGGAGATTTTGCAATGAAAGTTATAGTATTAGCATTACATTCATGTTGTAGGTTAAAAACATGTCTATAAAACTCAGTGTTGTCATCATTTTGGATATTGTTCCTGTGTTCAGTGAGATATTGATTAAAATCTTACTTCTCATATGGGGTCTATGTATTCTGAGCATTGTATGAATGGAAGTATCTATATAAAGTCATGGCCAAAAGTTTTGAGAATGACACCAAAATGATATTTTCACATGATCTGCTGTCCTCTGGTTTTTATTTGTGTTTGTCTGATATTTATATCACATACAGAAATATAAGTGCAATCATATTATGAGTACCAAAAGGTTATATTGACAGTTAGAATGAGTTAATGCAGCAAGTCAATATTTGCAGTGTTGACCCTTCTTCTTCAGGACCTCTGCAATTCTCCCTGGCTGCTCTCAATCAACTTCTGGACCAAATCCTGACTGATAGCCGTCCATTCTTGCATAATCAATGTTTGCATTTTGGCAGAATTTGTTGCTTTTTGTTTGTCCACCCGTCTCTTGATGATTGACCACAAGTTCTCAATGGGATTGAGATCTGGGGAGTTTCCAGGCCATGGACCCAAAATCTCTGTTTTGTTCGCTGAGCCATTTAGTTATCACCTTTGCTTTATGGCAAGGTGCTCCATCATGCTGGAAAAGGCATTGTTGGGCGCCAAACTGCTCTTGGACGGTTGGGAGAAGTTGCTCTTGGAGGACATTCTGGTACCATTCTTTATTCATGGCTGTGTTTTTAGGCAAGACTGTGAGTGAGCCGATTCCCTTGGCTGAGAAGCAACCCCACACATGAATGGTTTCAGGATGCTTTACAGTTGGCATGAGACAAGACTGGTGGTAGCGCTCACCTCTTCTTCTCCGAATAAGCTGTTTTCCAGATGTCCCAAACAATCGAAAAGGGGATTCATCAGAGAAAATGACTTTACCCCAGTCCTCAGCAGTCCAGTCCCTGTACCTTTTGCAGAATATCAGTCGGTCCCTGATGTTTTTTCTGGAGAGAAGTGGCTTCTTTGCTGCCCTCCTTGAAACAAAGGCCTTGCTCAAAGAGTCTCCGCCTCACAGTGCGTGCAGAAGCACTCACACCAGCCTGCTGCCATTCCTGAGCAAGCTCGGCACTGCTGGTAGTCTGATCCCGCAGCTGAAACCATTTTAAGATACAGTCCTGGCGCTTGCTGGTCTTTCTTGGGCACCCTGAAGCCTTTTTGACAACAATGGAAGCTCTCTCCCTTTAAGTTCTTGATGATGCGATAGATTGTTGACTGAGGTGCAATCTTTCTAGCTGCGATACTCTTCCCTGTTAGGCCATTTTTGTGCAGTGCAATGATGGCTGCACATGTTTCTTTAGAGATAACCATGGTTAACTGAAGAGAAACAATGATACCAAGCACCAGCCTCCTTTTAAAGTGTCCAGTGGTGTCATTCTTACTTAATCATGACTGATTGATTGCCAGTCCTGTCCTCATCAACACCCACACCTGTGTTAATGGAACAATCACTAAAACGATATTAGCTGCTCCTTTTAAGGCAGGACTGCAATGATGTTGAAATGTGTTTTGGGGATTAAAGTTCATTTTCTAGGCAAATATTGACTTAGCAAGTAATTGCTGTTAAGCTGATCTCTTTATGACATTCTGGAGTATATGCAAATTGCCATTAGAAAAACTGAAGCAGTAGACTTTGTTAAAATTAATATTTGTATCATTCTCAAAACTTTTGGCCATGACTGTATATTATTTGTAAAAAATGTCTAAACACTGCACAAAGATAATAACTGAAATTATGCAAATTAGTCTCCAGTTGTTTGTAATGAAGCAATATCCTACATACCATATGACAGTTGAATTTGGCTCAAGGCTAAAAACAAAAAAAAAACAAAAAAAAGCGGAAAGATAATTGTTCAGGAAAATAGGACTCAATTCCTTTCTTTTGTGGTTATTTCTATAGTTGATTTCCATCTTATTGACTCATTGAAATGTTTTCCTGACATCTCATTGGAGATGTGAGGTTCTGGTGGCTTGTGTTGGTCTTTCCATTGTAATTAGTGACGGGCGAACCCGAAATGTAAAGTTCGGGGTCTGCAACGAACACATAGGTTCGGGCACAGATCCTAAACACAGACTTCCCTGGGAAGTTCGTGTTACAGTTCGGGTTTGGGTTCGGGTTCAGAGGCGGGGAGTTGTAAAATAAAACAACATAGTTATTAAACAGCATTCTACTTACCGGGTCCTGCCGTTCATCATGTCTACTTCCGGGGCCGCTCATTAACTTCCGGGATATTCACTGCAGGGGACCCAACAACCAATCACAGACGCTGTCACAGAGAATGGACATCTGTAATTGGCTGTTGGAGTAACCTGAAACCAGCCCATACATTCTAGCATTTATCCTGCTAAAATATATGGGCTGATTCCAGATTACTCCAACAGCCAATGACAGACGCCCATTCTCTGTGACAGCGTCTGTGCTTGGTTGTTGGGTCCATCTGCAGTGAATATCCCAGAAGTTAATGAGTGGCCCCAGAAGTAGATGTAGCGGGATGATGGGACGGCGGGATCCAGTAAGTATAGTGGCTGTTTAATCACCTATCTTATTCTTTTACAGTCCCCCCATCCCATAACTTTAAAGTCCGAGTTCGGGGTTCAGACTCAAGTTCGAGTCATGTTTAGCACCTAACCCGAACTTTAAAAATAAGTCTTGGGCGAGTCCGCCAAGCCCGAACAGTGGTGGGTTCACCCATCACTAACTGTAATATGAATACTATCAGGTTACAGCTTACTGTTCATCTTCAAGACATAACCAGAAACACCATCATGGCTTTGTTTGTGGTTTCTGTGTTTGTGGGTTAAATTGAAGTGTTTGATCAAAATCAATAATTAATGGCTGACAAGCTGCCAAGAAGGTTCCTCTCAACCTGTTCTTCCCATCCATGTGAGCAGTCA
Organism: Allobates femoralis; assembly: GCA_033576535.1. Lineage (NCBI taxonomy): Eukaryota > Metazoa > Chordata > Amphibia > Anura > Aromobatidae > Allobates > Allobates femoralis. The sequence continues at coordinate 76,596,502 of JARQOC010000003.1, read as the reverse complement.
TTTGGCTTCACCATTTAGAAAGCAATTATCACATTACACGCAGGATAAAAGCATCAATAATTTATATACCGTTCAGTTAAAAACAAATACATTAATTGACCACATATAGACTCTGGGGTAAAGGAGACCATGATAAAAATATACACTTAGAGAATCGTCATCTTTTTGGATTCATAATTAAATACTTATTTTGGCAATGATTTTAGAATAAGTATTTAGGATATAATCTTACTTAGTATGCATGAGGGAAGGACAATAAATCATACATTTCAGCAATGAGCAATGAAAAGAAGCAATGCTACATCGCCATCCTTCTAAAGACTTCCATTGGGATCTCAAACAAAGCATAGGGATCTAAAAGAAGGCAAGTTCTGTATCTTTCAGCCTCCTAAAGTTAAAGTCAGGTTGCATGAACACATGTTTATGTTGAGGTTATACAGTATGTGCCCTGCAGGGGCGGACTGGCCCAGGTGGCTGGGGGGCAAGTGCCCCCCAGGCTGGTGGAATTGCCCTCATCTAGGGCCGCCCATACTGAAACGGCCCGGCGGCGCTGCTTTGCGGCCGCAGCTGCTTGCACAGCAGCCGACAGTGGACATGCCCGGCAGGAAGCATGGTGAGTGCGGGCTGCGTGATAGCAGCCACAGCCCCCCCCCCCCCTCCTCAACTGCAAGGGCTGTAACCAGGCCCGCACTGGGCCACCCACTTATGGGGTGCGGGGGCCGCCCGCTTTTCCAGCCTCAGCATTGCTTTAATCTGTCACCGAGCGGCCACGGCATGCAGGGGGCGGGGCCGTTTCCCCAAAGCAGTGCCCTTCTCTCAGCAGTCAGGATAACAGGGGCAGGTCCCAAGCCCTGCCACCATCTTCATCACATTCCTGATCTCTCTCTGAGATGATCATGTGACCCCGGATGCCTCCCCTCCATGTGACATCATCACAGGTCCTACTGGTATATTTGAGTATCATGTCTGAGTGTGTCTTTCTGAGTGTTGTTCTGTCTGTCTGGGTGTCTCTATCTGTGTGTTTGACAGTGTCTGTGTGTCTCTCTGTCTCTACACAACACTATACAATATATACAGGTCCACACTACATGCTGTACTAGTGTGCCTATATACTGTGTATATATAGTGTGGAGACCTGTATATACAGTATAGTGCTGTGTATGCAAGATATAACCAACAGTCTCAGATGTGCCCAGAGTCTGCAGCGTGTAACGAGCCCAGAGTCCACAGCGTGTAACGAGCCCAGAGTCCACAGCGTGTAACGAGCCCAGAGTCCGCAGCATGTAACGAGCCCAGAGTCCGCAGCGTGTAACGAGCCCAGAGTCCACAGCGTGTAACGAGCCCAGAGTCCACAGCGTGTAACGAGCCCAGAGTCCACAGCGTGTAACGAGCCCAGAGTCCACAGCGTGTAACGTGCCCAGAGTCCACAGCGTGTAACGAGCCCCAAGTCCACAGCGTGTAACGAGCCCGAAGTCCACAGCGTGTAACGAGCCCAGAGTCCATAGCGTGTAACGAGCCCAGAGTCCACAGCGTGTAACGAGCCCAGAGTCCGCAGCGTGTAACGAGCCCAAAGTCCGCAGCGTGTAACGAGCGCAGAGTCCGCAGCGTGTAACATGCCCAGAGTCCACAGTGTGTAACGAGCCCAGAGTCCGCAGCGTGTAACGAGCCCAGAGTCCGCAGCGTGTAACGAGCCCAGAGTCCGCAGCGTGTAACGAGCCCAGAGTCCGCAGCGTGTAACGAGCCCAGAGTCCGCAGCGTGTAACGAGCCCGAAGTCCACAGCTTGTAACGAGCCCAGAGTCCGCAGCGTGTAACGAGCCCAGAGTCCGCAGCGTGTAACGAGCCCAGAGTCCGCAGCGTGTAACGAGCCCAGAGTCCGCAGCGTGTAACGAGCCCAGAGTCCGCAGCGTGTAACGAGCCCAGAGTCCGCAGCGTGTAAAGAGCCCAGAGTCCGCAGCGTGTGACGAGCCCAGAGTCCGCAGCGTGTAAAGAGCCCAGAGTCCGCAGCGTGTGACGTGCCCAGAGTCCGCAGCGTGTGACGAGCCCAGAGTCCGCAGCGTGTGACGAGCCCAGAGTCCGCAGCGTGTGACGAGCCCAGAGTCCGCAGCGTGTGACGAGCCCAGAGTCCGCAGCGTGTGACGAGCCCAGAGTCCGCAGCGTGTGACTTGCCCAGAGTCCGCAGCGTGTGACGAGCCCAGAGTCCACAGCGAGTGACGAGCCCAGAGTCCGCAGCGAGTGACGAGCCCAGAGTCCGCAGCGTGTGACGAGCCCAGAGTCCGCAGCGTGTGACGAGCCCAGAGTCCGCAGTGTGTGACGAGCCCAGAGTCCGCAGCGTGTGACGAGCCCAGAGTCCGCAGCGTGTGACGAGCCCAGAGTCCGCAGCGTGTGACGAGCCCAGAGTCCGCAGCGTGTGACGAGCCCAGAGTCCGCAGCGTGTGACGAGCCCAGAGTCCGCAGCGTGTAAACATGCCCAGAGCCCGCACTGTGTAATGTGTATACAGCAGGCAGCTTCTAGTGTGTACACAGCGGACAGTCTGTGTTGTGTATACGGCCCGCAGTCTGTAATGTGCAGCAACAGAAAATTTTCCTGAGAGCTCTCTCTGTGTTCTTCCCGGTGTCTCCATGAATTCTGTTTTCTCTGCGCCTAGCACTGGACTTTTTGCCTCCACCTTTCATCTTTACCCATCTTTAGGATCAGGCTGAGTCTTGGCTATCTATATACCACAGCATCCTATCTATAAAGCAAAGCCTCCTGGGTATGCTGGGTATAATTCTCCTGTCTATTGAGTGTAATCCTCAGTATCTGTATTCTGTATATATACACTTCACAGTACCACTTCTCCTGTCCTGTATACTGGGTGTAATCCTCAGTATCTGTATTATTCTGTATATATACACTGCACAGTACCACTTCTCCTGTCCTTTATACTGGGTGTAATCCTCAGTATCTGTATTATTCTGTATATATACACTGCACAGTACCACTTCTCCTGTCCAGTTGTCAGAGGCGGTATTGGACTTTGATTTTCAGCATTTAACTGTTGTTTAAGTTAATTATCCCCAATATGGAAGTCATCACTTCTTTTCTGTACAGATGGTGACTTGCCCTTTGCTCTGGATCTGACCACTGGGACCCCACGATCCCAAGAAACGTGGCTGTAAGCGGTGGGTTTTTTTTCGCCGCCGCAAGTGGCGGATCTGCCGCACCTGGCAGAACAGCACTTGCCGTACAATATGCATGGGGCTTGCCGCATCTGGGCTGCAAGTCGGCTGATCCGGCAGATGTGGTGCCACCTGCTGGATTGGCCGCAAACATCAGTTTACCGCTGATGTGAAAGCAGCCTGCGAAAGTGATGAGGTCATGACAACGTAAAAGCAAATTTCACTGATCGAGGCTGATGGGTGTTATAGTTTGTGGGCTGGTGGGGCTTGTTATCCAGGGCTGCTTTTTGGTCCCAGTCCGGCCCTGGCTGGAACACTGCCTCCTGGGGCAAAGTAGTCCTCGTACCCAGGGGCGGGCTGGACAGCTATACGGGCCGGGGCAGCATGATTGCTGGCGGCCCCTCTGCCTCTCTGTACTGGGATGCGGCCGGTGGCTACCTGTGCAGTGCCGGCATCTCAGCAGTGAGGGCTGTGTGTGGCTGCCGGCCATAGCCAATACTGACGAGGCTCCGTCCACATAGTGCTTCCCGCCAAAAGGAAACCGCAATCTACTGTTCACATTGGGCAACAAGAAAGGTGGGAGATGTGCGGCCAGTGTCCCTGAGCATCAAACCCCCCATACATGGGAAGGGATTTATTACAGGAGATTTGCATTGTCAATATAATTGGGCTGTAACTATCATCTTCATCTGGATGTAGCTGTATCTGTCTTTAATAGTGGTAGTGGTGCAATTTTAGCATATTGGACAGGTTGATTTCTCTGTGCCATATCTATTTCAGCAGCAGTGCACTGTATGCAGATTGGATTAGCTGATTACACTGTCTTTTCTGTCATCCTTTTCACATGATTTGTACAGCACTTTAATATGTGTATGTCTGAATGTGTATATGATTGTGTATGCATGTATAGGATTGTGTATGGGATTAGGTGTGTGTATGATTGTGTGTATAGGATTGATTGTGTGTATGATTGATTGTGTGTGGGGCTGTGTCTGTGTGGCTGACTATTTGTCCGTATGTGGCTGGGGTTTTGTGGCTGGTGTTTTTTTGTGGCTGGTGCTGCGTGGCTGTGGCTGACTATGTGTCTGTGTTGCTGGGGCTGTCTGTGGCTGACTGTGTCTGTGTGGCTGAGGCTGCGTGGCTGGCTGTGTGTGGCAAAATGTGTCTGTGTGGCTGACTGTGTGGCTAGGGCTGCGTGGCTGCATGTGGCTGTCTGTGTGTCTGTGTCTTTATGTGGCTGGGGCTATGTGGCTGGCTGTGTGCCTAACTATGTCTGTGTGTGGCTGGGGCTGCGTGGCTGTGGCTGCATGGCTGGGGCTGAGGCTGCGTGGCTGGCTGTGTGTGGCTGGGGCTGTTTAGCTGTGTGTGGCTGACTGTGTGTGTGTGGCTGGGGCTGCTTGGCTGTGTGTGGCTGACTGTGTGTGTGTGGCTGGGGCTGCTTGGCTGTGTGTGGCTGACTGTGTTTGTGGCTGGCTGTGTGGTTGGCTGTATGTCTGTGTGTGGCTGGCTATGGCTGTCTATATTGCTCGCTGTGTGTGTGGCTGGCTGTGTGTGTGTGTGTGTGTGTGGGTAGCTGCGCCTGTGTGTGGCTGGCTTTGGCTGTGTGTGTGGCTGTCTATGTGGCTGGCTGTATGTGTGTGGCTGTATGTGTGGCTGGCTGGCTTTGGCTGTGTGTGGCTGTATGTGTGTGGCTGATTGTGTGTGTGTAGCTGGCTGTGTCTGTGTTTGGCTGGCTGTGTCTGCTTGTGTGTGGCTGGCTATGGCTGTCTATGTTGCTGGCTGTGGCTCTGTGTGTGGCTGGCTATGGCTGTCTATGTTGCTGGCTGTGGCTCTGTGTGTGGCTGGCTGTGGCTATGTGTGTGGCTGTCTATGTGGCTGTATCTCTCTGTGTGGCTCTCTCTGTCTGTGTAGCTGTCTATGTGGCTGGCTGTCTATGTGGCTGACTGTTTTTGTGTGGTTGTGGCTCTGTGGGTGGCTGTGGCGGGCTGTCTGTGTGGCTGGCCACTGGGACATCCAAATGCTGTGCGAGTGTCCGACAGTTTTCTTAGATCACATCTATGTGCAATCTGTTTTGTTTCTCAGCAGCTATTACTGTAGAATCATTTACAGGAGCATTTTACAGTTGTCTCAGCTGAAGAATGATAATGTATCAGTGAAAAAAACTGATGCCTCTCGGATGGTCCGTGTGCTGTCAGTGTGCGGTCCATGATTTTGTCGAACTCATAGACTTGCATTGGTGAGTCTCGCGCATGAATCGCATACTGTTGCAGCATGTTGTGACTTTTTTCCCATCCAGAATCTGGATGAGAAAAAAGCGTCCGACACTCGCCAATGTGTTTCAGACGTTTATTAACTGACTGCACTGCGATAAAATCACACATTGCACTTATTCAAGTTTCACCCCAGTGTGTCCGTGCCCTAATAATAAAATCCATGTAGTAATCCTACAATGTCTGCTGGACATGGTATGGGGAGGGTGTATGGCTCAGTTAGTACACACCATACTTCATGGTATGGGGAGGGTTTATGGCTCAGTTAGTACACACACCATACTTCATGGTATGGGGAGGGTTTATGGCTCAGTTAGTACACACCATACTTCATGGTATGGGGAGGTTTATGGCTCAGTACACACTCCATACTTCTCGTTATTAACCAGTTAATGCTCTCTTGTCCACCGCACTACAGTGTCAAAAGAGGAAGACAGCGAGACAGGCAGCGACATGGCATCAGAGAGCCCCTGACCTCGAAATAGAAGATCCTCAGATCCCGGTATTGTGACGACATATGAAGAAATATTTTTTTACATTTATATTACACTATGAACTCCACAGCACTTTACATACATCATCAACACTGTCCCCATTGGGGCTCACAATGAAAACATCCTACCAGTATGTCTCATATTGTATATCGCCTTTCTTTGATATCACCTTCACAAATATTGCATTTATTGCACTTGGCAGGTTTTTATATGTTTTCTGATTGCATTTGTTTGCAGGATGTCAGAATTGACTCCCAGAGCTGCTGGTTTGACGGTTAATGTCTTACAGCATCTTAGATTTTTTTTTGCTTAATGGTACTTCCAAGTTTCTCAGTAGGGCTGAGATCAGGGGAGACTGGTGGCCCCACCATGGTTTTCTCTACTTTTATGTCCATAGCAGCCAATTACTCAGGGCTATGCTCTGTACCAAGAGATGGTGCATTGTCATGCATCGGGATGATTTTGTACGAAGAAAAAAAGTGGTCAGTCTAAAAGTATATATACTTTGCCGTGGTCCTTTTCACGCCTTCATGGACCCTATAGGGGCAAACTAGCTCTCTCCACATGATTGCGACCCACCCAAAACATGACTGACACCTCCTTCCTGGCGGTCATCTAGCAACCATCCACTACTCCGAAGATGGGCCGCCGAAAATTTCCGACAGCACCCCCATCCCCCACGGTCCTCACCCAAGGGCTGCCGGAAAAATTTTGCCACCCAGGTTTTGCTTCGCCAGTCAGCCCCTGGTGCCCTGTGATACATTCAGTGAAATAAGATCTGTAAGAAATTTCTATAGGGGTTGACCAGATTTAAAAAAAAAAAGTGTATTTATATAAGCAAAACTCGACTGATGTCCTTGTTTTACTGTCGATCCCAGGTTATGACACCTTCATGTCTATCCTTGAACTCAATCTAGGAAAATGTTTTCTCTATTGATGTAACGTTTCTCCTTTTGGAGGGATGACATGTCAAGTCATATACTGATATGCCAGACCTGACATGTCATCTCTCCATAAGGAGAAACGTTATAGCTTAGATCTCCAATCTTAGCCTCTAATGTGGCCAAATCAGATCTCATATTTTGCATTTCACCCGCCCCAGGGCCGTGGATTACTCGGTTCCGGGCGTTGATTCACGGGGGATGTTATGAGGGCCTGGTCCCAGTCCGGTGGCCCTGGGGGTCGCTAAAAGTTAGTAAAAATAATAAAAATAAAAGTAGTTCGTTACGCTGCCTACGGTTCCGGTATGGTCACTAGGGCTGCGGGGCAGACATCCAGGGTGATGGTAAGGCAGTCAAATGGTTACGCTCCCTGTAGGTGGAACGAGATCCCCGGGGCAGTTGTAGTAGTTTTTACACAGGGGGGCAGCTTACCAAACGGCCTTGTCCCCTGTCCTTTCAATGCAGCAGTGTGCTGCTCCTCAGGCGAGGGAAATATAGTACATCACACCAGTCATTAACTCTGATCGGGTTTACTTGCAAGTTCTTAAAGCAGATAGACAGATGATACAGTCTTTGAGGTCTTTCTTGCCTGGGTAGTCACCAGGAAACCGGGATGATTCACTTAGGACCCTCGGTGGTGTGCCTGCCGTCCCGTACCGGTCCCTTCACTGCGCTATCTTCTCCTCGCCACCGTGCAGCGCCTCCGCGCGCAGAGCCTCGAGCCAGCTCCCATGGGTCTTTGGTGGGCGACTCCCCTTCAGGTCCCCTTGACCCTAGTTCGGTGTGCCTTTTCGAGGTATACGCCGGGTCTTTTGGCCGCAGCTTCCTAAAGAAGCTTGGGACCTCTGGTTTAAAAGGCTCGGGGATGAACTCCCGCACAGTGTCCAGAGCTAGTTCTCTGCCCGGGACCAGACCCTTCTGTTCGGTAGTACTGGGTCCATATTCGGGCGCTCCTTAACTCTTGGTGCCCCTAGAGTCACCCTCCTGTCACGACGACCTTCCCTTGCGTCGTCCTCCAGTCGACTCTCCCTCTCACTAACTCTCTCTGTCCACCCACGCATACACTTTTCTACCCACCTAACTCCTCCAACGGGACTGGGTCTTCCCTACAGTGGGTTCACCCACGGTCCCCTACTCTAGGGTATGTATGAATGGGTGTCCCTTGTTTATCATCCCAGTTCCCTTAGTCACAGAAGTACCACACACTCTTATTTGGTTGCAGTACCCCTCCATGGCATCCCAACCAGTGGGGCACCACACATTGATGAGAAGCAAACACTCTGAAACACCATGTCTACAAAATGAGAATATGATTTGGCTTATATCCTTGGTCATATCATAAGGCTTGTTAAAGGATCAATATTGATGTTTAGGATTGCTACTTCCAATAGATAGCACTAGAGTTCAAGTCCTCTTTGAAGAGGCAATTTGCATATTCTCTATTGACATGACTGACAGTAGAGCTGTAAAAGACAGGACCTGGATAACTGGTACTTTTCAACAGCTAAGCTAGCCGTCTTCTCTGTCAAAGAGATGGAGATGATGAGAAAGGGGTTGACTTAGCCCTCAAAATGAACTAGTGCAATATATGCTTTTCTAGTAAACCAAAGGCATTTTACTTACAGCTTTGATGAGATGCCAACATGTAAAACTCTCACTTTACAGTTGGGCTCCGGGTGCCGATTGTCGTGTGAAAAGTTATCCGAGTTCAAGTTTATCCGTGAACTGGGATAACACCAGCATCACTCGTCACTCGGCGGTCCTTTCGCTGTCTTCAGAGCAAGCGCAGTTCACATGATGAAACCAGCGATGGGCACCTAACTAGACCGCGCAATTCTCAGGACTGGAGATGACGTCATACCCGGAAGGCGGAGATGGAAAGTTGAAATCAGGAGCGCACCAAAGAATAAATTTTCAAGCCCAACAGGGTGTGAGAACAGCAGCAAGGAGGGGAGACCGAGCCCTGGCGACCACCCATGTCTATCTACATACTGTAAACTGGATCATTTGCGTGCTGAAAAGTAAGTATCACAGTCATTTATCATAGCCAATGTTGGACAGTTTTAACTCAGACAGGGATGGTTAGGTGTGGTCTAAGAACGTGCAGGGACAGGTAGTGACGGGTTCTCTCACACAAAACGTGATGCTCTGCAGCCTGAATTGCAACTGATGCACACCCTGCTCTTTGCTGCAGGATTAATAAGAATTGTGACTATGTGCCCAGTTGCAAGACCTAGGCTGAAAGGAGAGGTCTGTCCCACTACCATCCTACAGATCTTTCAAAAAATAAAAGACCCAATCAGGTTTTCATAAAAAACTTGTTCAAACAGCTTGAGCAAGTTCACACTCTTCTATTTTGTGTTGCATCCACAGCAGTAGATGTGCATATTACACACTCCAGTGGATCCCAGTAGAATTTTATGCACATTCTAGGTAAGGAATGGGGAACTATTTTTCTGCTGGAGCCATTTGAAAATTTCTACAATCCCTGGGGGGCTGTACAAAATTATCAACTTGAAAATGACCCGCTATATGTGGTTAAACAATCAACTCACCCCTACTGTGGTGGCTGGAGCTGCTTCTCTTTGGCATGGGGTGATATTGGTCATGTTGCTTCTCTACTGCTTTTCCAAGATTGCTAGAGCCCTAGACATCACAAGAGAGGCTGGGAGCATATACCTCACTCGGGAGGCCAAGGCTGGGGCATAGAGATCACTGGAGAGCTAGATTTAAAGGGCAAAACCTGTCTATCAGCCTCAGCACTGCAGTCCCCAGGAATCTGCCCGAGGACCACAAAAAAGTCATTGAGGGCTGCAATCGGCCCTGGGGCCTGAGGTTCCCCACCCCTGTTCTAGGGGATATATGGTGACATCTGTCACTGTCTCACAGTATATTAATGAAAATCTTTTCCCTATATTTGCAAATACCCAGGAAAATCTTTTTCCACAAATGGTCATTGTGACCAATGTGCTGTGTACAGTATTTCATTAATGAATAACTTCAGACCTTCAGATCAGCTTTCAGCTGCATTGATGTCAAAACATACATTTTTGTAGTACGGATTCAGGCAGTGAATGCTTCTGTCTCTTCTGAGTCTTCTGCTGCTTATCAGAACATTGTTTTCAGGAATAGAGAAGAAATGACATAGTAAAGTGATTTCCAAAAGCTTAAAAACTTTCAATGCTGGACAAAATAACAAAAAAAATCTTTATATAGCGCCAACATATTCCGAAACTCTTTACAATTCAGAGGTTCATATAAAGACAGTAATAAGTAACTCTTATAAAAAAATACAATGATTAAAGCAAAAATAATGACTGCCCTGCTCATAAGAGCTTACAATCTATAATGAGGTCTGGCTTATTTACAGTGTTGGTCCAGCCATCTTGGATAAACGGAGGATAGATAAAAGCTGCATGAGCCATCGGCAGACAATTTTTTAAGTGCTTTTGGGTTTGGTGGAGTTAAGACAAAAATAAAGTTTAGTTACTCTTTTTAAACACATAGATCAGAGTCATGAATAAATACAAATGCTTAGTTTCACTTGTTTCTAAGAACAAATTTAGTCTGGCAATAGACAGCAAAAAAGATTAAAGGGGAAAAACTGGAGTGGACTTTAGAAGATATATTATTCAAGTGGCAGACACAGGCACAAAAGGGCTCCTGCACAAAAACTATTTTTGGGCCCATTGGCCACCTACTTTGGAGTAGAAAGGGGCCCCCTAACTTCTTGGTCCTTGTGCGACTGAACAGGCTACACCAATGATATGTCCGCCCCTGAATTATTCTAAATGTTGAAGGGCCAAATCTTTCAACCAGTCTTTTGTGGCCCAGTAAATACAGCAATAAACTAAGATTAAGTAACGACCATAACGCCAGTCGTACATGTGTGTTGACTAGATATGGTGCTGCTACAAATGACTCCGACCACGATATGATACCAAACTAACTTTTTTTTAATAACTTACAATAAATAACAGTATTTCACTTCTAAACAAAATATGGGCCACAATAGCCAAAAACCACAAGATACAACTTAAGAGATCCCAAGCGCCCGCTTCACGGACAGGAGCAGGACTACGCTCAGGTTATACCACTCCCTCCATTATCCGGTACAGGGCCTACCGTGACTGTGACATGTGGTTCTCTCACGTATACGATCTTAAACCAGCCTCTCACCTTAATTACAATTGATTCTGGGTACCCTGTTTTCCCCTCTAATTGATATATCTTTACACGACTAATCACTTGAACTAACACAATATGCACACAGTGCACTGTTGTCACGCTTTGCGGGCGAGGGAATTATGAAACTGGATGGTGAGGTGGGCGAAGGGATTCAGGGGGAGCTAATCTGACACTGATACTGGAGTCCCTGGCTCACTCTGTTCTTGGAGGTACCTCTGAAGGTGAGGAAGTTCTAGTCGCCACCCTTTCTCCTAAGCTACTCAAAAGCAGCTTCAAATGAAAGACCTCGGCAGCAACAGCACAGCTCAGCATAGCACAACTTCACAACACAGGTCCTTTATCAAAAATGAACTGAATCAGCGACATATGGTGGAAGGAAGCTGAATTATTTAAGGCTGAGGGGATGGAGAGCAGAATGCTCAGACTCTCCCCTTCACCTTTACCTCCACATGCAGAGCTGCAGCATAGACTAAAGGAAAAAAGGCTCAGTTTAAATTGCAGCAGCAGCAGCAGCACCTAATGACTGCAAATCAGTCAATACGTGACAACTGTCTTCATTGCAAGCAGTCAGAGTGGACACCCTGATAAAATATCCTCAAACATAAAACAACTGGACTTGTTATTCTGACGTCCGGCCACTAGATTTAATCAGCTTGCTAGGTCACCAAATTCTCTGAATCAGGTACAGGTGAAGATTCAGATCAGTCCTAGTAGTAATTCATGGAGCTCTCCTATGGCATTCACGTTCACCAGAGTCTCGATATACAGAGGCTCCATCAGTCCATCTTTAATCTCAGTAACAGGAATGTTCAAGGGTGAACTAAGCCTCCCTACAGCCTGAGGCAAAGAGCGGGGGGAGGGGGGTTTGGGTGTGCTATCAGTGCCGGCGGTGGGAATAAAGAGCGAGGGGGGTGTTTGTGCTATCTGTGCCGGCGGCGGTAGTAAGGAGCGACGGGGGAGGGGTGCTATCAGTGCCGGTGGCGGGAGTAAAGAGCAAGGGGGGGTGCTATCAGTGCCGGTGGGGGCAAGGAGCGGGGAGGTGTTGTGTGCATATACCTGGAGTTGTGGAGGTGGGCGGCGGCAAGGAGCGGCCAGGAAGCCGCTATGTGCAGGGCGCCTCCCCCCCTGCAGCATTGCCGCTCCCCTGCCTCCTTGCCGCCTGAGCAACAGGCTCAGCTTGGCTAATGGTTGCTGCAGCCCAGGTAATGTTCTTTGAGATTCTGTGAATCATATCTAACTCTCCCTAACTAACTAAGCAGTTGATGACTAGTCACACATAAAAAATTTACTCATGGAGCAGCTTCTTCTGGATCACACAGTCCAACTTGGATCACTTAAGGATCCCAATCTTCCACATCTCTTAGGCAGGACGTCTCCCCAAAATTTACCTCACGAATCTCTGAGTCTACTACTTCCTGTTTCCTGTTTTTTTCTTCTCTTGTTGAATGGTGACCTCTAGTGGCTGAAGTAAGTTATTGAAGCATCATTTATTATAAAAGAAAGCATTAACATGCTCTTTTTCTGTACACTATATGTTAAAATAAATGATTTCCTCTGAAAGTACAATTTGTCCTGCAAAAAACAAGCCTCATATGTCTATATTTTCAGAAAAATAAAAATGTTATGGCTCTTGGAAGAAGGGGAGGGAAAAACGAAAATTGGAAAATATAAAATCAGCTGGGGGTCAAGGGGTTAATCAGATGGAGATTATCATTAAAGGACTATTTGGTCTGCTGCCAGGTAGTCCAGCATATTCATGATAATGCAAAATCTGCAGTAGACAAAACAGTAATTTTATTAAAATGAAAGCAAACAGCTCAGTAAGTGACTCATCGCTGGAATCAGGGTTTCTTTCTCTACATTGTGCTACTGTCAGATGAGATAGCAAACACCTGGTGACAGATTCCCTTTAAGAGTTACCACAACCTCACACATTTATTTGTGGGTACAGGTGGGCGTAAGTGCTAGCCACATGCGACAGACACACAGTTTGATCTCAGCCTAAAGAGATATGTCTTCACACTCTTATCTTAAATGTAAAAAAAGAATTCCAACTAATTGTTTTTTTACCATCATAGGGTAGCAGAGGCTATTATTAGTGAATAATGTAGAAGCTATTTTTAATGACTGGTGCATTGTGTTAAAAGTATCCTGATCATCTGTTCTTACCTCCATAAAAGTGATGGCAGTTTGAAAAAATTACATGAGGGAATCTTAAAGGGACATTGTCCGGTAATTTTTCAGTATGATACTAATATTACCCTTGAATATTGTTTAGGCAGACCTTTTAAAATCATGTAAAATCATTATTCTACTCTTTGTAGTTTTCATGTTATCAGCATTGTCAGACCCTGCAAGGAGCTCCTGGATTAGTCCTCTCCATTATAACCAAACAGGAATAGTCCGGCTGCTGTATAAACTGTCATGTAATTATGCACTCCCTCTCAGAAGCTCTCTCCTCCCTCCTCCCTATGCTCTCATTGTAGTGTAGTTTCAGTTTCCATTAGGAGCTTCTGTCACGGTAGGCCCTGTATGAGGACATGGAGGGAGAGAGCTATTGCAGATCTGCCTGATCTAGACTCCATTTGTTTCTCTAAGCGGGTATCCCTGCTGTGACAGTTTCTGTGTTATATTTCACCTTTTGTGATGCTGCAAACACAGAGAGGAGAGAGGAGAATACAGCCCCCCTCCCCCACTGATGTCCTGTGCAGTGATGTGATGTGAATATGTGACATGAATATTCATGCTTATGGGGAGTGGACAGCAGAGAACTAAGTGGATCATTCACTATAAGTGACAGATGAAATGAATCTCTTTATTTGAAGTTTACAGAAGATCGGAGGTAAATATAAATAAATGAAATACATCAATTGAGAAAGTTTAGAGCGAGGAATTAGAAAATGATAGCAGTTACATATGGATTTTTGACCTGACAGATTTCCTTTAAATACAAACATAATTACAGGTCTCCTCCAAAGCTTTTAGGAGCAGCCTTCTGAGTATTTAATAAAGTGTATGAAAACCCTATGATTTGTATGTAGGAGCGACAGGACTGAAATTTAGGACTAGGAAGAACTCTCATCACCACACAATTAAAGAAAAAAGAACAGATCTACCTGTGCCTAAACATTTGTGTAGCCCTGATCACACTATAATGGATATCAAGTTACCAATATTGAAAGGCCATTTAAAATCCCAAAGAGACAGAAGAGTCTGTGAATATAACCTGATGATGACCTTTGACACAATCAGAGCAGGAATGAACTTGTCACATGGATTTATTTTTTTTATATCAATTAAAGAATCTTCAAATTTAGGACCAGTCCACCAATCTAAGGACAATAAAATTCTCACTTCTAATCTCTGAACTCTGATAATTACAGCCCCTGCTGCCAGTGGCATAACTTGAAGCTCATGGGCCCCGATGCGACAGCTCCAAAGGGGCCCCCAATATAGTATTTTTCTATAGACCAAAGGGACTTTTGGGGCCCCTAGGCTCCGGGGCCCGGGTGTGATCTCAACCCCTGCACCTGCTGTAGTTACGCACCTATCTGCTGCTCTTCCCTCTCCCAACACTCACCATTCTGTGCTCTGCTTCACGTCACTTGTGTTATGTTCTGCATTATCCACTCTCCAATTTGTGAATAAATATGTGACTTCAGATTTTGAGTTATTATGAGCCTGATGAAGAGGCCATAGAGTCTGGAAAGCTTGCTATTTATTATCATCTTTTCCGTTAGCCATTAAAAGATATAAACCACCGAGGACTCTCAGATTTTAATATTTTTCTATGGAAACCCTAAAAGCTTTGTTCTCATACAGATATGATAGGAAATTGTATGTCTCACAGTGTAAAAACAAATCCTATTCTCTCTCTGTTTCATTACCTAGTCACTCAATAAGTTTGACATTTTGCAGATAGTCTTCTCCTTTTCATGACTAACTACTTCTAACCTCTATGTCAACTTTTTCCAAACCTGACCCACCCCACCCTGCCCAGAAATCTGTAGGGCCATAAACCTCCTGCCCAAGTTTCTGCAGAACCATGAGCCTTTTGTTCGCATCTTGTCCCTGTGGGTTCCTCGATAACATTATACATAAAGTTTAGTGGTGAGAATTCTTGTCGAAGAATCCTACTATATTTCAACCATTGCAGAAAAGCCTATAGCTAACGACAGATCAAAGTATTATCCATTATACCAGGCCATTACAGATTACAAGCACACAGGTCACAGGTGAGGATGTTACCTCTAGTAGCCATTCAAACCCTTTTTGTGTCAACTTCTTTGCATGTTATCAGGCCAAAATCGCCAGGGTATGTGAACTTGTGATCAGGGTCATTTGGATGTTTTTGGTTGTCATTATGATTTAAAAGGAAAAACACAGTAGATGACAATAAATGGCTTCACCCAACCACTAACCATGAGTGGAAAAAAGGCCAAGAAAGCAAAAAAACATCCGGGGTATGTAAACTTTTGACCCCAACAGTAAGTCTCATCCACTTTGCTGGAAATGAAAATGTTTTCACATGAGAATGTGCAGCAGACAAAATGCACTAGATACTAATTGTGAGAGATAAGCCTTAAACTAGGCCCCATGATGAGTGTTTGGTGCATTCTTTTCACTGCATATACTCAACTGCACAAAAACATAGCAGTTCCAGCAAAGTGGATGGGGTTTAAAAAAATGTCATGATCTCTATGCTGATTTTTAATACTGCAGAAATTGACCTGCGGTGCCTTTTTTGTAATCCGCAACATGTCAGCATGCAATATCAAAATCCTACCGAATACACATTGTGGGAACTTTAAGTTACAGAGCAATGTGGAAAGGATTTGGATATACCTATACCAGTACAGATGATTACAGGACAAATGCTGATGGGAACTCTGTGAGATGATGTGACATGAGAGACTCAGCAATTTCACTTAGGCCAATTTCAGTTAGGTCCAGAAATATTTGGACAGTCACACAAGTTTCTGCATTTTAGCTTCAAGATACAGTTACATAATTAATATGGGGTTAAAGTGCAGACTCTAAACTTTATTGTGAGGGAAATCCTAATTGGAATAAGGGTTTAGGAATTCCTGCTCTTTGACATGTAACTGTCTTTTTTCCAAGTGGCAAAAAGTAATTGGACAATTATCTCAAAAACTTTTTAATGGGCTGCATTGGCTATTCGCTCATTAATACATCATCAATTAGTAAGTGAAAGGTCTGAGGCTGATTCCAGGTTTGGCATTTGCATTTGTAAGCTGTTGCGGCAAATCCACAACATGTGGTCAAACCAGCTTTCAATGGAAGAGAAACAGACCATCACTAGCCTGAAAAGAAAGAAGAAATTAATTAGAAATTAGTAACAATGCTTTGGTACTTTCAGCAAAGAGACCACACTGGTGAGCTTGGGAACACAAAAAGGCCTGAACACCCATAGAAGACAACAGTGGTGCCTCTTTCTTCAAGCAGAAGATTGAGAACACCATTTTGTACCTCCATAAGGCTTTAGTTGCATCTTGAGACAAGGTTTGTTTTTGTCTTGTGAGATTTCTGGAGATTCTGCTTTATTTTGAATGTATTCTTCCATAGAAGCAATATCTGTATAATACAATCCTACATGAAGACATCCCGAAATGACACACTAAGTGCCATACAGTCTCCATGCATATAGTTGTGCCATATTTATGAGGCCTAAGTCATCTAACCATGCAAATCAGTCAATATACATGGTGCCTAGTGTCTTTTATAGCAAAGTAAATGAATTCTGAATATTCACACTTTTATTATATTTTTCAAAGTAAAATTGAGACTAGCCCCCTGCATAATCTACCAAGAACAAAGGAAAACACAGTTTTTTATACATATATTGAAGACTTAGAATTGTAAGAGCCCCATGGTTGTAAGAAATATTCAAGTAACCTGGATAAAGCCGTTTACATGTGTTTTCTATCCTAGCTTGAAATATCTATAACATTGGATACTAGACCTACAGTGTGACTTACCAGTATATATTCAACCACAAATGCAACCAGAATACATTCACATCTTATCTAAGCTTCTGCCAGACTTCCTTGACAATGTTGCAAGACTAGAAAGGGTTCTTCAGGGCAATATTCACGCTGTAAACAAAAGATAATTAACTGTTACTTTTCTTGCATTGGATGTGGAATAGGTTATTACTCTAATAATAATAGACGTGTCAGCAGCTTTGGTTGTGAGTACTCTATTGCTATTGTTATATAGTTTAAAGGCATAGTAATCTTAGCGTATGTAAACGTTTGACTTTGCAGAAAGTTATAAAAATACCTTAAAACATTCTCTCTCTCATTATTCTGGCATTTGGCAAACATTAATAATGATGGTAATCCTAATTAACCTAAAACGGGAAAGGTTTATTCTAATTTCATGTCAGACAGTGAGAAAAACATGCAGATGTGCCTTCTTTATATAGTCTATGTAAACTATTGGTTTCAACTGTAAGTATTTTGTGGAGTAATTACAGAGAACTGACAAAATGAAAAGTTCTAAGTAAAAATACTTTAGACTTCTATTATTTTTTAATAAGAAATATAAGTATTTAATAATTCAGACATATCAGGAGTGAAGACAGTTCCAGAGATGCTTGATGTTGATGTTTTTGTGGTGTAGAAAAGCATGAAGACATGCAATACAGAGAAGGTCACATTCTGGTCAGAATGACCTGACATATATTTCTCATGCATTTATCAACGCCAAACAGGAAGACACAATAGAGGTTCTGAAATGCGTGAACATCCCATGTACACAAACTGCAAAACCACTCATTACAACATTTTGACCCACAAATGAGGGAGGAAAGTGTTCAGAAATTGTCAATCAAGTATTTGGATATGTCCAGGATATATTGACCAAAATGTAAGTTGATCCAAATATGAAGATAAATAAACTGCAAGTGTTCAAACCATTGAATTACTCTGGTATTTTCATTATCTAGATACAAATATTGATATTACACTAAATAGAATGAAAAAATAAATCTACATTCAGTGGCACTTGTGATATCTCTTTGAGGCCATGATGGTACAGTATCTTACCTTATGGAAATGTTGGAGTATGTAAACGTGGCTAGTTATTAATGTCTCAACATATTGTCAGCCAGGTCTGGTATGTTCATCAGGGTAAAAAATAAGAACATAGCAGCTTTGGATCATCACAACAAAAATCAGAGAAGAGAATTTAAGATACATATGGTAACTTGCAAGATGGTGTCATTCAATATATCACATACGGTTTGTGCCCTGATAAACTCCAACTGGTGATGGCAATGCATTGATATGTAGATACATTAAAGAACAGATTTTGCAACAAATTATAATTCTTTTTAATTGGTGCATTTTATGGCCTTACCAATTTCCGTATTTGAAGTACATGAAAAGCCACTCCCTAAATAGTACACTAAAGGATAAGCAAAACTTACTTATTGCTTTAGGTCTAACCATTCCTATGGCTGTATTTCACTTCAATATGTGTCTACAGGAATGCTGGAGAAAACCAAGTACAGAGAGCACTTGGCTATTTCCAGCAGTCCCATTTGTGGCACCCCAGAGTCCAAGAGCCACAGTGTCATTATCTCCCCTGGGGGATAGTGTCACACTTGAGAGCAACAGAGGGTATCCACACCAGAAAGAAACTGCACACAACATGTTTCTGCCTCCAGGTCTGAAGGGGCAGATCTAAACCCAGGTTCAGGGTAAGCTCCTCTATAAATTCTGGTCTGGGGTCTGGGCGGACTTAGTCAGTTCAGTTCCTAGGAGGACTGAGGAAAACATCCTATGGATTAGGAGCAGTGCTAAGCTCATCCCAGGATAGCTAAGCCTAGAGTGAGGGACCCAAAGCAGGGGTCTGAGGAAGTGGAAGAGAGCCTGGAGAGTGGAGCGGTGTCGTGCTCATCCCAGAGGAGAAGCACCACAGAAACAGACACCGGAGTCCGAGGCTGTGCAGGGCCTAACGACCTGGCAGCCAATACCAGTAGGTGGGGAATTCCAAGTTCCCTAGGCACACTGTGCCCAGAGGCAAAGCAACGTAAAGAGCCCAGGAACAGCCTCCTGAGAGATGGGGCTAGAGAAGGACTCGAGTTGCCTGTCATACCAGCACCAAGCAGGAGAGAGAGAGGGCCAGCAGCTCAGGTAAAGCAGCAGCAGAGACCCGCTAACAGGGTGCAGCAAGGAGGCCTCAGAACCTGTTGGGTGAGGAAAACCCTGAGTTTCTCTCAGGTGCACAGACTCAGCATAACATCATCTGTCGGTATTCCCGTTGCACCAGTAAAAGGACTGAGGAACCAAAAAACCATGAGTCTGTCTTTTGCTTCACACCCGCCGTCCTGCACCCTACATCCTTACCACATCCACTACCCTGGGGATTTGCTCCGCCTGTGGGGAGCCACTCCTTCCCAGCTGCCCATTCATCATCCCCAGAGGTCCTGCAGCAGCGGTGGCCACTAATAGCCACAAACCACAGGAGGCTTCATGACTAACCTTTCCTTTCATTACCACCTTACCTATCAAGCCAAAACTCCCTTAACAACTGAACACAGGGTCACGGAGCCGGGTCTCGACCCCTGTGACTCCTCAGAACTGTTTGATAGCCTGATTCCAAGTACCCCACGGCCCTAGGGTGCATCACATTAACAATAAATGTGTAGATGGTTGAGCATATGCACCGCCACTCTATTAAAGATGGGGCTCTGCAGATCTTGGTTCCAGTGTTCCAGTGTTTGGACCCCCAGTGATTGGTAAGTTATAGTGCTGTGCAAATTAATTTGGGCAAAACATTTTTTAAGTAAAAGCGTAAGTTGGTTATCAGTCAGTGATTCAAACCAGTTTTAACTGCTTTGAACAGGTGTGAGTATACAACCTTGAGTAACAAAATGTAGTTTGACTGGTTTTAGTCATAAAATGCCAGCTAGCTCCCCCTCAGCTTCAGGTGAGAGCTTGTTTCTGTGAGGAGTGGTTTAGTGGACTTTTTCTCTCAGTGTGATTCGTGCCTGTAAAAATGGATGTTACTCCATGGAAGAGGTTTAGAATTATTACTCTTAATGAACATACAAGTCTGACTGTAAGAGAAATCGCTTCCACCGTTGGTATTGGAAAATCTACCGTTTCAAGAATAATTTGCACACACAATTAAGCTGGATCATTTTCTCCAAAACGAAAAGGGAAATGTGGAACAAAAAGTAAAATGACACCAAGAACTTATAAAACACTTATCAGTAATAGTAAAACTAATGCAAGAAAAACTTGCTTTGTCCCAATTAATTTGCACTGCACTGTATAAGTTTTCTTCTGTCCCATGGATAAGAGATAATTTAATATCTTCACAACATTCATTTAAGATCATAAGTGTAACTACCAGCTTAGTAACATTACAAACATTTATACTTTAATGCAAGTCACTAAAAAGTATGTCCAGCAGCCTGTCTTGCAGAACCAGCACAAAATTCACATCCTCCCAAATTCTCCTGGACAGATGGAAACCGGATGGCAGATAGCTACTATCCGACTCCATCCGACCCCATAGCATACTATGGGGCCGAAATCCTGTCCGGAGCTGTCAGGTTCACCCCTGACAGCCCCGTATCGGATTTCACCATGGTGTGAAGCCGGCCTGAGCCAATCTGATTTATTTTTAAATCTTTGGGAAGGTAGATTGTTAATGTGCAGGCTTTGATGAGATCCGCACATTACCAATCCTATAAGTTAATAGTTGAGAACCACATACGGAGAAAAAGCCTTTGTTTTAAATAAAACACACAGACATCCCATTTTTTGGGGCGGCTGCGAGTTGTTTTTCTGTAGCCTGAGTTGCCAAATAACTATGGGCCCCATCAAGCTGAGAATCTCCGTTGCCACTTAGATGCCTGTTTTTACCTTGCCTGGCAATAAAAATAGGGTGGAACCTACACAATTTTAAAAAATTATTTATTTAAATAATTAAAAAAATATATATAATGGCCACCACTGTAGTTTTGATTGGCAGCCAAGGTAAAACCAGGCAGTTGGGAGTCGCAGATGAAGTCCATGGAGCCTCGGTTAAGAGTCTACAACATGGACACCAGCCAGTTATCCCACCAGGGAAGGACCTAGCCCAGGGTATTAGTAGCCCTTGAGTCACTATCCAGCCCTTGCGAGCTTGCAGATATGGCCAGGGGTTTACCATGGACTAGGTATCCAACCACAGCCAGCTGTTTCGGGGTTGTTGCCCCTCATCAGTGTGGCACAGGATTCTGGCTGGGTGGGAACAATGCTTGATAGACAGACATCACAAAGCAACCACTGACCTTGTGGAGACCAGCGGAGGATAACACTGCGGGCACCAGTTAAAGCACTCAAACACAGTGAAACCCAAGGTGCATTGCTCCCTAGAATTTGAATATGCAGATGAAGTCCATGGAGCCTCGGTTAAGAGTCTACAACATGGACACCAGCCAGTTATCCCACCAGGGAAGGACCTAGCCCAGGGTATTAGTAGCCCTTAAATCACTATCCAGCCCTTGTGAGCTTGAAGATATGGCCAGGGGTTTACCATGGACTAGGTATCCAACCACAGACAGCTGTTTCGGGGTTGTTGCTGACTCACTGCGGCCGGCTGACTCCGGTTTAGACAGGCGATTCTTCTTCCTTCCTTGTCACGGGTGGACCGCGCCTGCCGGTAGTGGGGCCCGGTGTAGTGCAGATCAAAAGTGAAGACGTCTTTGTGGAACAGATTAAAAGGGGGTTTAATTTGTTTTATTCGTGACGCCACCTATGAGTAGATTCGGTAAGGGCTACCGACGCTGCGGAACCCCCGGGGGTTGGACAGCAGCAAGATGTTACGCTCCCCACAGGCTGAGCGGTGATCCCCGGGGGCTGGAGCTGCTCAAGATGTTGTGCGGCAGCTGCGGTTACCTTATTGTGCGGACGGACAGTTCATAAGGAAGCACGGACACACGTAGTCTCTGCAACGGGTCTTTACTGTAACCAGCAGGCAGTACATGGCATACAGTGGTTGAGTAGTAGACCAGGTGGACTCAGCAGTGATAGTGTTCCTCAGAGATCCGCAGTGTTCCTCCATTCTACCTACTTAGTTTATCGCCAGCGTCGCCCAGGAATACCAGGTCGGGTACGGGGAGGCTGCTTCAATGCCCTATCCATGATGTACGTCCTGGATGCTTTGGGGAGCCTTGGATCCCTCAGTGGGTACACCGCTGGTTAGACGACTGGAGACTGGCTGGTGGTGGGGTGCTCCTGTAAAGCTGATCCTCCACTCTTCTGGTTCGCGTGGCAGAGGTGAACTGCTGCCAGCTTCGGTACCAGTGAACCGGCTGTGAGTTGTGGGCACGGGAGTCTTTTGGAACCCGTGTAGATATGCCCAATCCCGGTGGTTAAGGCCTCAGGTGCTGACACCCGACCGGTGACGGCCCAGGGGCCCGCACCGGGTGCGGAGCCCCTGCTCCTCTCCAAGTTCTAGTCTGCTCTTGTCAGGTTCTAGATCCTCCTTCGTTCAGTTCTGAACTATCTAGATTATTGTGTGTCCTACTACACTACCCTAACACTCCACCCACCAGGACCTATGATTGGTCCCCTGTTCTAGGTGTTTGCATGTTGGGTTGGATCTCTAAGTTAACTGGATCATTGCTGAGTCAGAGGATATTGCGGCTGCATTTGTGGCTGCAATACCCTCCTGTGACGCACTCGTTGCGGGGCGCCACACTCCCCCTTGGTTGAATACGCTTGTCCCCAAGCGTCACACTACTCACATTACAGAGATTTTTATATTTTATAACAGGTAATACACTTTTATTAATGACAAGTCATATATGCATAAAAGTGAAAAGGTAAATAACAGGTTAACACATTGCGCGGACCCGGCGGGCGGTCGGCTGTCCTTAGAATAAAAGTTCAGGCTGTAGCCGCCAAGTCGCAGTGTTACGGTGCAAACAGGAAGAAGTCTCTTTTAATAGCAAAGTTCAAACAACAAAGTCACTTATGGAGGGCAGTATTCCGGACCCGTATAGCGAACCACCCATCACGGCATATATGGCGCTCATAGGTTACTATGTCCCCTCTATACAAGTCTCGGCTTGGATGGCCTCGCGGTAGGTGCGATTCCACATCACGGCACCCCACAAACACTTCAGTACTCACACCCTCCTCCCTTACGAATCCCCACCCGGTGGACAAATTAAATGTGCTTACCCACCCGGTTTTCCGGAATTGTTCAGGTAATGGAGATTGGCGGCGGGCCTCGGCGCGAGCCTGCATGTTGGCTTGCAGTCGAGTGTGCCACTCGTCTCTCCGGATACGACGTACCTCTTCGTCGGAGTGAT
This sequence comes from Allobates femoralis, assembly GCA_033576535.1. Classification (NCBI taxonomy): domain Eukaryota; kingdom Metazoa; phylum Chordata; class Amphibia; order Anura; family Aromobatidae; genus Allobates; species Allobates femoralis. The sequence goes on along the minus strand of JARQOC010000003.1, from coordinate 76,573,109 downwards.
GCGGCGTGTGGATAAAGTCACTACGGCGTGCTGGTTGTTGAACCGCTCGAGCTTGGTGGGCAGTCTGGAGTGGAGCCCGGTTCAACGGAACCGGAGAAGATACTGTTGCGGCGGCACCCGACCAGTGCACCCGAGCTAATTGCCCGGCAGAAGGGTTCCTTGTGTCTCCCCAGGCGAACCCGGTGTAGAGATCCTCAGCTGGACTGTACGTCTCCTCGTCATCCTCCTCGACCTCTCCTTCAATGACAACGTCGGGCTGCTCGGCTTATGAAGACGATGGGATGGAATCCTCTGGATCGGTGGGTGGCTGTGCGGCAAAGTTCTCCTCGGGGTCGTTGTGCAGGACTTCCAGGCTGCCTGCCTCTTCTTCTGTAGCAGCGGGAAGTGGTGTTTCAATCCCGGTCACCAGGTAGGCCTCTGTATTTGCAGAGGAGGCCTCCGGTTCAGGGGAGAAACAAGCGACAGTCTCGGTATTGGTGAAACTAGTCGCGGGTTCCACAGGTGGAACCAGGTAGACGTCAGCTTCTTCGTGGGAGCATATTGGAAGCTCCGGCTCTGGAACGGGGTCGGCTGCGGTTTCGTCCGCTGGAACGGGTCGAGCTGTGGTCCTCACAGGAATGATACAGTCCATTGGCTCCGGTGACGAAGCAGGACAGGTGGTGGGCGACGGTGAGGCTGTTGAAAAGCTGGCGATGTCGTCTGGGCTTGGAGAAGCTGTACCCGGTCGGCTCTGCTGCATCGCATGATGGAGTCTTCTGCCTAGGGTCGCGCTCCAGCTGCGAATCGTCCACTCCACAGTCTCAAGTAGTCGCACCCGGAGGTCTTGTAGAGCCTCTAGCCAGAAGTCGGGGCTGCCGTCTATGGTAAGGGCAGGATCCGGACCCGGTTGGCCTATGGCTGCTCTGGCCTCCGCCTCGACCTCCCGCATTAGGTCTTGGACTCTCGTGCTGGCCATTCTCTTCTTGGAGGGAAACCACACCCGTTCAACCGGTAAGACGTTCTGGTAGAGCTGGTGGAGAAGTCTGTCTGACTGTCTGTGACACTCCCATTTCCTCTGGGCTTTTGTAGTCCAATGGTGGGAAAAGTCTTTGGGGGTCCGCCCCCATGGTTGATTCGAGCAATCAGGGCGGACAAAGAGTTTGGCGCCTTTTGTCTTTAGCCCTCCCACGATGAGGGGGGTTGACTCACTCCTGGGCTTGCACGTGGCGGCTTCTTGTGGCGGGAACGCCATCTTGGGCGCCATCTTGACCCAATGGTGAAAAAGGCGGGAAAGTTCTTTTAGGGACGAACAAAGTCCAATTGTAGACAATAAAGTCCAGTTTAAGCACAATATACCCGTTGGGTAACGGGCCTGCTCGTATCCTGTTCGTGACGCCATTTTCTGACTCACCGCGGCCGGCTGACTCCGGTTTAGACAGGCGATTCTTCTTCCTTCCTTGTCACGGGTGGACCGCGCCTGCCGGTAGTGGGGCCCGGTGTAGTGCAGATCAAAAGTGAAGACGTCTTTGTGGAACAGATTAAAAGGGGGTTTAATTTGTTTTATTCGTGACGCCACCTATGAGTAGATTCGGTAAGGGCTACCGACGCTGCGGAACCCCCGGGGGATGGACAGCAGCAAGATGTTACGCTCCCCACAGGCTGAGCGGTGATCCCCGAGGGCTGGAGCTGCTCAAGATGTTGTGCGGCAGCTGCGGTTACCTTATTGTGCGGACGGACAGTTCATAAGGAAGCACGGACACAGGTAGTCTCTGCAACGGGTCTTTACTGTAACCAGCAGGCAGTATATGGCATACAGTGGTTGAGTAGTAGACCAGGTGGACTCAGCAGTGATAGTGTTCCTCAGAGATCCGCAGTGTTCCTCCATTCTACCTACTTAGTTTATCGCCAGCGTCGCCCAGGAATACCAGGTCGGGTACGGGGAGGCTGCTTCAATGCCCTATCCATGATGTACGTCCTGGATGCTTTGGGGAGCCTTGGATCCCTCAGTGGGTACACCGCTGGTTAGACGACTGGAGACTGGCTGGTGGTGGGGTGCTCCTGTAAAGCTGATCCTCCACTCTTCTGGTTCGCGTGGCAGAGGTGAACTGCTGCCAGCTTCGGTACCAGTGAACCGGCTGTGAGTTGTGGGCACGGGAGTCTTTTGGAACCCGTGTAGATATGCCCAATCCCGGTGGTTAAGGCCTCAGGTGCTGACACCCGACCGGTGACGGCCCAGGGGCCCGCACGCGGTGCGGAGCCCCCGCTCCTCTCCAAGTTCTAGTCTGCTCTTGTCAGGTTCTAGATCCTCCTTCGTTCAGTTCTGAACTATCTAGATTATTGTGTGTCCTACTACACTACCCTAACACTCCACCCACCAGGACCTATGATTGGTCCCCTGTTCTAGGTGTTTGCATGTTGGGTTGGATCTCTAAGTTAACTGGATCATTGCTGAGTCAGAGGATATTGCGGCTGCATTTGTGGCTGCAATACCCTCCTGTGACGCACTCGTTGCGGGGCGCCACATTGCCCCTCATCATTGTGGCACAGGATTCTGGCTGGGTGGGAGCAATGCTTGATAGACAGACATCACAAAGCAACCACTGACCTTGTGGAGACCAGCGGAGGATAACACTGCGGGCACCAGTTAAAGCACTCAAACACAGTGAAACCCAAGGTGCATTACTCCCTAGAATTTGAATATGCAGATGAAGTCCATGGAGCCTCGGTTAAGAGTCTACAACATGGACACCAGCCAGTTATCCCACCAGGGAAGGAGCTAGCCCAGGGTATGAGTAGCCCTTAAGTCACTATCCAGCCCTTGCGAGCTTGAAGATATGGCCAGGAGTTTACCATGGACTAGGTATCCAACCACAGCCAGCTGTTTCGGGGTTGTTGCCCCTCATCATTGTGGCACAGGATTCTGGCTGGGTGGGAGCAATGCTTGATAGACAGACATCACAAAGCAACCACTGACCTTGTGGAGACAAGCGGAGGATAACACTTCGGGCACCAGATAAAGCACTCAAACACAGTGAAACCCAAGGTGCATTGCTCCCTAGAATTTGAATATGCAGATGAAGTCCATGGAGCCTCAGTTAAGAGTCTACAACATGGACACCAGCCAGTTATCCCACCAGGGAAGAACCTAGCCCAGGGTATTAGTAGCCCTTAAGTCACTATCCAGCCTTTGCAAGCTTGAAGATATGGCCAGGGGTTTACCATGGACTAGGTATCCAACCACAGACAGCTGTTTCAGGGTTGTTGCCCCTCATCAGTGTGGCACAGGATTCTGGCTGGGTGGGAGCAATGCTTGATAGACAGACATCACAAAGCAACCACTGACCTTGTGGAGACCAGCGGAGGATAACACTGCAGGCACCAGTTAAAGCACTCAAACACAGTGAAACCCAAGGTGCATTGCTCCCTAGAATTTGTTGCCCCTCATCAGTGTGGCCCTGGTGGAATAACTGGCTGGTGTCCATGTTGTAGACCAGTGTTTCCCAACTCCAGTCCTCAAGGCACACCAACAGGTCATGTTTTCAGGATTTCCTTATCATTAGACAGATGATGGAATTATCCCCTGTGCAAGGGATTAAACTAACACCTGTGCAATCCTAAGGAAATCCTGAAAACATGACCTGTTGGTGTGCCTTGAGGACTGGAGTTGGGAAACACTGTTGTAGACTCTTAACCAAGGCTCCATGGACTTCATCTGCATATTCAAATTCTAGGGAGCAATGCACCTTGGGTTTCACTGTGTTTGAGTGCTTTAACTGGTGCCCGCAGTGTTATCCTCCGCTGGTCTCCACAAGGTCAGTGGTTGCTTTGTGATGTCTGTCTATCAAGTATTGCTCCCACCCAGCCAGAATCCTGTGCCACACTGATGAGGGGCAACAACTGTGAAACAGCTGTCTGTGGTTGGATACCTAGTTCTTGGTAAATTCCTGGCCATATCTTCAAGCTCGCAAGGGCTGGATAGTGACTTAAGGGCTACTAATACCCGGGCTAGGTCCTTCCCTGGTGGGATAACTGGCTGGTGTCCATGTTGTAGACTCATAACCGAGGCTCCATGGACTTCATCTGCATATTCAAATTCTAGGGAGCAATGTACCTTGGGTTTCACTGTGTTTGAGTGCTTTAACTGGTGCCCGCAGTGTTATCCTCCGCTGGTCTCCACAAGGTCAGTGGTTGCTTTGTGAAGATGGGAGTCGCAGCCTGTAACTGGCAGCTTTATCTGCGCTGAGAATATGGTGGACACCTAAACAATTTGATTTTAATTTATTTATTTTTATACACCTATGATGGAAGGTTCATTGCCAATAAACTAAATGTATATGGCAACCAATTGCAGAAACTGACACAATGGGTGGGGGTGCAACAGTCAATCACAGATGCTGTCACATAGAGTGGCCATCTGTGAATTGATGTTTTAGTCAGTGCAGTGAACATTCATGAGGTTAATGAGTGGACCTGGAAGCAAGTGTGACCATAACGGGAGACTGGTACTTATAATTCTCATGTTGTAATCCCAGCAACTGCAGTTTGGGGTTCTGATCTCGCACAAATCCTAAGTCATATTAAAAGGCTTGTTAAAGAGTCGATTATGACTTTTAGGATTGCTACCTTTATTAGGTGGCATAAGAGTTTTTCACTTCCTCACTGAAGTGACAATTTGCATATGCATGTGGTAATGATCATTTTGCTTATTTTTACAGCTACCTCAGCTGGAGTCAAAGCCAAAAAGTAGCACAGACTTCTCAGGGAAGTCTGTGTTCAGGGTCTGTGCCCCAACACTAGGTGCTAGCTGTTCGATACGGACCCCAAATATTACAGTACAGTTTCGCCCCTTACTGCTATGGTAGTCTATAGCCTGGTATATTGCTAAAATATTATAAAGTGTGACGATTTACAGGATTAGGCCAGGGTCACACATAACCTCCGTTTTTGGGATCAGTTTTGTCAGTTTTTCTAAGTCCAAAAATGCGTATGCATTAACATTTTCCTCTTTCACTTTCTCTACTAAGCCTGGTGTCCCCCACTGGCTATCTCTAGTTAACTCCTGCCATACTCCCACTCCAGCTAACAGGGCTACATAACAACTGGCAACACCTTGTGTCCTACAACTACACTACTATTCACATGTTTGGGGTCACCTAGACAATTTTGTGTTTTCCATGAAAACTCATACTTTTATTTATCAAATGAGTTACAAAATGAATAGAAAATAGAGTTCAAACATTGACGAGGTTAGAAATAATGATTTTTATTTGAAATAATCATTTTCTCCTTCAAACTTTGCTTTCGTCAAAGAATGCTCCCTTTGCAGCAATTCCAGCATTGCAGACCTTTGGCATTCTAGCTGATAATTTGCTGAGGTAATCTTGATTAATGTCCCCCAATGCTTCCTGAAGCCCCTCCCACAAGTTGGATCTGCTTGATGGGTACTTTTTGCTTACCTTACGGTCAAGCTGCTCCCGCAACAACTCAATGGGGTTGAGATCTGGTGACTGGGCTGGCCACTCCATTATACATAGAATACCAGCTGCCTGATTCTTGCCTAAATAGTGCATAATTTGGAGGTGTGCTTTGGGTCATTGTCCTGTTGTAGGATGAAATTGGCTCCAATCAAGCGCTGCCCACAGGGTATGGCATGGCACTGCAAAATGAAGTGATAGCGTTCCTTATTCAAAATCCCTTTTACCGTCTACAAATCTCCCACTTTACCAGCACCAAAGCAACCCCAGACCATCACATTACCTCCACCATGCTTGACAGATGGCGTCAGGCCTCTTCCAGCATCTTTTCAGTTGTTCTGCATCTCACAAATGTTCTTGCGTGGCCTGGAGCTTGGCCTGAACAGATGCAAGCTGTAAGAGCTCCTCTGCTCACAGCATTGAATCAACGGATAATTGGCCTCTAATGGGTTAATTACTATAAAAAGCTTCTAGAACACTTCAAGACATCATTAAGCTTCTTTTGTAATGGATTTTGGGACTCTGCAACCTGGATTTATTCTCCTTCTCTTTATAATAATGGAACGGGAGCTATGGAGCCCTTTACCTGCTGCTCACACAGCTGAACGGAGGATGACATCAAGGATTTAAAACGTCATTTACTGGGCTCTAGTTCTTCTTTAAAACCCCTTGTTTTGGAATTACTTCTGCTTTGGATTTCTTCTGAAGCTGCCTTGGTCCATTCACTACAGCTTTGGACCTATTGGTGTTTCTGATGTCCCTCAGAACTCCCACTGTGGCTTGCATCAAACAGCCAAATCTACAACCATTCTGTTGCGAGGATACACCTGTTGTATGGTTTCCATAGCAACAACACCGAAGCACCTGCCTTTTTGAGCCTATTGCACAGACTGTTATCTTAGGACAGGAACATAGCAAAGGAGACAAGCAACCCAAGAAAAGATTCGGACCTGCTACATCATCAATCAATCAGGACCGCTGAGTCCTCATCGTCACCTAGACCTTCTGGCAACTTGGACTGTGACCACCTGCAATCAAGAGGGACCGGTGGGTTCTCGTTGGGATGTCTATCTCCAACTACACCGGACTGGCGAGTCCGCAACTTCATCTGACTCCCAGCCATTGACTGTGGCCTCTGCTGTAACATTGAGGCTCAGTCCGGCCCATCCCGTCCATCTGCATGGATATAGGGGGTTGGGGGTTAGATTCATACCTCCCCTATTGCTGACATCACCTCCTTACTATCCACAATTCCACAATGTCTGTCCGCGATCTCATCCTTCTTCTCTGCTCGCTTTCTAAAACTGAAGATGAACAAAACTGAGTTCATCATCTTTCCCCCAAGTTGCTCTCCTCCTCTACCAGACCTATCCATCACTGTCAATGGCTGCTCACTCTCCCCAGTCCCCCACACTAGGTGCCTTGGGGTAATCCTCAACTCTTCCCTCTCCTTTAAGCCTCAAATCCAAGCCTTCGCCACCTCCTGCCAACTCCAGCTCAAACATATTTCCCGGATCCATGGTTTCCTTGACCATGACACTACAAAAACTCTTGTTCATGCCCTCATTATCTTCTGCCTCGACTACTGTAACCTCCTGCTCACTGGCCTTCCCGCTAGCTCCCTTGCCCCACTTCAGTCTATCCTAAACTCCAACTAATCCACCTGTCTCCCTGCTATTCCTCAGTCTCTCCCCTCTGCCAAGCCCTTCACTGGCTCTCCATTTCTCAGAGGCCCGGTTCAAAACCCTAACCACGACATACAGTGGTGTTCAAAAGTCCTGCATAGGCGTGAAGAAAACTATATATTTCATACTTCTGCATCTCTACAGTGAAACTGGTGGAACATATATGTTTTTGTAATCCCTCATTGTATGCCATACTCATTTTTGAATGTCCCAAGTGTATAAATTGTTATGGTATGCACATTTTTGATAATTTTTTTTACAGCATATCTATACCTACACCAGTACAGTGTGTAGAATGGTGAACAGGTTTCTAAGTTCATTAACTTCCAATGCAAGTTCACACAGACTTAAATTTTACTTTTTAAGATTTATTATTTTTTATTTAATTCAGAGTCCTGAAAAGGGCCTTTTGAGTGCATCTTTAGCTTCTAATACTTTATTGGCCAGCCTTTGCTCTCTGTGGCATTGAGTGAACAAGCTTCTGCAGATGTTCACAAGTGATGATGTGGTTCCAGGCCTGTATCAGAGCCTCAATTAACTCTTTCTTGGTCCTTGGCTGTTTTTTAGATATCTCTATTGATACCTTGTGCCACAAATTTTCAATTGGATTGAGGTCCGGGGACTGGGCTGGCCAGTCAATAGTAGCCACCTTGTTCTTTTTTTTCCATTCCGTTACTGTCTTAGCTCTGTGACAAGGAGCATTTTCATCCTGGAAGATATAATCCCCTGAAAACAGGTGTTGAGCAGAAGGCAGCATTTTCTTATGAAGGATGTCTATGTATTTTTTTGCATTAACCATACCCTCCACAATATGAAGCCTTCCAACACCATTGGCTCCATACAGCCCCAAACCCATTACTTTTATCGGATGTTTCACGGAGAAGCTCAAACACTCTGGCTTGTACTCTATATGTGGAAACCTTCTCACATAAGACTTGCCATCATTTCCTAAAATGCAAAAAGTGCTTTCATCACTAAATCACACTATTTTCCACTCCTCCTTCCTCCATTTTGAATATTTCAATGCCCACAGTTTTCGCCTTTGTCTTTGTATGGCTGTCATCAATGGCTTCTTTCGGGCCTTGCGCCCTCTCAATCCTGCTTCCAAACATCTCTTTCTTACAGTTGATGTTGCTACCTCAATATTGCACTTTTCTTGCCATTCTCGCAGAAGCCGAGGAGAGATGAGCTTTCCATTGGTAAGGGATGTTCTTATCGGTACTCTATCCTCCCTTTTAGTTGACTTTCTGGGCCAACCAGATCTGGACCTGTCCTAGGTAATTCCAAGCTGCTTATATTTCTGCAAAATTCTTACGACTGTACTCTGATTACAGCCGACCTTCCTTGTGATCTGGGGGCCAGTATAACCCTCTTCATGTAGCACCGCAACTCACACACGATCCTCCGCTGACAAAAATCTGAAGGCTCCCATCATAAAGCTCTACAGTATGATTCAGTAGATAGACCAACAGATAAAACAAACAAAGCAGCAGATGTGGTGCAATGTAATGGAATTTGATTGGCTGCCATATCCAGGTTATGATTGGTCACAAGAACCTCATCTGTGATTGGTTAATTTTGGATCTGAAGCTGTACAATATTTAGTTGTGCTTTCAATTCCCATATTGTTGCACTAATTTCAGGCAAAACTACTTCAAAAGCTAAAAATATTACAGGGAGAGAATGCAAAATTGTATTCTGAACAAAACCATATATAATATGTCATATTAGCATCGAAGATATTCGACAGAAAACGTTTAAAACTTGAAAAATCAATTTATCCTATGCCTATGCAGGACTTTTGAACACCACTGTACAAAGCCATCAACAACCTCTCCCCTCCATACATCTCTGACATAGTATCCCTATACTTACCCACATGCCACCTGTGATCCTCTCAAAATCTCCTCTACTCCCTGCTTATCTCTTCTTCTCACAACCGCATACAAGACTTTTCACGTGCATCTGCAATACTCTGGAACGCTCTCCCCCAACATATCAGACACTCGCCTACCCTGGGAACCTTCAAAAGAAACCTGAAGACCCACCTCTTCCGACAAGCCTACAACCTACAATGAGACTTGATCCACCGCGTCACCACACAATCTGCTCTACCCTTTCCTACTTTATCCTCACCCCTCCCTCGTAGACTGTGAGCCCTCGCGGACAGGGTCCTCTCCTCTCCTGTACCTGTGTGACTTGCTTGTCGATACATACTGTACTTGTCTATGTCTGCTCTTTCCACATGTAAAGAGCTATGGAATTTAATGGCACTATATAAATAAATAATAGTAATATCATTCTTATCACTACAAACAGTGCCATACATATCTCATAACACACTGCTATATTACTTATTACAATTTGCTTAACACACTCTATGTAATAAAAGCATTGATGTCTTCAAGGGAGCACAGGACTGCAGGTTCACCCTCTTACACTGCCATCACCACTGCGATAACTCCTTCTTTAAGGGAAACATAGACCATCGTGTGGAGTCTTGCTCTTTCTTTAGCCAAAAACTCCAATCTGGCACTACCAACTAGAAAAGTAACATGTTGGGGTCATAAGGAAGTCTATGAGATATTTCCTTTGTTCAAATGTCTGATGGACATTATGGAGGCATTGGCAATTATGTTGGTACTCTATGTTTCTTATCCAATGAAATGGCTAAAAATTGACAAATAGTGCACAATATACAATACAGCATCACCCAGGTACCAAATGTTGAACGTAATATAGTATATAGTATTGATCACCTTGTTGGGTTCTGTCAGTCGCAGCTCTTATGTGGTTATAGATACCAGCTATTGCCCCATGAATGAATGAATCTACTGTAGTGATAAATGCGGTAATAGAAAGGAATAAACTGATACATCTGTTGCTATTCTGGTCAAAGAAGATATCCAATGGTGATGATAATGAAGAAAAAGAACAGTTATATTAATTTTATTTAATTAACAAAACTGCTCTTTTTCTTCACCATTATGTCCACTGTACATCTTTTTTGACCAGCAGCGCTGCAGATTTATTCCTGTCTATTGATGTATTTATTTTTTTATCATTCAACATTCTAAGCAAGAATTTAATGTTATGTACGTATGTATTTAGGATATTTTTTTTTCTAGAAAAAAATTCAGCCTTTTTTTAAACGATTATCGGATCATGCTGTAACCACAGATTAATAGTTTTTATAGTAAAAAAGGCTGGTGTCCTATGAAAAGTGAACATTTCTTTCTCTTGACCATGGGAGTCCCCTTTGTCTTTTAAGGTTTTTTATTTACTTAAATCATCTCTTGGTCATAATCCTTGTATAGGTCACTTATTTAATTGTACAAGTTAATAATGCCCTGATTAATTGTCTCTTCTCAAAATTAAATACCCGTATATACAGTGGGGGAAAAAGTATTTGATCCCTTGCTGATTTTGTAAGTTTGCACACTGACAAAGACATGAACAGTTTATAATTTTAAGGTAAGATAATTTTAACAGTGTGAGATGGAATATCAAAAATAAGATCCATAAAATCACATTATCTAAATTATATAAATGTATTTGCATTTTGCAAAGGGAAATAAGTATTTGATCCCTCTGGCAAACAAGATTTAATACTTAGTGGCAACACCTTTGTTGGCAAGCACAGCAGTCAGACACTTCTTGTACTTGATGATGAGGTTTGCACACATGTCAGGAGGAATTTTGGCCCACTCCTCTTTGCAGATCATCTCTAAATCATTAAGATTTTGAGGCTGTTGCTTGGCAACTCGAAACTTATGCTCCCGCCATACGTTTTCTGGAAGACGCAGCCATAATCCATTTTTAATGTCCTGGGGGAGGGAAGGACGTTTTTACGGTACACGGCTCCATCCATTATCCCACTGATGCAGTGAAGTAGTCATGTGGCCTTAGCAGAGAAACACCCCCAAAAAATAATGTTTCCACCACCATACTTGACTGTGGGGATGGTGTTCTTTGGGTCATAGGCAGCATTTCTCTTTATCCAAACACGGCAAGTTGAGTTAATGCCAAAGAGATCAATTTTTGTCTCATCTGACCACAGCACCTTCTCCCAATCACTCTCAGAATCACCAAGTGTTCATTGGCAAGCTTCAGATGGACAGCACATGTGCTTTCTTGAACAGTGGGACTTTGTGAGAACTGCAGGATTTTAATCCATTACGGCGTAATGTGTTACCAACGGCTTTCTTGGTGACAGTGGTTTCAGCTGCCTTAAGATCATTAAAAAGTTCCCCCATTCAGTTTTAGACTGATCTTACACCTTCCTCATGATCCTGGATACCCCACGAGGTGAGATTTTACATGAAGCCCAGGATCGGTATCGATTGACCTCATTTTGTATTTCTTCCATTTTCTTACTATTGCAGTAACAGTTGTCTTCTTCTCTCTCAGCATTACTTATGATTTTGTAGCCCATTTCAGCCTTGTGCAGGTCTAGGATCTTTTCCCTGACATCCTTAGAAAGCTCTTTGGTCTTGCCCATGTTGTAGAGGTTAGAGTCTGACTGATTGAGTGTGTGGACAGGAGTCTTTTATACAGGTGACAATTTAAGACAGCTGTCTTTAATGCAAGTAATGAGTTGATTAGGAGCGTCTAAATGGTCTGTGGCAGCCAGAACTCCTAAAGGTTGGTAGGGGATCAAATACTTATTTCACTCTGCAAAATGCAAATACATTTATATAATTTAGACAATGTGATTTTCTAGATTTTTTTTTTATATTCTATCTCACTGTTAAAATTAACCTACCCTTAGAATTATAAATTAAATTCCTTTTAAACCCTCAAAATTTCCCCCACAATGAATGTTAAGCTAACTTGTCTATAATTATGTAGCAAAGACCTGGAGCCATTTTTGACAATGAGCACCATATTAACTTTGTGCCAGTCATATGGCCACTAGAGTCTCAAAAAATTGTGTACATTGGCACAGCAATATCACAGCTAGAACTCAAGGATGCAACCCATTTGGCATGGGCCACTTTCGCATTGATTATGTTAATCAAAACTTGGAGCATATTTACATTTAGCCTGCTGAGTTTATAAGTTGTAGTATTAAGAGCACTGGGATTGATTTGTTCCATCCAGCCTGTCTACTTTGGAATACTGTACAAGCAAGAACTTGTTTAAGCCACTGTATAAATTTACTATACCACTCAATGGTGTGTGCCAAGCTGTTATGGATAACAAAGGTAAGGAAATATTTTTTTAGTTGACCGGTTCATTTAAGCATGAAAGTACTAAATTGGTGAGGATAGGTTTTCACAACTGGTGAGGAGTTTGCCTCACTCCAGGAAGTATATCAGCTGATGCCTGAGTGAAGAGGATTGGCACCACAGGGATAACTAGGAGTCATGTGCATAATGCCGAAACCCACACACATTTACAGTGCCAGCCTACTTACAGCACTGCTCCACTCAGCACCAGGTCTGCACTCAGAAACCCCTGTTTGCAGCGCTCATGGTTCTACTGCACCATCTTGATGCCAGGTATGCCCATGCCTAGTTACTCTGTGTTGAGGATGTCCAGGGATGGGATCAGGAGCATTGAATGCAGCAGTAGCTTCCTTGCATCTGTTGCAGTGTTGTCATTGTCGTTTCCCTGCTACAGGTATTGTGCAAGGGCCCAATACCTCTAGCGGGCGCCATATCTGTACACCCATCACTTGGGTGTGCAAATATGTCTGCTGCAGAGGGAGTGGATTGCATGTGATAGGAGGTACATCGGGACGAATGTTTGATGATGGACGGGATAGCGTGATTATATATGTAAACTATTATATTTATTATTTTTTATTATTATTATTTATTTTTAGAGTACCATTGATTCCATGATGCATAAAAAATACAAATACACATCACCATGAACAGACTATTATTGACAGATTAGTACAAAGAGGAGAGGACCCTGCCCTTGCGGGCTTACAGTTTGTCCCTTAGTAAAACCCCTTACACTTTTATACAGACCCCATTACACGCAGTCATCCATGTGAGCAGAAGTTACTGCTTTTGTCAGCTGACAGATATAATTACCAGCAAGATCATTTTTATCTGATCATATAGAAAACTGTGACCGTTTCTAAAGCGTAGTGACCACATTCGTTTCATGTTACCAGACCCAGAAAAGACTGTGAAATCAATTAATCTGCTTTTGTCTTTGAAAGGTCATAAAAAGACACAAAGATCTTCACTATAGAATGAATAAGAAAGAGTTTCCTGGAAAATGAAGGTTTGGAGAAGGTTGTTAATGAGCGTGATGTGTCCTGAGTTCAAATACATTTGTTCTTGTTTCCTGATTTTCGATGGATTTATCTTCGTGAACACAGCAATGCTGATCCTTGACAAACATGTAACGGTAATTGCATGCTTGACCTCATAACACCAAGGTCTGTCTGCTTCTTTGTGATTATACTTTGTCTAAATTGCCTATATCTTACATATTAGAGCACATGCTTATAACCTGGCCTAAGGTCAACCCTTAACAATTGCTCCAGTGCTGCCTTTCAATTCCTGGACCAAGAGTTTCTTGTATTAACCGTATTAATTTGTATTATTTTTCTGTAGAGACTACTTTTGTAGGAATCCTCAAAGTAAGTAAAAGGATATTGTGCATAAGACAACCAATCGGAAGAGCAGATCAGAACATTCCATAAAATGAAGAGTTGTGTCTCCTTAGGGATCATGGCCACATAACAGACGTTTTAATCATGAAATTGTTAATGTTCTTCAAGAAAGACAAGTACAACAAAGTGGAATCTTAAAGGGACACACTAGGAAAAGTTAGGAGCTGCACAGTGGCTGAGTGGTTAACATGCGGTGCTTAGGTCCATGACTAAGGTATCGTAAAGTGTCTTATGGCCTACAAATAATGACGTAACACTGAGTGATATGGAATTATCCGGCCAAAGAAGCCTTTATTTATAGCAACATATTAATTAACACCCAAATAAACTTTTTGAGGAGATCCTGGTTGGCCTATAAAAGATGAAACAGCACTGAAATATACTCCCCACCCGCACCGCTCTGAGTCAGGATTGACAATAATCATGGTGCTGTCCTCTCCACAGATTTCCTGTTCCCTGAGAACCATTCCAACTGAAACTAACCATAACTCGGGTGAAGTTATAACTTGGGTGACCTATGATGATATCCTATCCCATTAACCAAGGCCCACCCTGATCTAATCACCTCCTGCTGCTATGACAAAAAACAGATTCTATCTAAATCAAAAACCGTCACCGAAAATTTCCTGATTACCTACTGTCATGGTAATGGAAGCCAAAAGAGAGGGTCAAGAAAGGACGGGTGGGCGGGAATCTTCCCATGTCTTGGCTTCATGTTGCATCTAACAGCTCATGGATGTCCTCTTCTATTAAGGTGACTTAAACTTGTTTCCCCCACCCTGCCACTCTCCAACCAGTCCTGCTCCCAAAATCCCATCCCATGTGATTTACCTCACTTCACCCCCTCCCTTTAGAACATGTGCAAAAAACCCTCGTAACCCTTTCCTTCCAAACCCCTGCCATGTATGGGCCTGGTCTAGCTATGTCCCATGCTGCTCCATCTGGGCTCAAATCCCACCAAGGGCAATATCTGCAAGGAGTTTTGTATGTTGTATGTTGTATGTGCTCCCCATGTTTTTGTGGTTTCCTCCAGGTTCTCTGGTTTCCTCCAACATTATTAAGACATACTGATAGGTACCTTAGATTGGAAGCCCCAATGGGGACAGTGTTACTGATCTATGTATAAGCGCTGTGGAATTAATAGCACTAAAAAAGTGTATATATATATATATATATCATTATTACCGTATATTATTATATACGGTGTCATGTTGAAAGTCTCAATACACATTAAATTAAATTTATCCAAACATGGTGAAATTGACCAAAATTTAATCTACTAGTGCATCTCAATAAATTAGAATATCATAAAAAATCAATGTCATATTGCCATGTTTCAGGGCATGTAAAGGGAACGAATCAGCAGGATTTAGGGCTATAAACTGAAGCCAGTTCCTTAAGGTGTTGTCTCACGTGGCGATTCTGGCCTGCGATGTTGGAAGCGATGTGCAGGTGCATGCTCGTTTCCGACATCGCAGGCCAGCTGTCACACGGCACGACGTTGCCGGTGACGCGGCGGCGATGCGGGCGGAGCCGTCGCTCGCTGGCTGGGCTCAGTCCAGCGAGCGATCCTCAGCAACGCTGCGCTATACGCTGGTCACAGGTTGACAGGTTTATGAATATGTTCATAAACCTGTCAACCTGCGACCAGCGATAATTTGCAGTTGCGTAGCGCTGTTGTGGCGCCCCTGCGTACAGGTGGCCACAGAAGGGTACTGCAGCCAGGCAGTTAGGACATAGTAAACACTACACCCTCACAGCCCACATCCCCACGCATAGAAGGGGTCACATCCAGCTCTGAGGTTAGACACTATATGAGACCGGAGGAGTGGTGGATGAGGAGTGGGTTGGGCACACCAGAAGGTCAGGTGACTGACAGTATATAGAGAGGGGGAGGAGTGAAGGAAGTTAGTAAGCCATGGTGCTGAGATGCAAAGAACAGCAACGACCGACAGAGTAGGCTGAAGTAGCTGAGATGTAAAGGTTGAAAGGCTACACACGACCTGGAAGAGCCTAAGCTGAGGAGCGCAGACCCGTACTGAGCCAATGCGAGCCAGATGGGGGGGAAAGCCCGTCCAAGATGCTGAAACCACCAGGTGTGTGACCGACAGAGAAGGGACGGTGAACCCGACATGGAGAGAAGTAGACCCACTCGGAGCACTGCCGGAAGGGTTCCTGAGGCTGCCGCAACCACTGATCCCGCCGCCGACAACCACCGAGGTGAGAGGGGAGCAGCTGCGTTGCTGGTGGGAGCGGAAGAAGGGCTGCGAGGACTTGATGGGCTTTATAGGAGAGCCCGGAGGTGCAGTAGGCCCCGCGGAAGTCATAACCCGAGAGGAATATATCAGGAGATGTGTGAGAAAGTGGGAGAAAGAGGAGGTCGAGAGGCTGGCACAGAAGCAAGAACTAGTAGCCCGAGGACAAAAACGCAGCCCGCCGCGACCACGAGATTCAACAGTCCCCACGGCACGAGGGCCAGATAGTGAAGATTGTGGAGGAAAGGGGTTACGCCTTCGCCCGCGAACCCGGAGCAAAGTATGACATCTTCATAAACAAAAGAGAAGTGGAGGAGCAGCTCCCGCCAGATCACCCGGACAGGCAAGTGGAAATAGGCGAGTGGGTATTCTATCACATTGCCCAAGGAGAGCGCGGTCCGTACGGCCTCCAAGTAAAGAGACTTTGTTTACAGTCTGAGCAAACAGGGAAAGATGAAGCCTCGACCGTGGAATACTGTGAGGTGCGCAATGATTTTGAAGAATCCAGATACACGGACGTGTCTGTTAACACGGACCCTGTAATCATACTTGAGACCCCAGTGCTCACCAAAGACGCCATCACTCAGACACCGGAGAGCTATCTGCTGATTGACGCTCTACAACACCTGGAGTTGTTCCCCAAGAGGAAGTCAGCACCGCAGAAGCTGCCGTGGAAACAACCGGAAAAGAAGGAGTGAACACGGGTCCTTAAAGAAGCAGAAGAAGAACTGTAAGTGTGAATGTACATTGTTCCTTATTGCTCCCCCAACCTTACCTGAGTGAATGTTAGCATTCCCCTGTCTGTCTTCTATGTTGAACCTGAACAATTGATATCATGAACAATGACTTGATACGAACTCCCTCTTGTATATAGTTAAGCACACTTGTGTGCTCCCCTTTGGTTTTAAGACCAGATGCAAATGCGAAGTAATGCACGAACTCTGCATTTTGAACTTTGAAGCTGCTTTTTGAGACTTTCGCACTTTTTGAGAATTTTTGAAAGTTTTAGCACTTTTTGAAAAGAAAAGAAGAATTTTATACTTTTATACGAAGTAATGTCTTATAATGTGTTTTACAGAAGAGGGTAATGATGAGTATAGATACCCATGCACTTTGTTTATAGTTAATGTAACGTTCCAAGAATCGTGCCTCCCGGACGGGAAGAACCAAGAATCCATAATGTTTACTGTTATATATAATATAAAAATGTTTTCAGGGTAACCAATGTCGAGTCGCGCGCAGACGCGCTGTTTAACTCCGGGAGAATGTGGCGCCCCTGCGTACAGGTGGCACGACGTTGCCGGTGACGTGGCTGCGATGCGGGCGGAGCCGTCGCTCGCTGGGCTGGGCTCAGTCCAGCGAGCGATCCTCAGCAACGCTGCGATATACGCTGGTCACAGGTTGACAGGTTTATGAATATGTTCATAAACCTGTCAACCTGCGACCAGCGATAATTTGCAGTTGCGTAGCGCTGTTGTGGCGCCCCTGCGTACAGGTGGCCACAGAAGGGTACTGCAGCCAGGCAGTTAGGACATAGTAAACACTACACCCTCACAGCCCACATCCCCACGCATAGAAGGGGTCACATCCAGCTCTGAGGTTAGACACTATATGAGACCGGAGGAGTGGTGGATGAGGAGTGGGTTGGGCACACCAGAAGGTCAGGTGACTGACAGTATATAGAGAGGGGGAGGAGTGAAGGAAGTTAGTAAGCCATGGTGCTGAGATGCAAAGAACAGCAACGACCGACAGAGTAGGCTGAAGTAGCTGAGATGTAAAGGTTGAAAGGCTACACACATCCTGGAAGAGCCTAAGCTGAGGAGCGCAGACCCGTACTGAGCCAATGCGAGCCAGATGGGGGGAAAAGCCCGTCCAAGATGCTGAAACCACCAGGAGTGTGACCGACAGAGAAGGGACGGTGCAACCCGTGCCCTGGACAGCAGCCGAAGCTACTGATAGCAGGTGGAGAAGCCCTCCTAGATACCGAAGGAAACAGAGGAAGGAGCCTGGCAGAGCCTCATGCTAGAGGACTGTTGCAGGCTGGGCTAAGGCAGAGTGTCAGCTCTGAAGGGGACCGACGATTCACCCGGTATCCCCAGATTCACTGACGGGGAGCTCGAGTTTCAAGCTGGAGTTCCTAACCCAAAGGATAGGCAGCTCAGTGACACACTAGGACTCACAGAAGCCCGAGTCACCGCTATACTGTCCAGCGTCCGCATACACCCGTGTAAGACGGAGAGAGGGAGTAATAGCCCGGAAAGGCACACTTAAAGACTGTGTGAGGGGTCACAAGGAGAGAGGAGCCTGGCTGCAGGAGAGAAGGGAACCCGGAAAGGGAGTAAAGAACAACTGTGAATAACCTGTAACCTGCTTGAAAGACCTTAAGTAAAGCTTTGGAAACCCTGCATTGCCTCTCTTGCCTGCTTCCATCTGCAGACCCTTTCTCCCATACAGGCTGCACCAAGAAGACCTCAACCTGCAGAGCCGCAGCCTGTCAGCACCAACGCTAAGGAGAGATCCCTGCAGCGTCTGCAAGTAAGTGTGCTCCAACAACACACACACCAATAGACTTTAACCCCTTACTGCCCCGGGGGATACAGTTCAGCCCACTGGAACTATACCATCCCCGCTGCCATTCCATCGCCCCCAGAGGTTCTGCAGCAGCGGCGGCCCCCATCACTGGTCGCATCAAGTGGGTGGCGTCACCCGTGACACATCCCCTGTAAATATTCCCCTTTTATTGTGCTGAGCCAGGGACACGGTCCGGACCAGGCCACCAGTGACATCCCCAGCAGCGGATCGGTCCGGTACCGAGTACCCCACGTCCCTTGGGGCTCCACACTGTCACACATGCGACATCGCTGTTACGTCACTTTTCGGCGATGTCGCGGGCTACATCGCCACGTGTGACAGTACCTTTACAGACACTGGGATTCTGAGCGCAATCATACCTTTACTTCAATGATTACATGTTTGATCGCAGAGAAAAGAGTTATCAAACTTTGGGAAAATCTGAAGCAGCAGAACGTCACTATCAAGGGCTCGATTACTTTTTATCACCCCCCTGTTTGCTCTAAGCCAAAACCTCCATCCCCTCTCACTCCTTCCCCTGTCAGCAGGCACTTTCGGTCTGACATTGTGCGTGGTGATAAACAGCACAATGTCAGACTTCTATGTGCCCTAGATCATCCCTCTCTCTCGCTTGCTTTACACTGCTTCTACTTTCACCAAGGGGCAGAAGACCCCTGAGGGCCATCAGTTGGTCATCAATAGTCAGTGTAAATTTTGAATGAATATGTATCCCCATCTCAGTCACAATATGGCACAAACCAGTGATGTTTTTCTGCTGAATAGAGTGACTGACTGTAGATCTCGATTGAATATGTATCCCTTATCTCAGTCACAATGTGGGACAACCTGTGACAAGGGCCTCCAATCACAAATATTAGTTTTGTAGGACCACTGTACATTCTAGATTTGTCCACTGCACAATGTGCTTAGGGTTTGTAAAAATTAGCCCTATGGGCTGAGTGAAGGTTGACGCAGGAATCCACCATACCAAGGGCCTCCAATCACACATACTAGTTGGGCTGGAGTAGGAATAGTGTCCTAGTTTGTCCACTGCACTATGTGTATAGGGTTTTCAAAAATCAGCCCTATGGGCTGAGACATGCTTGACAAAGGAAGGACACAGGTTTTTATGGAAAGTGTTTGATGATAACAGCAGTAGCATGAGAAATCAGCCTTTTTGGTGAATTTAGGTTGGCTTGCTGTCATCTGGAGGGATTAAAAACTGTGGTGATATCAATTCCTTGTTGAATTTAATCAGAGTAAGTATGTCTGCATTTTCAGTTGGGAGTCATGTGCGCCTATCAGTGATAGGCTCTGAAATCACACTAGCAGCTGGGCAGGCCAGCACCTCCAAGGTGTATAAAGAGAGGTCGGGCCAAGTGTTCAGCTTGGATACCCAATAAGTAAAGGGAACTAAAGCGTCAGAAAGGATGCACGTATGGTCACTTAGGTACCCCTTGACCATATTCTGCAACTTCTCCCTCCTTGGCATTGTTACAGGCACAGATAGCCCTTGTTGTTGTGCTGGTTTATTGAAAATATCCCAATTTCTGCATATTTTCCCCCCCACCTCTGTTGGACCTGGTGTTCGTATCTCTTCCCATTATCCCTTGGTGTTGAAAAGAGTCGGTACCTCTGCCACCAGCATTTTTTAAAGGTGATTTTTCAGCAACGGATGTACAATGATCCTCTTGAAGGATTCCATTGTAAAACTGTTTGGTGACTCCAAAAGGAGAGAAGGAAATTTCTCCTTGTACCATGGATTGAGAAAGGTGGCCAACCAGTATAGGTTTTTGGATAAAATGTGTAACATGCGAGGGTCTTGCCAAAGATCGTTGCACATGAACAGTGTCTTGTGGGCCAAGCTGTTTGTGTCCCCAACAGTAGGACCAGTACTCATCATCTCCTTACACTGACTCTCCCCTCCACCTCCTCTCCAGCCCATCTAGACTGGACAGACATGAAGCTTGGGTTGGGTGTCCCCTCTGTAGCATTAGGAGCCCCATTGGTAACACAGTAAAACAAGTCCTTTTCCTCCTCATCCTCCTCAGCTTCCTCCGCATCCCCAATGCTGCATCAAAATATTGACTGGGCTGGGTAGTATCACCAATTCGAAATGTGTCTCCATATCAACATGCTGGCCAGTCAAAACTTCATCTTTGAGATTACTATTATGCAGATTATGAGATTATGCAGTGATTGTTTCAGGAGACATAGCAGCGGGACAGTTTCGTTGATAATAGCCTGATTACCATTCAGGAGATTGGTGCAGTATTCAAAGTTCTCAAGACTCTCACAAATGTCTGTGATCCACACCCACTCAACAGTTATTATGTGTGGTGAATGAGTCTCAATCTGACTGGCTGGTTGAAGCTGGTATTTAGCTACTGCTCTCTGCTGCTCACCAAGCCTCGCAAACATATGATAGGTAGAGTTCCACCGTGTGGGCAGGTCACAAATGAGTCATTGATTTGGCAAATTCAAGTGCTTTTGCAGTGCTGTACGATCAGCAAAAGCAGTAGACGGATGGTGGAAATGGGTGCTAATACGCCGCACTTTTTCAAGGAAGTACGGTAAGTCAGGGTAAGTTTTAAGAAATTTCTGAACAACATGGTACTTGTACCAGCTTGCTGACCTTTAAAGCCACCACCAGGTTACGCCCATTATCACATACGACCAGACCGGGTTGGAGGTGCAGCGGGCAGAGCCACTGATCAGTCAGTTGTTTTAAAGCTTGTCACAGCTCTGTTGCAGTGTGTGGTTTCTGACCTAAACAGATCAACTTCAGCAGAGCATGTTGCCACTTTGCCGATGTGCTGCTGCATTTTGTATTGATGGGGAGGGCAATTCTGCAGAGCATGAGGAGCAAGAGGAGGGGAGAGAGGAACTGGAATATGAAGATGCGGAAACCCAGACAGAAATTGGGCTCGCTATTCTTGGCGTGGGTAGGTGTCACGCTGGGAGCGGGAGAGGCACTCAGCGTAGGACCACGACGGGGGGGGGGGAATAAGGAGTCCCTAAAGCTATGGGCACAAGAGGGAGAGGGTGACCCCTAGTCTTACTGGGGCTGACCCTGTCTGCCCTAACGTCCCTATACAGTTTCCTCAACTGTCGCCGACCACGAACCTCGTCCCTCTCTGATCCTAGCACTACCTTATCTAAGGATCAGATGGAGAGGTTCACTAGACCCCTCCACTAACAACTAAAGACAAACACAAGGAAAAAACAGACAATGGGGAAAGAAAACACTTATCTTGCAGCAGAGCACAGCAACCTCCACAACCTCAGCTTCTGCTGGAGCAAGGATAATGAGTGCACAAGGAAATATCACCTGCACCGAGGGAGGGCAATGAAACTCCTTATAAAGGTGGGAAGAACCTGCTGGGTCCTAGAGACCCAGAATACTGGTGTAGAAACCAGACCGAGCACAAGACCTTCCCAGCCGTCTCCCCATGATAGGGAGATCTTATCATACCTTCTCTTTATCTACACAGAAGGTAAATGCCCCTGAAAGACGGACCGTCCTCAAACCTTATGGCTGATTGGCCAAACGCTGGGACCGTCTGCGCGTGGCCTCTACCCTGTCATCCGTGCCACCCGTGACAGTACCCCCCCGTCCACGAGTGGCCCCCGGACACTCAGGACCAGGCTTATCCGGATGGGAACGGTGAAAAGCGCGGACCAGCCTAGCGGCGGAGACTTCCGACGCCGGCACCCACATCCGCTCCTCAGGACCGTATCCCCTCCAGTGCACCAAATACTGAAGAGAACGGCGCAACCTGCGAGAATCAACCACCTTTGAGATCTCAAATTCCAAATTCCCCGCCACGCAGATGGGCTCCGGGGGCAAAGGAGACGGGTTAGACGACGGCACATACGGTTTGAGGAGCGACCTATGAAATACATTGTGGATCTTAAGAGCGGGAGGCAACGCAAGACGAAACGCCACGGGATTGATAACGGCGGTTATCTGATAAGGGCCAATAAACCTGGGCCCCAACTTCCAAGAGGGCACCTTCAACTTCACACTCTTGGTAGACAACCACACGTAGTCATTCACACACAGGTCCGGACCTGGCGCACGCTTCCTGTCAGCCATACGTTTGTACCTGTCGCCTAAGAGCTTCAAGCTACTCTGTACCCCCCGCCAAACCGAGGAGAGGGATGAGGTAAATCGGTCCTCCTCAGGAACTCCGGAAGGACTAGTACCACTAAAAGTACCAAACTGAGGATGAAACCCATATGCACCGAAGAACGGTGACTTGCCAGTGGACTCCTGAAGACGATTATTAAGGGCAAATTCGGCCAAGGGCAGATAACTCGCCCAAGTCTCCTGATTGTCAGAGACAAAACACCTCAGATAAGTCTCCAAATTCTGATTCATACGTTCGGTCTGCCCATTAGACTGAGGATGAAAAGCAGAAGAGAAGGACAAAGCAATTCCTAAACGTGCACAAAAAGCCTTCCAAAACTTGGAGACAAACTGAGTACCACGATCAGAAACCACCTCGGAGGGAACTCCATGAAGCTTCACAATCTCACTTACAAACACCTGTGCCAGTGTCCGAGCATTAGGAAGTGCGGGCAGTGCCACAAAGCGAACCATCTTACTGAATCTATCAACCACTACCAGCACTACCGTCTTGCCTGCCGACGCCGGGAGATCGGTGATAAAATCCATTGACACATGCGTCCATGGCCTCTCAGGAATAGACAATGGCAAGAGAGAACCAGCCGGACGGGTATGCGGAACCTTAGCCCGTGCACACACACTACAGGCAGATACGAATTCCGCTACGTCCTTCCTCAACCCCGGCCACCAAAAGCGGCGAGATAAAAGATCGAAGGTGGCCCTACTGCCGGGATGCCCTGCCAATACGGAGTCGTGATGCTCTGACAGCACCCTGAGACGCAAAGATGATGGCACAAAGTCTCCCAGAAGGACAGGAGGCAGGGGCGCCCCCCTGGACCTTCAACACCTCCCCCTCCAGATCAGGGCAAAGAGCAGAAACAACCACCCCCTCCTGTAAGATGGGAACGGGACTTTCATGAGCACTACCACCCGGGAAACTACGCGACAACGCATCAGCCTTCACGTTCTCAACCCCCGGACGGTAAGTGACGGTAAAATTAAATCTTGTGAAAAACAAGGACCACCGAGCCTGCCGGGGATTGAGACGCTTGGCGGACTCAAGGTAAGACAGGTTCTTGTGGTCGGTAATAACCGTGATGGGATGGACAGCCCCCTCCAGCCAGTGACGCCATTCCTCAAAAGCCGATTTAATAGCCAACAGCTCCCTATTACCAACATCATAATTCCTCTCGGCCGACGACAACTTCTTGGAGAAGAACGCGCAGGGCACCCATCTCCCAGGCGAAGGGCCTTGCGACAATACAGCCCCCACCCCCACCTCAGACGCATCCACCTCCACCACGAAGGGCTGAGAAAGATCGGGCTGACGGAGAATAGGTGCGGAAACAAAACAACGCTTTAGGGAGGAGAAAGCCCGGCGAGCAGACTCCGACCACTCGGAAAAATCTGTCCCCTTCCTAGTCATGTCCGTAAGAGGCGTCACCAGCACCGAATAGTTCCTAATAAATTTACGGTAAAAGTTGGTAAACCCAAAAAAACGTTGCAATGCCCGTAGATTGTCCGGTTGTTCCCAGTCCAGCACCGCCCGGACTTTTTCCGGATCCATCCAAAAACCCAACGGCGACAGGAGGTACCCCAAAAACCGTACCTCCTGAACGGCGAAGACACATTTCTCGAGTTTAGCATACAGCTTATTGTCCCGTAAGACCTGTAACACCTGCTTGACATGGGACTGATGCGTCTCCAAATCGGGGGAATAGATCAAGATATCATCTAAGTAAACAACCACAAATCTACCCACCAAATGATGGAATATGTCATTGACAAAGTGTTGGAAAACCGCAGGGGCATTAGTGAGCCCGAACGGCATTACGAGACTTTCAAAATGGCCGTCCGGGGTATTAAATGCCGTCTTCCATTCATCCCCTCTCTGACCCTAATCAGGTTGTAGGCCCCCCTCAAATCCAACTTGGAGAACCATTTAGCACCCACTACCTGACTGAATAAATCAGGAATCAGAGGGAGGGGGTACGGATCACGGACAGTAATCCGATTCAACTCCCGGAAATCCAAGCAAGGACGGAGGCCCCCATCTTTTTTCTTAACAAAAAAGAAACCAGCCGCAACCGGCGAGGTTGAGGGCCTGATGTGACCCGTCTGCAGACTCTCGGAAATGAAATCCTTCATCGCCTGTCTTTCCGGACACGATATAGTAAACATCCTAGCTTTGGGCAGTTTAACTCCGGGAACGAGGTTGATTGGGCAATCATATGCCCGATGGGGGGGCAGGTCTTGGCACCCCTTCTCTGAGAACACATCCTCATACTCCGATAGGAACGGGGGCAGAGATACAGCAGACACCACCGACAACGAGGTAACCAAACAATTCTCAGAACAAAAATCACTCCATTCCACAATGTCCCGGGACTGCCAATCCACTACGGGATTATGTTTAATCAACCATGGCAAGCCCAGGACAATGGGAGCGGGGAGACCGTCTAGAACATAGCAAGATATCGTCTCTTGATGTTGGGATCCAACCGTCAACTTAATGTCATGTACGATATGTGTGAGACTACCTTGAGCAAGAGGTGCTGAGTCGATGGCATAGATACGGATGGGGCGAGACAATAAACAGCAGTTAAGCCCATGAGCGTCTACAAAATGAGCATCCACCATGCTGACCCCCGCACCACTATCCACAAACACAGAAATACCCTCCGTTGTGCCCTCCAGCGCCACCTCCGCACTTAGGAGGAAACGGGAAGTACCAATGGAGGATACACACACCTCCCGCTCGACCACCTCCACACCCCCCATAGTCACAGAAGGTCCAGGCCCCCCAGTCCGTTTAGGGGTGTAGGGACAGGCCCCAATAAAATGGTCCCCTTTCCCACAGAAAAAACAGACCCCCTTCCCCTTGCCCCGGGAGGTACCGGAGGAAAACCTCGAGGCCGCCGCTCCTCCCAGCTGCATAGGTTCCTCCGCACTCGGGAGGAACGACTCACCCTCCGCGTGACCTCCCGGTAACCAGGAGTCACCATGAGAATGGCTCCCAGTAACAGGAGGTCTACCCCTCCGCTCCTGGAGGCGTCTATCCATACGAATAGCTAACGACATAGCCGCCTCCAGGGACGGAGGGGTCTCATAAACCGCCAGAGCATCCTTCAGCCTCTCCGAAAGACCCTGACAAAAGTGACTCCGGAGCGCCGGATCGTTCCACTTCGTGTCCGTAGCCCACCTGCGGAACTCAGAACAATATGATTCCGCCGACCGAGTCCCCTGGCGGAGATGGCGTAACCTGGATTCAGCCAAAGAGACACGGTCAGGGTCATCATATATGAGGCCCAGGGCGTCAAAAAATTCATCCACAGAGCGGAGACAAGTAGAGTCCTGTGGCAGAGAGAAAGCCCAGGACTGGGGATCTCCCTGCAGTAGCGACATAATAATTCCTACACGCTGCTGCTCATCACCAGTGGAATAAGGCCTAAGCCTAAAATATAATTTACAGGCCTCTTTGAACACAGTAAACTTATCTCTACCTCCTGAAAACCTGTCAGGGAGGGCAACCTTAGGTTCAGGTCTGGCCTGACCCAATGCTTGATTCCCCAAGACACCATTTTGCGGTTGCGGGCCCTGTAAAGCCGACCGAAGGTCCGCAACCTCCAAAGACAGGGACTGCAGCTGCTGGGCCAAAGCAGACACAGGATCCATAAGGAAAGGAAGAAAAATCGGTTCCTCCCCTGTCCTTCAGTTACAGTATTGGCAGGTGATAATGTCACGCTGGGAGCGGGAGAGGCACTCAGCGTAGGACCACGACGGGGGGGGGGGAATAAGGAGTCCCTAAAGCTATGGGCACAAGAGGGAGAGGGTGACCCCTAGTCTTACTGGGGCTGACCCTGTCTGCCCTAACGTCCCTATACAGTTTCCTCAACTGTCGCCGACCACGAACCTCGTCCCTCTCTGATCCTAGCACTACCTTATCTAAGGATCAGATGGAGAGGTTCACTAGACCCCTCCACTAACAACTAAAGACAAACACAAGGAAAAAACAGACAATGGGGAAAGAAAACACTTATCTTGCAGCAGAGCACAGCAACCTCCACAACCTCAGCTTCTGCTGGAGCAAGGATAATGAGTGCACAAGGAAATATCACCTGCACCGAGGGAGGGCAATGAAACTCCTTATAAAGGTGGGAAGAACCTGCTGGGTCCTAGAGACCCAGAATACTGGTGTAGAAACCAGACCGAGCACAAGACCTTCCCAGCCGTCTCCCCATGATAGGGAGATCTTATCATACCTTCTCTTTATCTACACAGAAGGTAAATGCCCCTGAAAGACGGACCGTCCTCAAACCTTATGGCTGATTGGCCAAACGCTGGGACCGTCTGGGCGTGGCCTCTACCCTGTCATCCGTGCCACCCGTGACAGTAGGATGGCGATGTTCCACTTTGTACCTTTGTCCCGCTCTCCACCAGGTTCACCCAGTGTGCTGTGACAGAAATGTATCTTCCCTGTCCACAACAACTTGTCCAGATATCTGTTGTTAGGTAGACCTTCCCGGTTATGGGGTTGGTGAGAGCATGGTTCAGATTGTTTAACACAGGTAGACCTTCCCGGTTACGGGGTTGGTGAGAGCATGGTTCAGATTGTTTAACACATGCTTGTGTAACGCAGAGATGGCATCCCAGACTAAACAGTAGTGGCTGGGAACACTGTATCTTGGGGCAGCCGCAGCCAAGAGATCATATAGGTATCCTCCGTTAACGGATCCATTAACGGATGCAGTAAAAATGCCCCCAAACAGACAAGGGGAAAAACTGGATCCAGTAATGCATCCAGTTACTGGATGCAGACTCCCAAGTGTGGCCCTAGCCTTAAATGGCCTGGTGTGAGGATTGTAGCAGGCAGTAGGAAGTTTTGGACTATTGCTGATTTGCGTTGTGCAAATCATGTTTTTAGAATGTGGACAGAAGCACCAGTGGGTTAAATGGAATGCTGCAAGATTAGTAGCAGGCAGTAGGACATTTGTAGTACTGCTGCTTTGCATTGGGCTAACCGCCTTTTTAAAATGTGGACAGAAGCACCAGCGGATTAAATAGGCTGCTGAGAGATTATTAGCAGGCAGTAGGAAGTTTTGGAGTACTGCTGCTCTGTGTTGGGCAAACCACCTTTTCAGAATGTGGATGGAAGCACCAGCGGATTAAATGGATTGCTGGGAGGTTAGTAGCAG
Source organism: Allobates femoralis (assembly GCA_033576535.1). Lineage (NCBI taxonomy): Eukaryota > Metazoa > Chordata > Amphibia > Anura > Aromobatidae > Allobates > Allobates femoralis. The sequence continues at coordinate 76,545,181 of JARQOC010000003.1, read as the reverse complement.
GCAGTAGGAAGTTTAGGAGTACTGCTGCTTTGTGTTGGGCAAGCCGCCTTTTTAGAATGTGGACAGAAGCACCGCTGGGTTACATAGACTGTTGCAAGGTCTGTAGCAGGCAGTAGGTTGTTTTGAAGTACTGCTGCTTTACATTAACCCTGCTGGACACTGAACCTGCTGGAGTCATTCGCCCTCCCTGTAGTCTAGGGCTAGGGCCACATTTGGGAGTCTGCATCCGTTTTCTGGATGCATTACTGGATCCAGTTTTTTAAGTTGCCATCTTCATATAATTTTTGCCTCAGTTAACATTTGCGTTAACGCTAGGTAAATGTATGTACCGAACGTTAACACTACCGTTAATGCATGGTACATATGTGTACCATGCATTAACACATGCATTGCCCATAGAGTCCCATGTTAAAAAAACGCAGGCGTTTTTGAAAATGCACCAAAATATATTGCAGACCCTATTAAAAACGGATTTCTCAAAAATGCAAGGCGTTAAACGGATTGCACTTTTGCAATGCTTTTTTTGCATTGGAGTCTATGGGTGCGTTAACGGATGCGTTTTTACACATTTCCACATGTCAAAAATGGATCCAGATAGCAGATGCATGACGCAAGTGTGGCCCTGGCATAACTGTGTACTTTGCCTCTTCAGCTCTCAAAAGAGCTATTGTTTTGGTGGTATTATGCAGATGCTGAACGGATCCTTTCAACTGTCCCTGCTCCAAAATCTCTCCCCTTCTAATCTACACTGAGGTAAACTAGAGATAGCCCTGACAAGGGCTTTTGTGTTTTGAAGAGGCCTTACACTCTCCCTAGCAGCTGAGTCCCTATGCTTGTAGAACACAGGCTCCAAATGCAATGTAAAATGGCGGCCACAGGTCTTAAATAGACCCTATGAGTCATCTATGATGCTGGGTGGCCAGCCAATCACAGTAATGCCACTACCAAGATAGTTAAGAAGCCCAGCATGATTAGTGGCTACAAAGGAGGCGCCATAACTGCTGGGCGGGAGATACGAATATCGCGACGAGGCGAGTACACAAAAACTCACAAAATAACGAATAATGTGAATACCGTACTATTCGTGCGAATAGGGAAGAGTGACGAATACACTCGCCCATCACTATCTTATCCTCCATACTTTAATTTTCTGAAATAATGATCTTTGGGTTTTCATTGGCTTTTAGCCATTATCATCAACATTAACAGAAATAAACACTTGAAATAGATCACTCTGTGTGTAATGACTCTATATAATATATGTGTTTCACTTTATGTATTGAATTACTGAAATAAATTAACTTTTTGATGATATTCTAATTCATTGAGATGCACTAGTATATATGTAAGGGTCTCCCGTACAGAGGACATGGTTTATTTAATTAAAAAAAGATGTCAAATGTAAGAATATTTTGAAGTGTAACATAAAAATCGCAGCAAAGAGCAAAACAGAATCACAGACCAAAAAAATGCAAATCCAATGATTGTGTCTCTGGAAGGTATTAAAGCAGAGGGTCAGAACTGTGCCCAAAACAACTGCCGGAATTTAGGAAAAGATAGAATTTACGAAAGATAGGATAATAGTCTAATAATTACTCCATACTGAGCTCTCATTTTCTGCTAATTACTCAGATTCGTGCATCTTTCATTGTACTTTTACGAGGGTCTAATCTGCCTCTACGTTGTGACTAATTGCTCCATTGCTGTATTAAATATCAGACGTCAAAAGATAAGAAGATTGACATTGTAAGTGATTGCTTCAGGCACATTACTAAATGTGTAGAATGGAATAGCGCTATGTGGAAATAGTTCATATAGGATGCGCTAAAATGCACGAAAAATGTAGATGTTGGGTCACTTGCAAAAATGAAGATAGTAAATGTCACAGTCATAATGGAGTTTACTGATAATATAAATGTTTGTCCTTTTACTAAAAGTCTTCCTACAAATTAGGCCAGGGCCACACTTGGGAGCCTGCATCCGTCTACTGGATCCGTCTACTGGATCCAGTTTTTTAAGTTGCCATATTCATGTCATTTTTGCCTCAGTTAACATTTGCGTAAACGGTAGGTACATTTATGTACCTAATGTTAACGCTACCGTTAACGCATGCGTTGCCCATAGGCCAGGGCCAGGGCCACACTTGCGTAATGCTTCCTCTAACTGGATCTGTTTTTGAAATTTGGAAATGTTTAAAAACGCTTCCCTTAATGCACCCATGGACTCCAATGAAAAAAAACACATTGGAAAAGTGTGCAAAACTGCAATCCGTTTAACGCATTGGGTTTTTGAGCAATCCGTTTTTAATAGGAGCTGCAACGTTTTTTTAACATGAGACCCTATGGGCAATGCATGCGTTAACGGTAGCATTAACGTTAGGTACATAAACTGAGGCAAAAATGACATGAAGATGGCAACTTAAAAAAATGGATCCAGTAATGCATCCTGTAAACCAGGGGTCTCAAACTCGGCTTGGTTGGTGGGCCGCACATAGAAAAAATTTTTTATCGGGGGGGCCGCATTGCTTGTAGGATTAAGTGATATTTTTAGTAATATCAGAATTTTTTGCTCAATGTAGTACTGTCCAAATCCTTATCCCCTTCTTGTAGTTATGTCCCCATCTTGGTCTCTTTCTTGTTGTAATGTCCCCATCCTGGTCCCCCTCTTGTACTAATATCCCCATCCTCATCCCTTTCTGTAGTAATGTCCACATCATGGTTCCCTTTTGCAGTGATGTCCCCATCCTGGCCCCCATAGTGTAGTAATGTCCCCCATGCTGGTCCCCTTTTTTCTTTTGTAGTGATGTCCACATCCTGGCCCCCATAGTGTAGTAATGTCATCTACAAAAGGGGATCAGCATGGGGATGTCCACATCCTGGCCCCCATAGTGTAGTAATGTGGGGGATATTACTACGCTATGGGGGCCAGGATGTGGACATCCCCATGCTGATCCCCATTTGTAATGATGTCCACATCCTGGTCCCCATAGTGTAGTAATGTCCCTCATGCTGGACCCCTTTTGTACTGATGTCCTAAACCTGGTCTACCTTCTTTTTACACACACACACACGCTCTCAGACACACACACACACACACGCTCTCAGACACACACACGCTCTCAGACACACACATGCTCTCTGACACTCACGCTCTGACACTCACACACACTGACACACACGTCCCCTATTGCTGGCACACGTCCCTCTGTGCTGGCACACGTCCCCCATGGCTGGCACACATTCCCCATGGCTGGCACACACACTTCCTCCTGTGCTGGCACGTGTCCCCTATTGATGGCACTCATCCCCCATGGCTGGCACACTTTTCCCGTGGCTGGCACATGTTCCCCATGGCTGGCACATGTCCCCTGTAGCTGGCACACGTCCCCTGTGGCTGGCACACGTCCCCTTTTGCTGGCACATGTCCCCTGTGGCTGGCACACGTCCCCTGAGCTGGCACACGTCCCCTGTGGCTGACACTCGTCCTCTATGGCTGGCACACGTCCCCCGTGGCTGGCACATGTCCCCTGTGGCTGGCACACGTCACCCGTGGCTGGCACACGTCCCCCTTGCCCTGGCTATGGCCCCCATGCTCTTTCCTCACCATCTTCCAGTGCTGTCCTCAGGGTCTCTCTCCTGCTGCTGCACTCCTCCACTTCCTGCTTCTCAGTGCTGGTCATGTGATCAGCAGAGAGACATTATCTATGCGTGCCTGATCACAGTGGCAGCAAGGAGAGCGGGGAGACAGCGGGAGATCAGCGCTGGAGGAAGGTGAGTAAAGCTTTTTTAATTTTACTCTGGACAGCAGCATGGGGGGGCCTTATGGAACACAGTGGGGGTATGTGTGCCATCACTGAGGGGGGCGCATGCACATATAATATGCGCTGCTCCCCCAGCCCATCTCCCCGTGCGGTTTCAGCACCATGGTGATGGACAGCGGCAGTGAATATTATATGAGCGGGAGCAGGAGATCTCCCACTGCCTCCTGCAGCCGCCCCCAACCCCCGGACATGTTCCAGAGCCCTATCACCTCCCCTGCAGTATAATCCAGTCTTCAGATTTTCCGGTACGCCGCTGGCATGATTCACTGTCCACGGTGTTGGGGCCGCACTGAAAAGCCCCGGGGGCCGCATGCGGCCCGCGGGCCGAGTGTTTGAGACCCCTGCTGTAAACGGAGGCAGGCTCCCCAGTGTGGCCCTAGCCATAGGGTCCCACGTTAAAAAAAAGTGCATGCGTTTTTGAAAATGCAATAAAAAACGTTGCAGACCCTATTAAAAATGGATTTCTCAAAAACGCAATGCGTTAAACGGATGGCACTTTTGCACACTTTTGCAATGCACTTTTTGCAATGGAGTCTATGGGTGCGTTAACGGATGCGTTTTTACACATTTCCACATGTCAAAAACAGATCCAGTTAGCGGATACATGAAGCAAGTGTGGCCCTTGCCTTACTCACAGTCCTGTGGGCCTCTACTATGAATTTGCTTTAATATTTTAATAGGAATATTTTTTTAACAAACAATCTAACTACATCCTATATTCTAAAACTCTTTGGGTATCCTCACACATTGTGCTTTTGTTCCTTTTTTATCCATTTTTTGTGATCTGTTTTTGCCTGAAATATGGATCACTTTCAGTGATGTCCAGTAAACTCAATGAGTTTTCAGAAATGCTGTTCAGATGCTGCGTTTCTTATGGGTACTTCACACACAGGGATATCGTTAGCAATATCGATGCAACATCACAGGTTTTGTGACGTTGCGATGATCTCGCCAACGATATCGCTGTGTGTGACACATACCAGCGATCGGCCCCCTGCTGGGAGATCGCTGATCGGTAACGAATGGCCTGGACCATTTTTCGATTGGCGATCTCCCACTGGCCAGGCTGTATCGCTGTGTGTGACAGGCAGACTTACCAGCTATCCCCAGTCTGCGCCGGAGACCCTGAACGATCCCAACGACCGTCAGGTGTCGGCGCATCGCTTGGTGATCGCTGGTAAATCCGCCTATGTGGCATCTCACCAGCAATCTCATAGCACTGTTCCAGCGATCCCGGCCAGGTCGGATCGTTGGTGTGATCGCTGGAACATCGCTACGTGTAATGGGGCCCTTAGGCTAGGGCCACACTTGGGAGCCTGCATCCATTTACTGGATGCATAAGGCCAGGGCCACACTTGCTTCATGTATCCGCTAACTGGATCCGTTTTTGACATGTGGAAATGTGTAAAAACGCATCCGTTAACGCACCCATAGACTCCAATGCAAAAAACGTGTTGTAAAAGTGTATAAAAGTGCAATCTGTTTAACGCATTGCGTTTTTGAGAAATCCATTTTTAATAGGGTCTGCAACATTTTTTGATGCATCTTCAAAAACGCATGCATTTTTTTAACATGGGACCCTATGCGTTAACAGTAGCGCTAACATTAGGTACATCAATGTACCTAGCGCTAATGCACACATTAACTGAGGCAAAAATGACATGAAGATGGCAACTTAAAAAACTGGATTACTCTATTGTAATTCAATAAATTCTATGGAGACAGCTCACCCCATCCAATATATTTACCGCATGTGTTGTTTACTCCACTCCACTGTGCACAATAAGGCTTGTGAGGTATCAATGAGCTTTGTTCAAAGTGGTGAAAAAATATTTTCTATCCAAAAAATATAATTAAAATCAAAAAATTCTTTATTTCGACTGCATTAAAATGTAATATATACTATGATAGTCAAACCATCTTGAAGGAATGGGAGATAGTTAAAAGTTGTACGAGTTATCACCAGCTAATCTTTGTAGAGTTTTTGGGTTTGGGGGAGTTTTCTAGAAAATTATGTTGAGAGAAATAGGGAATGGGTTATATAGAAAGGACTTCGATTAGGGAGCGTGGTGGACCACTCTACAAACATGTTTTTAGGGTGCGCCTAAAACTGTGTAAGTTGTGGATTGTACTAATTTCTTGTTTTAGAGCATTCTAGAGAATTTGTGCAGCCCGGGAGAAGTCTTGGAGTGGGGAGTGGGAGGTTCAGATTAGTGCGAATGTTAGTCGAAAGTCCCTAGCGAAGCATAGAGAATGGGTAGAACAATAAACAGAGATGAGGGTGGAGATGTAAGGGGGTGCCGCATGGTGGAGGGCTTTGTGGGTGAGGGCAAGCAATCTTATTTGGATCCTATAATGTATGGGCAGCCAGTATAATGACTGGCACAGAGCTGAGTAAAGATGAGCCAGATAGGTGACCCTGGCTGCTGCATATGGATGGACTGGAGAGGGTAAAGTCTAGTGAAGAGAGGCCAATCAATAGAGAATTACAATAATCAAGGCAGGAGTGGATCAGGGCCTTAGTGAGGATTTTTTTTGTTTCAATCAATATCGACACATAAAATAATGGCACGGGCAGTATCAGGCCTATCAATGTATTTCTGTATTTGCCGTCTGGACAGTGTTATTATTAGCTGTTTTATTTAATCAATGTAAAGCGTGTGCTTGGTGTTTGTCTTACAACAGAAGTCATCATGTCCTCGGCTGTCTCCTGTCACACCCACTGTGTTACATTTACTGTAGATGTCAGTAATCATCTGACTGTTTGCATATCAGCATTTTATGACCTGAATCCTGTTGATTCACACAACCTATCTAATAGACACACCTTTTAAGAGTTCTGAACATTTTATAAATAAAGCTGTTTAGTCATAAAATAATAAAAAGTCACTTTGTAAACTATCCGTATTTCTATTGAACACAATTTTCCAGCTCAGATTAAAGCCAGAATTGGAAACAATAGTTGTTTTCACTTATTCACAGTTGGTTTGAGGTAATCACATCTTTGGACATGTATAAGTGTCTGCTGCAAATATATTTATATTATTTAAATTTTTTAATAGCTTAACCTCTTGTTTTCTGTTTCAGTTTTTTCCCTCCATTTCTTCTAAGAGCCATAACTTTTTAATTTTGCATCAGGGCTGGACAAGTTGTAATTTTGAATGACATAATTTATTTAATCCCTAGATGTGGGTGAGAGTGGTGTGCGTTATCTCTCCTCCCTGTGCCGTCTCCCCCTGTGCGCAGTCTCTCCCTTGTGCCTTTTTCTCCACTCTGTGTGCTGTCACCCCCGTGTGCACTATCACCCCTGTGTGTGCTGTCTCTCCCATGTGCGCTGTCAATCCCCTACATGCTGTCACCCCAATGTGCGCTGTCTCATGTGTGCTGTCTCCCCCCTTGCGCGCTGTCTCCCCCCTTGTTGTGCTGTCTCCCACCGTGCATGCTGTCTCCCCCCATGCGTGCTGTCCCCCCATGCCTGTCTGTCCGTCTTGTGTGTGCTGCCTCCCCCCATGTGCCGTCTTCCCCCCTGTGAGCTGTCCATCCCATCTCTCCCATGTGCACTGTCTCACCTTTTGGCTGTCTGTTGTCTGTGCCTCTCTCTGTCTCCCCTGTGCCTCTGTGTCCCCCTGTGCCTCTGTGTCCTCCTGTGCTTCTGTGTCCCTCTGTGCCTCTACATGCCTCTGTCTCCTCCTGTGTCCTCCGGTGCCTCTGTCTCCCCATGTTCCCCGTGTGCCTCTGTCTCCCTCTGTGTCCCCCTGTGCCTCTGCCTCCCCCTTTGCCTCTGCATGCCTCTGTCTACCCCTGTGTCCCCATGTGCCTCTGTCTCCCCCTGTGCCTCTGCCTCCCCCTGTGCTTCTGTGTCCACCTGTGCTTGTCTCCCCCTGTGTCTCTGTGTCCCCCTGTGCCTTTGTGTCTCCTGTGCCTCTGTCTCCTCCTGTGTTCCACTGTGCCTGTATAGGTACCTTTACACGCCGCCACTATCACTGGCAATCGGTAGCAACCAAACGTGCGTGTGCACGTTTTTAATAGTTGCTAACGATCGCCGATGCCGCATGTACACACCACAATTGCGTCGTCAACTGAAGGAATCATGGTTCCCCGGAAGTTCCTACAGATCCTGTGGATAACTTCCTGTTGAATACCGTCACCGCCTCACACGCCGCAACCACTAAGGGAATGTGGGCGTACATCTTTCGCACCGCAAGTACATAGGCGTGACAGAGTTGTGTATTCTGTGACGCTAACACGCTGATTGGAGAACACAGTAGCGTCATAATTGGCCAGCCTGCGCAGGAAGGCTGGCTAATACATGACGCCATTCCAATTGTGGAGTGTGAATGGACAGCTCTTTAAATATGGCGCCAATGGACACACAAAGGGACAGCCAATGGAAACACAGTAGCCCCCACCAATCATCGCTGATGGGGCGCGGAAACAAACACGCTGTGGCACGCCCCTTGGAAATCACTAGGAGATGCAGATTCCATCCCTATGGCCTGTTTACACGCCACTACCACGGCAATTCTCCCTTTGTGTTGCCTTGGATTTTAGAAGAAAACCCGATCACTTTCCCAAATTACACGCCGCCACTTCGTAGCAATTTCAAGGCAACAGTCATAAAAATCCTGAATGCCAGGCAGTTGCTACCACGCAGTGGTGGCGTGTAAAGGTACCTTATCTCCCTCTGTGTCCCCCTGTGCCTCTGCCTATCTCTGTGTCTCTGCAAGCCTCTGTTTCCCCCTGAGCCTCTGTCTCTCCTGTGTTCCCCTGTGTCTCTGTGTCCCCCTGTGCCTCTGGGTCCCCCTGTGCCTCTGCCTCCACCTGTGTCTCCCTGTGCCTCTGCCTCCCCCAGTGCCTCTGTCTCCCTCTGTGTCCTCGTGTGCCTCTGTCTCCCTTTGTGTCCCCCTGTGCCTCTGTCTCCCTCTGTGTACCCCTGTGCGACGGCCTCCCCCTGTGCCACTGCATGCCTCTGTGTCCCACTGTTTCCCCCGGTGCCTCTGTCTCTCCCTGTGTCCCCTTCTGCCTGTGTCCCCCTGTGCCTCTGTGTGTCTCTGCCTCCCCCTTTGCCTTTGCATACCTCTGTCTCCTCCTGTGCCTCTGTTTCCCTCTGTCTCCTTCTGTGTACCCCTGTGCCACGGCCTCCCCCTGTGCCACTGCATGCCTCTATGTCCCACTGTGTCCCCCTGTGCCTCTGTCTCCCCCTATGTCCCCTTGTGCCTGTGTCCCCCTGTACCTCTGTGTCCCCCTATGCCTCTTCCTCCCCCGTGCCATTGTGTGCCTCTGTCTCCTCCTGTGTCTCTGTCTCCCCCTGTGCCTCTGTCTCCCTCTGTGTCCCCCCGGTGCCTCTGCCTCCCCCTGTGCCTCTGTCTCCTCCTGTGTCTCTGTCTCCCTCTGTGTCCACCTGTGCCTCTGTCTCCTTCTGTGTTCCCTGTGCCTCTGTCTCCCACTGTGTTCCCCTGTGCCTCTGTCCCCCTGTGTCCCACTGTGCCTCTGCCTCCCCCATGTGCCTCTATCTCCTCCTGTGCCTCTGTTTCCCCCTTTGTCCACTGTGCCTCTGCCTCCCCCCTCACTCCTTTCTATTTTCACGCACGCCTGGAGTTACAGATGCTGGCTAAAGTCTCCAGGAAGAGACTCTGTGTGGAGCGGTTCATGTGACAGGGCGGGCTTCACACAGAGTCTCTTCCTGGAGCTTTCAGTCGGCATCGGTAGCGCCAGGTGGGGGTGAGAATGGAGGGGGGCAAGGAGGGAGGACGGAGCACAGGGTGAGACAGAGCATGTGGTAGATTGGGTGTGCCGGCGGCAGGGGTTCCGCTGGCGGTAGTGTGTAGCAGGCAGCACTACCACCAGTGGAAGCCATATTGTTACACCTAATACTTGGGTGTATCTATACACATAAATGCCTTGTGGCGTCCGGCCGAAGCGACGTACCGTTACAACCAGACGGAAGTGGAAGCCACAAGGCAATTATTTGTATCGATAAAGTGTTCTGGAAAATAGGAAAGCAAATCCTAGTTTGGTGAAATAGCAAAAGAAGTGAAGTTCCACAATGGTTTTTGGGGTTTTTTATTCACCATGTTCATTATATGGTAAAACTGACCTGAGAGTATTCCCCTGGTTGGTACGAGTTCGTAGATACCAAACATGTATACTTTTACTTTTATCTAGGTGGTGAAAAAAATTCACAACTCTGTAAATAAAAATATTAATTGCACTGTTGCGTTACTTACCGTGACCGTTAGCGTCCCCATATTTTGGGATCTGGAGCTGTGTGATGGCTTATTTTTTGCATCGTTAGCTGCCATTTTTAATGATACTATTTTTGGGTAGATGCCATGTTTGAAGCAACTGTTATTGCATTTTATTACAATGTTGCAGCCGCCAAAAAACATAATTGTCAAGGAAGATATTAAATAGGCATATCCGATTTTGGACTGCCAATTGTTTTTATCACCTGGAGATAAGTTACCAGTTGAAGTATCTAATGGTGACTTTCTCATAGAGTAATTTTCAAGACATGTTAAAATTGATTTTAGTGCACACACCAGTTTACTACATCCAGGTACTTTAAAGTATAACCGCCATTTATATATTTATTCAATAATAATGTAGAAAAAGTGATTATGATATTATACTAAACTTTCAAATATACTTAATTAGAGAATTCTGATTGAAAAACATTCATAAATAGGAATGGGCGAACTACTCAGGTTTGTGAGTGGGGTTGCAGCAGTAATATGTAGTTGATATGTACCAGGTCCGCGTCCTCCCTTCCTGGTGTGATGCGTCACTGCGTCACTTCCAGCCCGCCCATTTTCATCTTGGCATTCGTGATTGGCTGTGGCCAGTCATGTGACTACTCCCCCCCCCGTAAGCCCGGAAGAGACACAGCGCCACGGCACAGATGAATGGGATAATGCGGACCCAGTAAGTATAATCAATCTGATTATTAACCATTAACCTGCTTTATCACAGCAACCCCGGTCATGAACCCGGGGAAAAACCACAAATTCGTCCATCCATATTCATAAACCTTCCACAAGGTGTCCCCACTACGCTGTGTAAGAAGCAGACATATGTTCATTATCAGTCAGCTCTGTCTTCAGTGAATATGGGGCATATATCCAAATAAGGTAAAGGGGCGTGGCTCACATTGCTGACTGCAGTTCATCAGGAGACAATGTATCAGATTAGCTCAGCATCAGCACGGTTGCTAAGCACTGTCAGAAGGTCAGGATCAGGCCAAACTCTTCATAAGCCTGTGCCAAGGAAAGATCTGTCACCTGGCTTCACACAGCTCAGTCACGATCTCTGTTAACCTCTTCTCTGCTGTCACACTGCTCTCAGAAGCTGTTGAAATACACAACAGAAGAGCAGACCAACAAAAACTTCGCCCAACATTTTTGCTGTTGTTGATGAAAGACAATTGCCAACAGAGAGCGGACACAAAAAGAACACAGTAACCAAGTAGCCAAAACTATTAAATAAAGTGATTAGCAAATTGTCGCCAATCGCCATGGCCATTAATTGACTACAACAGTCACATGACAGTCATACCGGAAGAGAAGGAGAAGAGATGGGTGGAGAACAATGGCCATTGGGATGGGAGATAAGGAGTCAGAAGTAGGTGTAGATATGCATTTCTTATCTATCTACCATGGTGCCATATGTAGAACGAAAGAAGATGTCAGAAAACCACTGTAATTTTCTTTTTTCCTTAAGGTGTTCTGCATAAAGAATTTTGAGTATAGAGAAACAAATTTTATCAATCAAAGACTATTTTGAAAGGAAAATACATTAAAATTGAATATATAGTCTACAATGATCAACTCTGTAGTAAGTGTAGAGCAGGCCAACAGCAACTAACATGTCAACGGCCTCTTCACTATAACTTGTTTTATCTATGATTATAAGAGTGTGACAAGATTAAAAATATGAAAACATTTACAAAGGAACATTTTGAACTTTGTGATATGTTTATTTCTTCATATTTCTTTTAAGATTTTTTTAGTTACTGTATATATTTTGTCCCCTTTGGGGGTCTTTAACCTGTCATTGCGTATACAGTTTTATTATTATCATTATTATTATTGTTCATTATTATAGCCCCATTTATTCCATGGCGCTATACATGTGAAAAAGGGGCATACATTGACAAGTGCAATAATTATCAACAATATAAGGCACAGACAGGTACAGGAGGAGAGAGAACCCTGCCCACCAGGGTTCACTGTCTACACGGGATGGGTGAGGATACAGTAGGAGAGGAAAGAGGATGCTGCTCGTGAGGGCTCACAGTCTACAGGGGATGGGTGAGGATGCAGTAGAAGAGGAGAGAGGACTCTGCCCAGAAGGGCTCACATCTACAAGGGATGGGTGAGGATACAGTAGGTGAGGTGAGAAAATCCTGCCTGTGAGGGCTCACAGTCTACAAAGGATTGATGAGGATACACTAGATGAGAAGAGAGGACCCTGCCCATGAGGGCTCACAGTCTACAAGGGATGGGTGAGAATACACTAGATGAGGAAAGAGGACCCTGTCCATGAGGGCTCACAGTGTACTAGGGATGGGTGAGAATGCAGTAGGAGGGGAGAGAGGGGCCTGCCCATTAGGGCTCATGGTCTATAAGGATGAGTGACAATACAGTAGGAGAAGGGAGAGAACCCTGCACTTGAGGGTTCACAGTCTACAAGTGATGGGTGAGGATACTATAGTTGAGAAGACAAGACTCTGATCGCGTGGGCTCACAGTCTAGAAGGTATGGATGAGGATACTAGATGAAGAGAGAGGATCCTGCCCACGAGGGCTCACACCCTACAAGGGATTGGTGAGAATACAAGAGGAGAGGAGAGAGGGCCCTGCCCGTGAGGGCTCAAAGTCTACAAGGATGGGCGAGGATACAGTAGGAGAGGGGAGAGGACCCTGCCACAAGGGCTCACAGTGTACAAGGGATCGGTGAGGATACTGTAGATGAGAGAGGACCCTGCCCATGAGGGCTCACAGCCTGCAAGGGATGGGTGGAGATACACTGGGTGAGGAGAGAGGACCATGTCCATGAGGGCTCACAATCTATAAGGGATGGGTGAGAATAGACTAGGAGATGGTAGGGCCGGTTGTGCTGTGGTTTAGTGTACTGAGGATCACTGTAGGTTGTAGGCTTGTGGGTAGAGGTGCGTCTTCAGGTTCCTTTTGAGTGCTGACTTTCACCTCCCCATGTAGTGGCTGGTGGAGAGTGATTACATCAGTATCTAGCACCTGCGTTTGTCTCTACAAAATGGTGGCCTGGCTGCATCCTGCCAAGTGCTCCAGTAGATAGATTCTGCGGCTATACACGTTATGTTTATTTGATAATCGTCTTTGTATTAATTTATACAGGCAGTTGCCAGCAATATACTTCGGCTGACCTATGTCTGTTGTGGTGCACTGTTACCTCCTGAGCCTGTCCCATACACGGGGGACCAGAGAAAAGATGTAAAAAAATAAGTGCAATTTAAAAGAAGAAAAGGTGCAAATGAACAATAGTGTAAAAGCACCAAAGACTAGGCAAAAGAAGCACAAATGCAATAATTAATAGGGCCCTAAACTCCTCAGTATTTATCAGTCAATTTAGGGAAATCAGCCAATTGTCAATGAATGTCTCCCTTCAAGCTGTTGTAATTGACCCACAAATGGCTGAACGTAAACTAAAAATCTTGAGACAATATACAGACTTGACATAATATAGTAAAAAATTGACAATATAGTGATAGATAAGAAAATGATGTTACCCAATGTAAATTGAGTGTCTTATTCTCTAAGCACTAGGCTTATGGATTTACATAACATTGGAGAACTGCAAGTGTTGGGTCTCTGCCTGGTTTATTTAAGTATTACCAGACGGTTAAGTTGTCATAATATCGATGAAAAAGTATTTCCTCTCTATGGAAGAGGGAAGGTAAAGAAAAGAACAGAGGAATAGACTTTTTCCCACACTTCTTAAGAAAACATTGCACCTGGAAGGACATACCCGATCACACAGGTTCCGACAGGTCTCTCCAGTAGGTCTACACAAGATATACACCCTCACCCCTATATCTATGCATATATTTAGGGGCTTATACTTAAATGAGAAAACTATACATTGTATGAATGTTTTATCCACAAAGGAAAACTTTACTATAGAAGACATTTATAGTGCAAGGGTCACTTTACACCACATACAGGAGCATCTCCATGAATTAGGATAGCGTCAAAAAGTTACATTATTTCAGTAATTCAATACAAAAAGTGAAACACATATATTATATAGAGTCATTACACACAGAGTGATCTATATCATGTGTTTATTTATGTTAATGTTGATGATCATGGCTTACAGCCAATGAAAACCCAAAGGTCGTTATCTCAGAAAATTAAAGTAGGGAGGATGAAGGATCTGAGAGATAGAATATGACCTAAATAAGTATCAGAGGCTTCACCTTGTGTGGTTGTGAGAGTCACAACCACTATAAAAGCAGATCACGGCTGCTGCAGTCCCCAGCGTGGAGCATATAGAGTAGTGAACAGTGAACAGTCCATAATAAATCATTTTGTATGCCTTTGTTTTTGGCAGCACAGGTCCTGTTTATAAAGTGTGCTGCCTAGAGCAATGACCATGTGCACAAACCAAAAGATCATGTTACTCTGTGAAATAGCGCTTTGCTCATTTGTCGGGTGATCGGAAGCATGTTTGGACTGCACGATTATCGTGAAATGAGCATCCATAGGAATACTTGTTCACAAATATTGTGCACAACTGAAGCCTCTAGCATGGTAATGGTCTATGGTCATGTTTAATGTACTAACAAATAGAAAGTGGTAAGTGATTACACTTGGGAGACCACTAATAAATAGTAACTGTTCTAGGAATGTATGGGTGTTTAAGCAGTTGGTACTCTTTAAAATGTAAATGTCATATCATTGAAAAAACAAAATAAAACATAAAATGACAATGGGTCACAAAGCAGCTAAGACAATGCTTTTTGTGCCATATGACTTATTTTATCACATTTTTCTGTGCTTATTTAAAAACTGCATTTTATGGCTGTGGGCATGCCCAACAGCTGATAGGTAGCAGTGCAATGTGATAGCAGAGAAAGGGTTAACAGACATTATTACTGACCTGTGTGGAGCCAGATGACAGATCAGAAGCTTGTGCCAACAAAAGAGGAGTTTGCAGTGATCCTGACATTCTGACATTGCTTAGCAACTGTACTGTACCCTGAACCAATCTGATATGTTGACATTGCTTAGTAACTGTACTGTACCCTGAACCAATCTGATATGTTGACATTGCTTAGTAACTGTGCTGTACCCTGAACCAATCTGATATGTTGTTTCCTCACCAGCTGCAGTTAGGAGCTTCCACAGTGTAGGCCCCACCTCCTCCACCCCTATATGGTTACATGCCCATATTCAGTGTGAAGACAGATCTCACTGAGAATGAACATATATCTGTTCCACATACAGTCTAGTGGGGACACCTTGTGAAAGGTTTATGAATGGTTTTCCATCAGATTTCTCTGATAAAGTATATTTGAAAGTTTATTAAAATCAATTGCTCTACATTATTATTAAATAAAAATTTAAATATCAGTTACACTTTAACTTTGCTTGGAATGATCAGAACACAAGGATAGGACTATAGGCAGTTGCATAACTTGAAGCTCATGGGCCCCAATGCAAAAGCTGCAACGGGAACCCCAATTATTGCAAATCTTTGATAGCATTAGCCTTTTTCTATGGGCCAAAGGGACTTTTGATGCCCCTAGGCTTCAGGGCTCGGGTATGATTGCAACCTCTGCACCTGTTGTAGTTACGCTCCTGACTATAGGAATGAAGCTGGTCCTACACATTTGATTAAATACTCCTGAACTCTCTAATTTCAATGGTAAATATTAAATGGAACCTGTCAGCTCGTTTTAGCCCTCTATCCTAGCACTACCTGTCCCTTCACCTTGCTAGCTCATCCCTAACCATCCCTCTCTGAGCTAAAACTGCACTATAAAGCTTTAGAAAAACAATTTGACAAAACGCAGATGTGAAAGTAGCCTTAAAATAGGAATACTTATACTCACCTCCAACTCTGGTGCCATTCAAGTGGTGTCGACACTTGCTGCCAGTGGTGATGTAACAGTCTAAACTAACGTGATTCCTGTTGCCATTCAGAGGCCGCTTCACTCTCCGCATCTTCAGACAAATCACATACATTTGGTGGAAGTGAGAGCTGATAACTACCTGCCTGTTCTGCTCATAAACTATCTATCCTGCCTTAGGCCCCTTTACCAATTCTGCCGCCTAATGGTTGTGTGGAGCCCACTGGGACAGGGTACTCGGTACCGGACCGGGGTATCACAGGGGGTATCACGGTGGTCTTGGTCTGGACCGAGCCCACAATGAATGGGGGATATTTACAGGGGAGAAAGTCGTGATGCCACCTGTGGAATCTGGTCAGGGTGACCACTGCTGCTGCAGAACCTCCGGGGATGATGTTTGGCAGCCGGTGATGTAACGGTTCTCCACAGGTAGAGCCTGGTTACCCGGGGCAGTGATGATGATAATAGTCTATGGATGATGCAGGGCAGGGGTAGTGGTAGAGATGATGACAGTTTGTGAGGGAGAGCAGGGCTTGAGTACAAGGATCACACAGACTCACGGTTTTGTAGTTTTCCAAGTCTTTACTGTAGATGACATTCAGCAAGTACTGTCTGCGGAGTCTGTACAGGGGCCGGGTTGCTCCCACCCTGACCGGGTCCTTGGCTTCCTACTCCTGTGTTGTGTGTGTGGCCCTGCTGCCGCTTTAACTAGGCTGCCGGCCCTGTCTTCCCTCACGGGTACCAAACTTGCTAGGCAACTTGAGTCTTATCTTTGTGTTCCTGACCCCGCCATGTTGCTTCGCTGTGGTAGAGTGAAGATATATAATCTTCACTGATTCAGTGTTTTCTGTGCTGCTTATGCCAGGAACAATTGCGGATCCGGTATCCGGTCTTTGTGCTTCACCGGGGTGAGTTTAGGGTAACTCTGTGTCCCGGGTGTGTTCCTCTGCTTCTCCTACTCCTTTCCTCAGACCTTGGCCGGCCTGGAAGTGGACAGTAGACCGTGGGTTGGGCCTAACGCAGCCCTTTTACACCAAGGTCCTTTCCCTCAGTCCTCTCAGGAACTGAACTCTTCACAGTACTGCTACATACTGAACTAACTGCCACTTCCTCTCCACACCAGAATATATAGGGAAGCAGCTTTAGCTCCCCCTTCTGGCCTGGAGGCGCTAATGTGGTGATGTGGTTTGTGTGGGGAGTTAACCCTTGGTGATGTTACTGTGGCACATGAACCCTGGGGTGCCACAGCCGCACTTGCGGCACACTTGCGGCAAGCCCCATGCATTGTCTATGGGGCTTGCGGCAGGTGCGGCACAAGTGCGGTATCGCCGCTGCTCCAGCACTTGCGGCTGTGAAAAAAACTGTGCTCAGCAGCAATTTTTTTCGCGGCCGCAACTGCCGGAAACGCAGCTATACCACACTTGCTGCACCTGCCGCAAGCCCCATAGACAATGCATGGGTCTAGCCGCAAGTGAGCCGCAAGTGTGCCGCTAGTGCGGCCGTTATGCGGCAGATGCAGTTAATCTGCCACATCTGCCGCAATTTCACAAAAACACTAGTGTGAAAGGGGCCTTAGATGGCAAATCCCCTCCTTCATTTCACCTCATATCAATAAAGAAGCTTTTTCTCTTTCTGTTTTCTCTATCTACAGGATGTGACTAGCAATGTCATGCTGATTGACAGTATCCTACAGTTCGGCAGTGAGAAGCCTGCTGTCAATCAGCATGATGTCAGTTGTGACACCTGATGGTGAGTTTTTCTGATGCTGCTTTTTTTCTAGTAGTTTTTGTACAATTTTGTTAGGACTGGTGAGCATGGGATCCCTTGATCGTGGGTCATCAGCTTAAATGTCTTGGGCCAACACATGAACCAAAATCCCATCTATAAAGGTTTTTTATTTATCATATAAAAAACTTTTGCACTTTTTTATCCATCCAGGGCGCAGTTGGGCCCATAGGGGCGCCGTTCATCCAGTGGTGCAGAAGCATCGTACTGTGCGGCCCAATGCTCAGGCAGCGGAGCGGTTGGGTAGCTTTCAGACACTCTGCATCATATGTATCAGTGTGAATGGTGCTCTATGCAGGCCTAGTGTATGCATGGCAGGTCGCCTCCCACATTTTGCTGGTAGAGGCGACTCATCAGCCAGCAGCTGGGCTTGCTCCACAATTGGGCTCTGACTGCGTCCTGTAAGTGCTTTTGGTTTTCTGTCTTTGGCATGGATGGTGAGTTTTTCTGATGCTGCTTTTTTTCTAGTAGTTTTTGTACAATTTTGTTAGGACTGGTGAGCATGGGATCCCTTGATCGTGGGTCATCAGCTTAAATGTCTTGGGCCAACACATGAACCAAAATCCCATCTATAAAGGTTTTTTATTTATCATATAAAAAACTTTTGCACTTTTTTATCCATCCAGGGCGCAGTTGGGCCCATAGGGGCGCCGTTCATCCAGTGGTGCAGAAGCATCGTACTGTGCGGCCCAATGCTCAGGCAGCGGAGCGGTTGGGTAGCTTTCAGACACTCTGCATCATATGTATCAGTGTGAATGGTGCTCTATGCAGGCCTAGTGTATGCATGGCAGGTCGCCTCCCACATTTTGCTGGTAGAGGCGACTCATCAGCCAGCAGCTGGGCTTGCTCCACAATTGGGCTCTGACTGCGTCCTGTAAGTGCTTTTGGTTTTCTGTCTTTGGCATGGATGGTGAGTTTTTCTGATGCTGCTTTTTTTCTAGTAGTTTTTGTACAATTTTGTTAGGACTGGTGAGCATGGGATCCCTTGATCGTGGGTCATCAGCTTAAATGTCTTGGGCCAACACATGAACCAAAATCCCATCTATAAAGGTTTTTTATTTATCATATAAAAAACTTTTGCACTTTTTTATCCATCCAGGGCGCAGTTGGGCCCATAGGGGCGCCGTTCATCCAGTGGTGCAGAAGCATCGTACTGTGCGGCCCAATGCTCAGGCAGCGGAGCGGTTGGGTAGCTTTCAGACACTCTGCATCATATGTATCAGTGTGAATGGTGCTCTATGCAGGCCTAGTGTATGCATGGCAGGTCGCCTCCCACATTTTGCTGGTAGAGGCGACTCATCAGCCAGCAGCTGGGCTTGCTCCACAATTGGGCTCTGACTGCGTCCTGTAAGTGCTTTTGGTTTTCTGTCTTTGGCATGGATGGTGAGTTTTTCTGATGCTGCTTTTTTTCTAGTAGTTTTTGTACAATTTTGTTAGGACTGGTGAGCATGGGATCCCTTGATCGTGGGTCATCAGCTTAAATGTCTTGGGCCAACACATGAACCAAAATCCCATCTATAAAGGTTTTTTATTTATCATATAAAAAACTTTTGCACTTTTTTATCCATCCAGGGCGCAGTTGGGCCCATAGGGGCGCCGTTCATCCAGTGGTGCAGAAGCATCGTACTGTGCGGCCCAATGCTCAGGCAGCGGAGCGGTTGGGTAGCTTTCAGACACTCTGCATCATATGTATCAGTGTGAATGGTGCTCTATGCAGGCCTAGTGTATGCATGGCAGGTCGCCTCCCACATTTTGCTGGTAGAGGCGACTCATCAGCCAGCAGCTGGGCTTGCTCCACAATTGGGCTCTGACTGCGTCCTGTAAGTGCTTTTGGTTTTCTGTCTTTGGCATGGATGGTGAGTTGTGACACCTGGTCAACAGATCAAAGCAGAAAACAAGAAGCTGCTCTGTCGACATGATGTCTCAGGAAACAGAAAAATCACCAGCTGGAGCGGTTCTTGACCACTCTGAGCCAGAAGAGATCATCACAGGGTAGATCAAGAAGGTAGTTAGCAACCATAGAGAAAGAAAAAAATAAAAATCATGGATAACCGCTTTCATAAAGGCCTAGGAAGACCAATCACATGCTCAGTTTCATACAGTCAACAACATGGTGGTGACAGGAACTTTCAACTGATTCCAGCTGGCATGATATCCTGTTGGCAGTGGTGTAACAATCGCAGTCGCAGCAGTTGCGGCTGAGACTGGGCCTGGACCTGTGGGGGGCCCGCACCTCCAGCCACCCCCTGCGACCGCAATCACAGCTCATGCTTCACATGGATGTGCGTTCCGGAGGACACACATCCATGTGACAGCACGGGTTTGCACAGGCTCCGTGTATAAGAGAGAGGAGGGGAGGGGGAAGCCTCCAACTTCCTGCTGCTGCTTCCTCCTCTTCTCTGATCTGCCGGCTTCCTGCCCTGTGCACCACTGCGGAGTGCATACAGCAGGCCGGCACCTCCTCCTCCTTCTCCTCTTCTGGAGTCTTCAGGAGCCTGACGGATCAGCGAGGGAACCAGGGGAGGTAAGTAAAGATTTTTTTTTTGCTGTAAAGAAGTGAGTGCAGTATAGTCAGAGGACTATTGGGGGGGGGGGTTCGGGATTTCGGGTGTTTCATATATAAGGCTGCATATATAATACTGCACTATATGGAGAGGCTATGAAGCTGTATTATGCTATATGGAGAGGCTATGAGGCTGTATTATGCTATATGGATAGGCTATGAGGCTGCATTATGCTATATGGAGAGGCTATGAGCAGGACCGTAACTACAATAGGTGCAGGGGTTGCGATCCGGGCCCTGCAGCCTAGGGGGGCCCCAAAGGTCCCTTTGGCCTATAGAAAAAGACCAATACTATTAAAGATTTGCAATAATTGGGGGCCCCGTTGGAGCTTTTGCATCGGGGCCCCTGGGCCTGAAGTTACGCCACTGGCTATGAGGCTGTATTATTCTATATGGAGAGGCTGTGAGACTGTATTATGCTATAAGGAGAGGATATGAGGCTGCATTATGCTATATGGAGTGTTATGATGCTGCATTATATTATATGGAGGATAATGGGGGTTTATTATAATTGAATGACTATGGGGCCTACCGTATGAATGGAGGACTATGGGATGCATTATAATACATAGAGGACTATGCGGGTACATTGTAATATATGGAGAAATGTGGGGATGCATTATAATAATTCGATGACTATTGTGGCAGGAGGAGGAGGACCATAAAAACCAGGATGGGTGACATATATATGCCACGATAAGGGCCATATTCCAGGAGGAGGACGATATATAACATGATGAGGGACATTAATGCATAATGAAGGGGGAGAGGCGTCAATTTGTGAGTCTTTAGAGGGTTTAAAACATTACATGAGGCCCATACATTTCATCAACATGTGGGGGGGGGAGCCAGGTCTAAAATTCGCACCGGGGCCCACCAGACTCTGGTTACACCATTGCCTGTTGGCATCCTGCGATTGTGTCATGACGGGACAACAAATATTTAAATGGAGCCACTAGTCACAATGTACATCATTTTTGGGTGCACACACCTAATGGAGGTGGACACTCAGACATAGTAGACTGCGTCTGAGTGGAGTGTCTGCCTCAAGTAGACGTATAAGCTCGAAATAGGTACAAGAAAGAGCCCATGGTGACTCCTTCTGCACCATTATAGTAAACATCCTACTTAGTGCATATGTAGGGGGTTCAGATGTAGCCCCAAAGGGAGTACTGAATGTGGGGAACATCAATTTATCTCCAAAGTTGAGATCTACTCTAAATATTGCAAATCAGTATATAACAAACTAACAAATTTCCCATCAAATTTTATTATTTGGTACGCTTTTTTTTTATGATGACAAAATTTGAAAGGATATATATATATATTTATATAAATATATAGCACTCTGCTTTTTAAGAATCCATGTAAATCTACACAAGATAAAAGCAATCTATGTAATTAAACATAACAATTATTCATATCTAAGTTCAAACACACTGAAGACAGGAAGGTTTGGTCACTTTTCTTGGTATATGAAAGCAGAAAACCGGAGATAATTTGCATTTGCCTTGATCTCCTTCCCCCCTAGACTCTTAGGGAAAGAACTACGTATGTCATGACTCATGCGGTTCCTTAGATTACTTTTTCTTCTCACCCACATCTGATATTTGGGCTTCAGTCAAATGTTCCTGTATCCTGTTTTTTTTTTTTTGTACACATAAAATGGACTCCATAAGTATCCCGGATCAGGGCTTCATTATTGTTTAGTAGGAATGAGCGATGTTCGATTAGAATTGATCGCCAATTTGAAATTCGACCTGTTTTGGGCTATGTTTGAGTCATTCGACGAATGCGAACGATTTGCTAAAAATTCAGTAATTCGAGTTTCTGTTCGATAACGGTTCGTTGGCCAAAAACGTTACTGACTATTCACAGTAATGCTTTTATTCAATGTTATTATGAGTTTCAGTGTCTAGGAATAATGGGCAGGAGTGTGTGTGTGTGTGTGTGTGGGGGGGTTGGGGAGAGGTCTGTAGTCAAATAATGCAGACCTCCATTTTTTTTTCCTTCCTACACTGACTGCAGGCCGGCGCCGTCGGCATCTCTTCTGAGCTGACGTGGCCTCATGTCTGGCAGGCTGACTTCCGGGACCGTGGGCAACATGGAGAAGAAGGTTTTTGCGTAGGGGACACGGCTGCACAGCAGGTGAGTGGTCTGTGTTCTCTGTATAGATGTGTGTCCCTGCACAGGGCTGTTAATGGTGCATTGCACTGGGCTGGTGAGGAATGATGCCCTGGCTTGGTACTGGTGCCCTGGGCTGTTACTGAAGCCCTGAGCTGGTACTGGTGCACTGGACCAGTACTGGTGCACTGGACTGGTACTGGTGCACTGACCTGGTGCACTGGGCTAGTACTGCTGCACTGGGCTGGTACTGGAACTCTGGGCTGGAACTGTTGCACTGGGCTGGTACTGGTGCACTGGGCTGGTACTGGTGCACTGGCCTGGTACTGATGCCCTGGACTGGTGATGGTTCACTAGGCTGGTACTGGTGCACTGGGCTGGTACTGGTACACTCGGCTGTTACTGGTGCACTGACCTGGTGCACTGGGCTAGTACTGCTGCATTGGGCTGGTACTGGTGCACTGGCCTGGTACTGATGCCCTGGGCTGGTGATGGTGCACTGGGCTGGTACTGGTGCACTGGACTGGTACTGGTGTACTGGGCTGCTACTGGTGCACTGAGCTGGTATTGGTGCACTGGGCTGGGACTGGTGCCTTGTCCTGGTACTGGTGTACTGGGCTGCTACTGGTGCACTGAGCTGGTAATAGTGCCCTAGCCTGGTACTGGTGCACTGGGCTTCTGATGGTGCACTGGGCTGGTACTGGTGCTGTGGGCTGGTATTGGTGCACTTGACTGTACAGTGGGCTGGTACTGGTGCACTGGGCTGCTGTAGTGGGCTGGTACTGGTGCACTGTACTGGTACTGGTGCACTGAGCTGGTACACTGGGCTGGTGATGGTGCAGTGGGCTGGTACTGGTGCACTGGGCTGGTACTGGTGCACTGAGCTGGTACACTGGGCTGGTGATGGTGCAGTGGGCTGGTACTGGTGCACTGGACTGGTACTGGAGCCCTGGGCTGGTACTGGTGAACTGGGCTGGTATTGGTGCACTGGGCTGCTACAGGTGCACTGGCCTAGTACTGGTGCACTGGCCTGGTACTGGTGCACTAAGCTGGTGCACTGGGCTGATATTGGTGCACTAGGCTGGTACAGGTGCACTGGACTGGTACTGGTGTACTGGGCTGCTACTGGTGCACAGGACTGGTACTAATGCCCTGGCCTGGTACTGGTGCACTGGACTGGTGATGGTGCACTGGGCTTGTACCGGTGCACTTGCTTAGTACAGTGCGCTGGTACTGGTGCACTGGGCTGCTGTAATGGGCTGTTACTGGTGCAGTGGCCTGGTACTGATGCTCTGGACTCCATAAGTATCCCGGATCAGGGCTTCATTATTGTTTAGTAGGAATGAGCGATGTTCGATTAGAATTGTTCGCCAATTTGAAATTCAACCTGCTTTGGGCTATGTTTGAGTCATTCGACGAATGCGAACGATTTGCTAAAAATTCAGTAATTCGAGTTTCTGCTCGATAACGGTTCGTTGGCCAAAAGCGTTACTGACTATTCACAGTAATGCTGTTATTCAATGTTATTATGAGTTTCAGTGTCTAGGAATAATGGGCAGGAGTGTGTGTGAGTGTGTGTGTGTGTGGGGGGGGGTTGGGGAGAGGTCTGTAGTCAAATAATGCAGACCTCCATTTTTTTTTCCTTCCTACACTGACTGCAGGCCGGCGCCGTCGGCATCTCTTCTGAGCTGACGTGGCCTCATGTCTGGCAGGCTGACTTCCGGGACCGTGGGCAACATGGAGAAGAAGGTTTTTGCGTAGGGGACACGGCTGCACAGCAGGTGAGTGGTCTGTGTTCTCTGTATAGATGTGTGTCCCTGCACAGGGCTGTTAATGGTGCATTGCACTGGGCTGGTGAGGAATGATGCCCTGGCTTGGTACTGGTGCCCTGGGCTGTTACTGAAGCCCTGAGCTGGTACTGGTGCACTGGACCAGTACTGGTGCACTGGACTGGTACTGGTGCACTGACCTGGTGCACTGGGCTAGTACTGCTGCACTGGGCTGGTACTGGAACTCTGGGCTGGAACTGTTGCACTGGGCTGGTACTGGTGCACTGGGCTGGTACTGGTGCACTGGCCTGGTACTGATGCCCTGGACTGGTCATGGTTCACTAGGCTGGTACTGGTGCACTGGGCTGGTACTGGTACACTCGGCTGTTACTGGTGCACTGACCTGGTGCACTGGGCTAGTACTGCTGCATTGGGCTGGTACTGGTGCACTGGCCTGGTACTGATGCCCTGGGCTGGTGATGGTGCACTGGGCTGGTACTGGTGCACTGGACTGGTACTGGTGTACTAGGCTGCTACTGGTGCACTGAGCTGGTATTGGTGCACTGGGCTGGGACTGGTGCCTTGTCCTGGTACTGGTGTACTGGGCTGCTACTGGTGCACTGAGCTGGTAATAGTGCCCTAGCCTGGTACTGGTGCACTGGGCTTCTGATGGTGCACTGGGCTGGTACTGGTGCTGTGGGCTGGTATTGGTGCACTTGACTGTACAGTGGGCTGGTACTGGTGCACTGGGCTGCTGTAGTGGGCTGGTACTGGTGCACTGTACTGGTACTGGTGCACTGAGCTGGTACACTGGGCTGGTGATGGTGCAGTGGGCTGGTACTGGTGCACTGGGCTGGTACTGGTGCACTGAGCTGGTACACTGGGCTGGTGATGGTGCAGTGGGCTGGTACTGGTGCACTGGACTGGTACTGGAGCCCTGGGCTGGTACTGGTGAACTGGGCTGGTATTGGTGCACTGGGCTGCTACAGGTGCACTGGCCTAGTACTGGTGCACTGGCCTGGTACTGGTGCACTAAGCTGGTGCACTGGGCTGATATTGGTGCACTAGGCTGGTACAGGTGCACTGGACTGGTACTGGTGTACTGGGCTGCTACTGGTGCACAGGACTGGTACTAGTGCCCTGGCCTGGTACTGGTGCACTGGACTGGTGATGGTGCACTGGGCTTGTACCGGTGCACTTGCTTAGTACAGTGCGCTGGTACTGGTGCACTGGGCTGCTGTAGTGGGCTGTTACTGGTGCAGTGGCCTGGTACTGATGCTCTGGACTCCATAAGTATCCCGGATCAGGGCTTCATTATTGTTTAGTAGGAATGAGCGATGTTCGATTAGAATTGTTCGCCAATTTGAAATTCAACCTGCTTTGGGCTATGTTTGAGTCATTCGACGAATGCGAACGATTTGCTAAAAATTCAGTAATTCGAGTTTCTGTTCGATAACGGTTCGTTGGCCAAAAGCGTTACTGACTATTCACAGTAATGCTTTTATTCAATGTTATTATGAGTTTCAGTGTCTAGGAATAATGGGCAGGAGTGTGTGTGAGTGTGTGTGTGTGTGTGTGGGGGGGTTGGGGAGAGGTCTGTTGTCAAATAATGCAGACCTCCATTTTTTTTCCTTCCTACACTGACTGCAGGCCGGCGCCGTCGGCATCTCTTCTGAGCTGACGTGGCCTCATGTCTGGCAGGCTGACTTCCGGGACCGTGGGCAACATGGAGAAGAAGGTTTTTGCGTAGGGGACACGGCTGCACAGCAGGTGAGTGGTCTGTGTTCTCTGTATAGATTGTGTCCTGCACAGGGCTGTTAATGGTGCATTGCACTGGGCTGGTGAGGAATGATGCCCTGGCTTGGTACTGGTGCCCTGGGTTGTTACTGAAGCCCTGAGCTGGTACTGGTGCACTGGACCAGTACTGGTGCACTGGACTGGTACTGGTGCACTGACCTGGTGCACTGGGCTAGTACTGCTGCACTGGGCTGGTACTGGAACTCTGGGCTGGAACTGTTGCACTGGGCTGGTACTGGTGCACTGGCCTGGTACTGATGCCCTGGACTGGTGATGGTTCACTAGGCTGGTACTGGTGCACTGGGCTGGTACTGGTACACTCGGCTGTTACTGGTGCACTGACCTGGTGCACTGGGCTAGTACTGCTGCATTGGGCTGGTACTGGTGCACTGGCCTGGTACTGATGCCCTGGGCTGGTGATGGTGCACTGGGCTGGTACTGGTGCACTGGACTGGTACTGGTGTACTGGGCTGCTACTGGTGCACTGAGCTGGTATTGGTGCACTGGGCTGGGACTGGTGCCTTGTCCTGGTACTGGTGTACTGGGCTGCTACTGGTGCACTGAGCTGGTAATAGTGCCCTAGCCTGGTACTGGTGCACTGGGCTTCTGATGGTGCACTGGGCTGGTACTGGTGCTGTGGGCTGGTATTGGTGCACTTGACTGTACAGTGGGCTGGTACTGGTGCACTGGGCTGCTGTAGTGGGCTGGTACTGGTGCACTGAGCTGGTACACTGGGCTGGTGATGGTGCAGTGGGCTGGTACTGGTGCACTGGGCTGGTACTGGTGCACTGAGCTGGTACACTGGGCTGGTGATGGTGCAGTGGGCTGGTACTGGTGCACTGGACTGGTACTGGAGCCCTGGGCTGGTACTGGTGAACTGGGCTGGTATTGGTGCACTGGGCTGCTACAGGTGCACTGGCCTAGTACTGGTGCACTGGCCTGGTACTGGTGCACTAAGCTGGTGCACTGGGCTGATATTGGTGCACTAGGCTGGTACTGGTGTACTGGGCTGCTACTGGTGCACAGGACTGGTACTAGTGCCCTGGCCTAGTACTGGTGCACTGGACTGGTGATGGTGCACTGGGCTTGTACTGGTGCACTTGCTTAGTACAGTGCGCTGGTACTGGTGCACTGGGCTGCTGTAGTGGGCTGTTACTGGTGCAGTGGCCTGGTACTGATGCTCTGGGCTGGTGATGGTGTGCTGGGCTGGTACTGGTGCACTGAACTGGTAAACTGGGTTGGTACTGGTGCACTGGGCTGGTACTGGTGCACTGGCCTTGTACTGATGCCCTGGGCTGGTGGTGGTGCAGTGGGCTGGTACTGGTACACTAGGCTGTTGTAGTGGGCTGGTACTAGTGCAGTGGCCTGGTACTGATGCCCTGGGCTGGTGATGGTGCATTGGACTGGTACTGGTGCACTGGACTGGTACTGGTTCACTGGGCTGGTACTGATGCTCTAGACTGGTGATAGTGTCGAGCCCAGGCTTTGGGGTACTCGGGTATCAGGCTCCAAGGGGTTAATGCTCCTTTGTCACGGGGAGTGGTGGCTTCACCTGATCCCGTGTCCTGAGGGACTTCTTTGAAAAGGTGAATTATTTACAGGGGATTATCTATATACAGTTGTCATGACGCCACCTGTAGTTTCTGGTGATGGGTCACCAGTGCCGCCACAGTCCGCCAGAGGTAGATGGTAGTGCGGCTTGGTTGGTAGAGTCCCCTACAGGTAGGGCTGGACCTCCGGGGCAGCGTTCCTGCAAAGGGAACATGTTCATGCAAAATGGAAACACAGGCAGAGGCAAAGTCACTTTCTCCCGGGTACTTTACTGTTAACTTGAAGCAGCAGCAGTTACAGTTCACAGCTCAGCACTTTAGATGTTACAAAGACAGATAGCTTAATGGGTGGCTGCCAGTGGATCCCAAGTGGTATGGTGGAACCCTTGGTGTACCTTCATTAACTAACCAGTGTCCGTTCTTCCTCGCTTTGGATCGATCTATACCCAGTAGCTCCATGTAGGTAGTACCGGGAGTCCCCTCCCTCGTTGGTGAGGAAGCAGGCAGACCTCTCCGATGGCAGGGTGCTGCGGCTGATGAACAAGCCACAGCAGCCGGTTGCCAAATGCAAAGCTGGACTTTGGCGTGTTTCTAGGGCCCGGCATTCCACTGGGTGGACGGGAGTATCCCTGGAGTATGGACGCTCCATGCTGAGGATCTCCCCTTCTATCTAGGGCCCGTACCTCTCTTGTCAGCCGCCCTCTTTCAGGACATCCTCAAGGTCCCTTCTTCTCTCCTACGGTGCAGCTTGTAACCGACCTGGTGTGGTGACCTTCTGCCTCGTTCCACTTTAGCTGATCTTTCTAAAATCTTTCCTCTTCCTCCATCTCCTCCTGGTCCCTCAGCCGAGAGACTTCAGGCCAAGAGACCAAAGACAAAAGACACTAAAAAAGACGTCCTTGATCCCTCGTGAGGTGAATTTATCCC
Organism: Allobates femoralis; assembly: GCA_033576535.1. Classification (NCBI taxonomy): domain Eukaryota; kingdom Metazoa; phylum Chordata; class Amphibia; order Anura; family Aromobatidae; genus Allobates; species Allobates femoralis. The sequence continues at coordinate 76,516,735 of JARQOC010000003.1, read as the reverse complement.
CTCCCGGGTAACCTCCCACCCTAAACTAATGTGGGAGTGCTGGGAATGGGTCCCACCCACCATCCTAGCGTCCACCTGCAGCTGGAGTATCTACACCTCTTTTACGGGTGTAGTACCCGTCTGTGACGCCTGCATTGCAGGGCGCAACAATAGTGCACTGGACTGGTAATGGTGCACTGGACTGATGCTGCTGCTCTAGACTGGTGATAGTGCTCTGGACTGGAGATGGTGCTCTGGACTGGTGATGGTGCTCTGGACTGGTGATGGTGCTCTGGGCTGATGCTGGTGCTCTGGACTGGTGATGGTGCTCTGGGCTGGTGATGGTGCACTGGGCTGGTGATGGTGCACTGAGCTTATGATGGTGCATTGGGCTAGTGATGGTGCAGTGAGCTGGTGATGGTGCACTTGACTAGTGGTGCTGGTGCTCTAGACAGTTGATAGTGCTCTGGATCGGTAATGGTGCTCTGGGCTGATGCTGGTGCTCTGGACTGGTTATAGCGCACTGGGCCGATGATGGTGCACTGAGCTGGTGATGGTGTACTGGGGTGGTGATGGTGCACTGAGCTGGCTCAGGATGATATCAGTCGGAAAATTGTGAGTAAATGTGGGGAAGTTGCTAAAACAAATACGCTCCTATTCAAGCCTCCATTGCTCCAGCATCACCAGGCTTCTGTATGCTATACGGAGGATAATAGAGGCCATAGATTGCTATTTGGAGGATGATGTAGGGAGACTAATAGAGACCGCAGTATGCTATATGGAAGATAATAGAGGCTGCAGTATGCTATACGGAGGGTACTAAAGGCTACAGGATGCTATATGGAGGATAATAGAGGCCACAATATTCTATATGGAGCACAATGGAGGCCACACTAACATTAAATCACCATGATTGAGAGAGCATCCCTATGGCTCCTGCCTGTAGAGCTCAGCTCCCTCCCTCAATAGATGGGGGCCCGGAGAGGGGGGGGAAATCATACATCCCTGTGGCTCCTGTAGAGCTCAGCTCACCCCCAGTCTATGTGCCCCTCGTATATATGATTTACAAAACTTATTATCACACAGTTAATTGTGCTCCAGAACAAAGCAAACCTAGCTATGTTTGTTGGTGGGAACTAATAATGTGTGATTGGTGAGAACATGGGGCAGAAGTGGAGTTTTTCCAATTGGGGGGGGGGGGGAGCGGAGCTGTGGCAGAGGATGGGCTAGGGCAGAGGCAGATCTGGGGTGGAGTCTCACGGGGCCCCAAAAGTTTGCCTGTGAGGGGCCCTGAAATTCCTAGTGGCAGCCCTGAAAAGCGTTACTGACTTTTCATAGTAATGCTTTTGTTCAACGTTATTATGAGTTTAAGTGGTTAGGAATAATGGACAGGAGGGGAAGGCCAGGGAGATGTCTGTGGTCAAATATTGCAGATCTCTATTTGTTTTTTCCTTCCCGCCCTTACTGTGGGTGGTCCGGTCTGTCAGCCTATCAGAATGCATAGAGCAAAGTGCACTTACGGCACAGAAGGGCTTGTGTCATTGGCTGGGTATGTCACATGTCCTTGCTATATGAGAACCGCCCATTTTCCCTCCTCGCCATTTTATTAGTGTTGGAGCTCAGTGTCAGACGCCGCTGCTGCTGTGTGCGTTACAAAGATAGTTAGATAGCGATTCCATTCCAAGTTAGATAGAGAGATAGTAGGTTTAGGGACTACTTTCAAGAACAGCTCTTTTTAGGGCTTAAAAGCACTGTGTGCCAGGCAGGTCTGTTCCAGTGCTGTGCAAGTGTTTTTTACAGCATCTGGCCAAATCTAACCAAGTAAATCCTTTTTGGCTAGTAGCAGTGTGTGCCAGGCACTGGTGTAGCATTGTTGTGAAGAAAGCTACACCGCCTGTGTTTACTAGCCTTTTTTTTTTACTGCATCTAGCCAAGCAAATTCTTTTTGGCTAGTAGCTGTGTTTGGATAGGTAGCTGTGGGCCAGTGTTCTGTTGAAATCTACCAACACACAGAGCAGAAAACACTTTTGTATTGCATCTGCCCAAACCTACTTACCAACCTACCTACCTGACTAGTTTTTATGGTGATAATCCACAAAACTGATAGTGGTCACACTTGTGTGTGGCGGGGCATATCATTGATGGGAGCCCTGGCATGAGCTTTGAGTTTATCCGGCCCAGTAGGCCTAAACAGCTCACTGACCTACCTGACTAGTTTTTACGGTAATACTCCACAAAACTGATAGTGGTCCCACTTGTGTGTGGTGGGGCATATCATTGATGGAAGCGCTTGCATGAGCTTTGAGTTTATTTGGCCTTCTAGGCCCAAACAGATCTCTAAACTACCTCTCCATTATTTCAGGTAGTACTCCACAAAACTAATGGTGGTCCCACCTGTGTATAGCATCATGTATTCCGGTGTATTACATCATGGACCAACATGTGATTTTTTTTTTAAACCTTTTAAACTTTTCCACTGCACCAGGGCATCAGGAAGAGCTGGGTAAAGCGCTCAGAATTGACGGCAAATCAGAGGCAACTACTGGCTTCCATTATTAAACTGGGGGGCAATAACTGTGTGCCTTCCCAAGTCATGTGCTTAATTTTGGCTAGTATGAAAATTGCAGGGACCCTCTCTCATTTTTTAATTATTTTTATACTGCACTTTAGGACCCAGTCAGATACTGTTTATAGCAACCAATCATAGATGCCGGCATGGAGAGTTGGGGCGGGGCAGATTTGGACTTTAATTAATCACATGGTGAATATGTATGATGTTAATGAGCGGGCCTGGAAGCAGGGTGACAGCTGCGCTGAAGCTTGTTAAGTGTAATAGTCAAAGAGGCTAATGGCTGTGTCAAAAAGGTTGGGGCTCCACTGCAAAACAGTTTGAACTGTATTTGGCAGCTTTCGGGCTCCTTTAAGGGTGTTTCCTCTGCCTTTGATTTTACCTCCCATTGATGTTAATGGAGTTTGGAGGTTTGGTGAACAGTTCGTCGAACTATTTGGTAAACTCCTTGAAGTTTGGTGAACTGAATCAAACTGGGTTCATTCATTTCTAATCACTACTGGTTGAAACAATAACAGCTTCAAACATCTACATGATCAGCATTATGCCTATAGCGCGCTTCCTTCACTTAGGTTGGTAAACCACTGATATACAATAGAAAAATTCTATTGAAAAATCTGACTCATTCTTGACTGCTGTAATCTCCATTCACTCCTATCCTCATGCTTGTAGCTTTTTCTTATCTAATTCTCATGAACTATTCAATATCACTTCTATCTTTCACTGTCATTAGGTGTTCATATTGACTGTTACTTATGTGTTGCTTATTTGTCCTAGTGTTAAAAGCTTAGACTAATCCAATTAGTCTACAACATCCCCAAGCACCCATGGTGCAGATAACTCTATCAATCCAATTAGCCACCACTAAAGACCATGATCCTTCCTTGCTCATTCTTCATGTCTGTGAAATAGAAAATAAATGTATCAACCAATTTCCTTTATAACTTTTATTCACTATATTTATTAATTGGCTCTTATAGAATTGTTTTTGTTAACTCTAAGGAGAGTGCTTACTTTTGGTTTTAAGGACATTGCACTTTTGCTATATTTCTGCATTCCTTAAGCTATATATTTTTAGTCGATGTGAGCCTAATGAAGGCTTGTACTCTTTTTTTTCTTTTTGGGTGATCAAAATTAGAGAACAATGTATGATCACTTCATTTTTTTAAGACAGAATGCAATCAACATTGATGAACATGTGGCGGTTTTTGTTTGAGGGGTGCACCATGCCACTAGGACAATGTTTATCAAAATAACCATAGTTTATCAACTTAAAACCTTTATTTTACTCAAAACGTGATGATTATAATTAGGGAACAGCAATGTGTAGGCATTGTGCTCAGAGAGCCCTGCTAAATTCAGGAAACAGATAAGGAGACACCATGAAGAGTCTCCACATTTCAAAAAATTAGGGCCAGATACCAGCAAAGTGGCATCAATTGACCCAGAATAAAAATTGTAGAATGGCGAGATGAATGCAACACACTGAAAAGTACAACATTGCCTACTCTGCCTAGTCTACCACTGGGGTGGAAACGTCCTTGGATATCCATGACTTTTTCAGCTATTATTATTATTATTATTATTATTAATAATTATTATTACTACTAGTATTATTATTATTATTTATATAGCACCATTAATTCCATGGTGTTGTACATGAGAGGGGTTACATACAAAATTATAGACATACTGTAGTTTACAGTAAACAAATTAACAATGACAGACTGGTACAGAGGGGAGAGGATCCTGCCCTTGCGGACTTACATTCTATATGACAATGGGGAGGAGACAGTGGGTCAGGGAGTTGCAGCAGCTCACATTTATGACAAAATTATGCCTTCAGCTAAAACAGAAACTGGTTCATAGTGTTAAGACAGAGAAGGACTGAAACTACTGGGAAGTACATCAGCTGTTATGCTTTTAGTGTCAGGTTGAAACGACACCAGAAAATCAAGTCTACAAAAGAACAATGCCTACCTAGCTTGCCTAAGATTGAGCCTCTTAAGGCCCCGTCACACTATAATGACCGGAGGTCCTATTAAGATCCAGTGAGTCACAGACTGAGACAGAGGCAGAAATAAACAACAGTATTTTTTACTGATATGGGGATCAAAGTATGGTTCAGTATAGAATGTATAAGTATCAAAATCCCCTTAAAATATAACCAATAACAGTTTCACACACTCAGCGTTAGCCGACATCAATGCACCGATCTCAGAGTTCCCAGGGTATGTAAATCACACTCAGAACCAGGAGCAAATTTACCTACACGTTAGACTTATCAAGGATTTAACTTAACTAAAGGCTATGTACATCAACTGTGGGCGGTCTGATGGGACCTCTGAGATGGCACACTGAGTATAACTTATCACAGCTAATAACAATACATTACACTATGTCAATGCTGGCTATACACTTAGCACAGGGATACCCGGGTATCTCAAAACTATGGCACCATAAACCTCAAATGTAGCTTTACACCGGTGTATATTCCACGTGGGCTGCAGCAAGTCCAGAAAAAGTAAAAAGAAAAAAAAAACCTTTTGCGCAAAAGAAAAACCTTATTGTAAAACAGCAGAATTTGGCAGCTTACCAGCCAATGCCAGATTCACATGTCCAGCACTTTAGTTCTGTTAGCTTGGGGTGCAATCTGTGGAGCACTCTTTTCCAGGGCTTGTCAGGACCTTGTCAAGATCCTCCCAATGTGGGTGGCACCGGACACCGACTCTCCTTTCGCAGTCACTCACGGCCTTCCTGGACGCCAATGACTCGCTCCATCAGGGGGAACATCTCCTCAGCCTCCTTGTCAGGATCCTCCCAATGTGGATGGCACCGGACGCCGGCTCTCCTTTCGCAGTCACTCACGGCCTTCCTGGACGCCAATCACTCGCTCCATCAGGGGGAACATCTCCTCAGCCTCCTTGTCAGGATCCTCCCAATGTGGATGGCACCGGACGCCGGCTCTCCTTTCGCAGTCACTCACGGCCTTCCTGGACGCCAATCACTCGCTCCATCAGGGGGAACATCTCCTCAGCCTCTCCTCAGATGCTGGACACTTGCTCAGTTCAAGATAAAGTGTTTAGTCCACACAACAGGGCTTGCAAACAACTTTAAAGGCCCATATAGCTTGCACTGGCTCTGCTGTAATCCTTACACTAGTAATGGCCACCGCAGAGAGAGATCAACCACAACAGGAGCAACTGACAGAACCGTCACCCGGCAACCAGCGATCGTGCTTTCACTTTCCTAGACACAGAGCAGTCACCATGGCAACCAGAGACTGTTTTCTCTTTCCTGGGCCACTACAAAATGGCAGTCTGCTTGGTTTTAGCAGCTTATTAGTTTACCCTCTTACATGCCACCCCACTAGAGGTTGGCGTCCTCGACATACCTCCCCACTCAAAGTCGTCCTGTGCATACCGCTGAGGGGGTATTCCTGCTGTAGTTCGAGTGGTTCTCCGAAGGCCCACCCCAACGCACTCTGTCCCGAGGGGGCAGGAGTTCCTTCAGAGGTGTCATCAGAGGAAAGGCGTGACGCTGCTCCTTCCTGAAGTGCGACACCCCATGACCCATCATTCATGTCAGTTGGCTGACCTAAGCCACCCTCGGAAGGACATACCACAGGCTCAACACTCTCTCCACACAGGAGCAGATCATTCACAGGGGGCAGATAAACAGGCGCAGAGGAGGGCTCATCATCAAACACAAAAGCACCAGGAGTACCCGCCCCTTGGGGCACAGCCTCTAGTTCTGTGGAAATGGGAGCTGCATCCTCAAACCAGCACCGTTGTAGCATGTTACGGTGAAGATTACGAGTGGGCCCCCCTGACCCCACCGGCTCAACCTCATAGACTGGAATATCAGAGTTCACCCGTCTCTTTATCAGGTATGGTGTCGCCTCCCACCGGTCGCTCAGTTTCCCTGTCGGCCGTTTAACCCTCACCAACACTCTATCCCCCGGGAAGAAAGGTTCCGTCTGCACAGGCCGCGTGTCCCTATGAGACACCTGACTGAGTCGATTTCCCACCACCTGATGCACCACTCTCAGTTGCCGCCGATGTTCTCGAACCCATTCAGATGCAGTCCGAGGGGAATCAGAGGAGGGATTTGGCATATTCAAATCTTCAATATCCCTCCCGGGTCTCCCAAACATCAACATGTGTGGCGAATAGCCCGTAGTGCTGTGCACTCGATTGTTATAGGCCCACATTAGTTCAGGGAGGTACTCAGGCCAGCGGGCCTGCTGCCCGTCCTCTAATGTTCTCAACATCTGTATCAAGGTACGATTGAAACGCTCACAGGCCCCATTTCCTTGGGGATGGTAAGGTGTCGTTCTCGAATGTGCTATACCATACAACCGGCGCAGCTCCTCCATTAGCGTCCCCTGAAAACATGCCCCCTGATCTGAGTGTATTCTTTGCGGACACCCAAACACTTGGAGAAAATGACGACACACGGCCTTAGCTGCCGACTCTGCTGTCTGATCTCTCGTCGGCACCGCCACAGCATATTTAGTGAAGTGGTCTGTCATCACCAAGCAATAGGAGCACCCCGACGTTGAGTACCCTATCAAGACATAATCAATCATGAGCAATTCCAAGGGGGCAGACGTTTTAATTGTTTGCGTAGGGGCCCGCTGCTCAGGGCTCTTACTGAGCCCACAGACCCGACATTGCCGACACGCCTCCGCTACCATCCCTCCCAGGTCAGGGCAATAGAGGACTCGCTGTAGCCACTGGAGTGTCTTTTCACTACCAAAGTGGGCTCCTTTCTCATGTGCTTCGCGGGCGACCACTGGACCCATCCCCACAGGGATTACCAGTTGGTACCGGTGCTGCAGCTCAGATGGCAGATAGACCTTACGATACAAAAGACCCTGTTCCACACACAACTTATCCCACTGTCGCAATAGTTTAATTCCTTCTGCGGATAGTTGGGCCTTGTCCTCTGCACTCGGCCAAATCCCATTTTGTACCCAGGTGCGCACTCGCGAGATGTCAGGGCACTCGTTCTGATCTTTTGCCCAATCTGTTGGCGTTTTTCCCAGGACACACGGCATCCCTGATGCCACCCCACTTGAATGTACCACACTGCGGAAGATAGGCATCTGCCCCAAGTCAGGGGTCTCTGTGTCCTCGAGCTAGTCATCAATGCTTTCTCCCCCAAACCCAAGGGGTACCCTTGACAGTGCATCCGCATTTCCGTTTTCTCGCCCAGAGCGGAACTTAATCTGATAGTTAAACTTAGCAAGGCGGGCGACCCACCGCTGCTCCAACGCTCCCAGTTTCGCATTCTCTAAGTGAGCAAGAGGGTTATTATCGGTCATGACCAGTACCTCAGCTCCTGTTAGATACTCAGCAAAGCGCTCCGTCATTGCCCACACCAGGGCCAGCAGCTCTAGGCGAAACGAACTATAGTTAGCCGGATTGCGCTCAGTGTCCCTTAAAGACCTGCTGCCATAGGCGATGACCCGCTCCCGGCCATCCTGAATTTGGGCCAGTACCGCCCCCAACCCGTGAAGACTACCGTCAGTGTACAACAGGAAAGGGGTATCAAACCGGGCATATGCCAACAACGGGGCACTCGTTAGGGCAGTTTTTACCTCATCAAAAGCCTTTTGCTGCTGAGGCCCCCATTGAATAGGGCGGTTGCGAGGACCAAGTGCCGTCCCTCTTAAAAGTTCATTCAGAGGACCCACTACTTGTGAAAATCTGGGCACAAATCGTCGATAGTACCCCGCCAATCCCAAGAAAGCCCGAACCTCCCGCAGGGTCTGGGGAGGTGGCCACTCCTGTACCGCTAAGATCTTACTGGCTGAGGGTAACACCCCGTCGGGAGTCACCACATGGCCTAGATACTCTATGCGACTCTTGAACAGTTGACATTTCTTCGGTTTTATTTTCAATCCATGACGGCTGAGCCGTTGGAGCACTTGGCGTAACTTCTCAAGATGATCTTCAAATGATGTCCCGAACACCACGATGTCATCTAGATATATCAGTACCGATTCGAAATTCATGTCGCCTAAACAGTGTTCCATAAGGCGTTGAAAGGTCCCCGGGGCATTACTAAGTCCGAACGGCATCCGATTGAATTCGTAGAGCCCCATTGGCAGAATAAATGCTGTCTTTGCCCGATCTTTCTCAGCCATTGGTACCTGCCAATATCCGCTCGCCAAGTCCAACGTTGAGAAGTATTTGGCCCGTCCTAATGCAGACAGGGACTCCTCAATCCGAGGCAACGGGTATGCGTCTCGCACCGTGTGCGCATTTAATTTCCGATAATCCACACAAAATCGGAGGGTCCCATCCTTTTTTCGCACCAGGACCACAGGGGCAGCCCAGGGACTTTGGCTCTCTCGTATCACTTGATTGTCCAGCATACTGGCCACCATGCCCTTCACCTCTTGATAAAGTGTCGGGGGAATCTGACGATAACGTTCTCTAATGGGAGGGGTGTCCCCCGTGGGAATCTCATGCTCAATCGTCGGAGAGCACCCGAAGTCTTCTTCATGTCGCGAGAAGGCCTCTTCATGTTCCCACACGACCCTCTCCAACTGCTCTAGTTGCACGGAAGTCAGTTTCTCCCGATCCACTCCCATCTGATCCATGATCACACGACCATTCCAGTCTTCAGTAGGAGATTCAGCCCCCCCTACTTCGACCGCATATGTCCAGGATAACTGTGGGTCTGGCCGCAATTCAAACACCGCCGTATCAGGCATCTTCCCCTCTGGCACGAACAGTTCAGCCAGGATGGTTCCAGCAGGAATGGTAATAGCCTCCTCCAACACGTTAAGGCATCTGACTGGCACCCGTCCATTCTTCACAATCGCCAAAGACCGGGCCACATGCACCTTGGTAAAAGAGGACTTCTCTGGGGCTGGCTCAAGTAATACCTCAAGTCCATTCAGCCTCTGCGCCGCCCCCACTGGCAACATTAAGAGTTCCTCCTGTCGAGGTGCCAGTGAAATCGTGGTCCGTGATGGCACTTGGACTAGGCCCACCCGGCCCCCTGGGACTGCACTTTTCAGCAGGTCACAGTTCAACACTAGGCGGTGTAACATTCTCTGAGTTGGTCGGTGACTTGTAGCATGAGTCCAGTATCGGGGTCCCTCGCGGGCATACATCTGATGATTTAGATCTCGCAGAATGTTCATTCCAAGTGTCACCTCCATCCCTCTTCTAGGGGGGTGGTCCACCAGCACTACCCCTTTCTGACCCAGCTCTTGACCAAACATTTTCAGCCTCATCCACACGATCCCTTTCACCGTCAGCTGGCCATTGTTAGCGGCGGTAAGTCTTATCATTCGGCCATCTTCGGGGACCACTAGTTGACTGAAGTATTCCTCGAACACTTCTAGAGGCATAATGGTACATTCAGATCCCGTGTCAACCAAACAACTCATCTTCCGCCCTTCAAATTCTGCTTCTAAAACTGGACTGCATGCGAACAAATCTTGCTCCTCCCGTTGAGGGCTTTGTGGGGGGTAGGCCGCTGCGATTTGCCCCCTCAAGGCAGCGGCTGGGAGTTTTAACATCGGCGAAGGAGACTTGGGGACTGTGGACATCCGGCAGTATCGTGAGATGTGTCCCTGGCACCCACACCTCAGCAGGTGACTGCTCTTCGTGGACGGGGGCTCGAGTCATTCGAAGAGGACGGTCTGGCTGTCGGTGGAACCACCATCCCAGAGGGTGTGGCTGGAGGCCTTTCCAGGGGAGTAGGAGACGACCCAGCTCTGATCTTAGACACTTCCAGCTTCAACTCCTTCAACTCGGCAGGCAGAGCTTGCACAACGTCTACCAGTCCCTCCGCTCCTGATACTGGCATTTGGCCTTTTTCCATCCGTGTACTGTCCACAGCCCCTTGAACTACCAGGGTGGACTCCGCCTCCCTTTCCACCGCGGCCTGGTAAATCTGCCAAAAAGATATTTCTGGGGTAGCCCGGGCCACCTCCAACAGTTTATCCCGAAGGGGCCTATTGGCTAGTCCTGTGATGAATTGGTCCCGGAGCAAGCGGTCTACCTCCCGGAACGCTCCCATGGCCCCTGGGTCTAGTCGCTGCACTTCGTTCAATGTCTCCTGTAGCGTATTAGAGTACTGCATCAGAGACTCACTTTCCTTTTGAGGGCGATTAAAAAAAAAAGATCGAAGCTGGGTCACACGGGCCCGGCCTCCCAAACTCCCCTCTAACAGTACCAAAATTTTCTCTAACGTACTCCTCTCAGCCTCAGGTCGTACCATCACCATCCGCCTAGCATCGCCCTCTAGTGCATTTAATGCCAGTTCTGCTCGTACTGCGGGACCCAGATTACACATCCGCAAAATACTCCGGACCCTCTCAGCCCAATCCTGCAACGCCATGTTATGCCCGTCGTACTTCGGCATGTGCTGGAGTAAAGCTCCTACCGGCACATACCCTCCCACATTCGCCGCGGCTGCCAAAGGATCTGCACCCAGCAGCATGGCTGCTGGTGTGGTGGGGTCATTTCTTCCCTCGCCGCCTCCATCCATGACAAACACTGGATCCTGCCGACTACGCCAAAATATAATGACCGGAGGTCCTATTAAGATCCAGTGAGTCACAGACTGAGACAGAGGCAGAAATAAACAACAGTATTTTTTACTGATATGGGGATCAAAGTATGGTTCAGTATAGAATGTATAAGTATCAAAATCCCCTTAAAATATAACCAATAACAGTTTCACACACTCAGCGTTAGCCGACATCAATGCACCGATCTCAGAGTTCCCAGGGTATGTAAATCACACTCAGAACCAGGAGCAAATTTACCTACACGTTAGACTTATCAAGGATTTAACTTAACTAAAGGCTATGTACATCCACTGTGGGCGGTCTGATGGGACCTCTGAGATGGCACACTGAGTATAACTTATCACAGCTAATAACAATACATTACACTATGTCAATGCTGGCTATACACTTAGCACAGGGATACCCGGGTATCTCAAAACTATGGCACCATAAACCTCAAATGTAGCTTTACACCGGTGTATATTCCACGTGGGCTGCAGCAAGTCCAGAAAAAGTAAAAAGAAAAAAAAAACCTTTTGCGCAAAAGAAAAACCTTATTGTAAAACAGCAGAATTTGGCAGCTTACCAGCCAATGCCAGATTCACATGTCCAGCACTTTAGTTCTGTTAGCTTGGGGTGCAATCTGTGGAGCACTCTTTTCCAGGGCTTGTCAGGACCTTGTCAAGATCCTCCCAATGTGGGCGGCACCGGACACCGACTCTCCTTTCGCAGTCACTCACGGCCTTCCTGGACGCCAATCACTCGCTCCATCAGGGGGAACATCTCCTCAGCCTCTCCTCAGATGCTGGACACTTGCTCAGTTCAAGATAAAGTGTTTAGTCCACACAACAGGGCTTGCAAACAACTTTAAAGGCCCATATAGCTTGCACTGGCTCTGCTGTAATCCTTACACTAGTAATGGCCACCGCAGAGAGAGATCAACCACAACAGGAGCAACTGACAGAACCGTCACCCGGCAACCAGCGATCGTGCTTTCACTTTCCTAGACACAGAGCAGTCACCATGGCAACCAGAGACTGTTTTCTCTTTCCTGGGCCACTACAAAATGGCAGTCTGCTTGGTTTTAGCAGCTTATTAGTTTACCCTCTTACAACACGTGTCAATATCGCTAGCGACATCGCCGAAAAGTGACGCATCAGCGATGTCGCTAGCAATATTGCAAGTGCGTCATGCTGTGTGACAGCGTGAAGCAACTGCGATTTATTGCTGGTTGCAGGTTGACAGGTTTATGAGGATGAACGTAAACCTGTCAATCTGCAACCAATAGCGATGTTGGCAGCGATCCAGCCTATTCGCTGCATTGCTGCGGATCGCTTGCTGTGTTGATCCCGAGCAATGTATATACATTGCGGAAGTGAAATTCTGTAAATGAAGTGTTAAAAATAAAAAAAAAACATCCTCACCTGTCCGACGGTGTCCCGCGCGGCCTCGCTCGCTCCTAGGACTGAAGGACCTGGGGTTGCCTGGCAACCCGATCAGCTGATCGGTCATGTGACCACATGACTGCGCGGTTTAAATCTCCGGCTCGCCAAAATTGACCAGCGGGTGGGAGATTTAAACCGCGCTGTCATGTGACAACCCGATGAGCTGAGCATTCACATGATCGCTCAGCTGATCAGGTAGCCAGGCAATCCCAGGTCCTTCAGTCCTAGGAGCAAGCGAGACAGCGAGGGACACCGTCGGAGAGATGATCATGTTTTTTTTTTTATTTTTAACTCTTTGTTCACTCCCGCAATGTATATATATATATATATAAAAGTGAAAAAATAGAATCAGCACAAACTTAATATACTTAGCCGGTGCAATGTCCTGTAAACGGTGCTCAGCCGTCAGCCATATAAAACCAAAAAATCAGGCAGCACTCCTTCAAGTAGTGAAATGGACTCTTTATTCCATGTGATGCGACGTTTCGGAGCTACAACATGCTTGAGGAAGGAGTTGTAGCTCCGAAACGTCGCATCACATGGAATAAAGAGTCCATTTCACTACTTGAAGGAGTGCTGCCTGATTTTTTGGTTTTATATATATATATATACATTGCGGAAGTGACATTGCCCGGCTTGCCTGCACTTTGCAGGCTCGGGCTATCTGTGTCGAGGTCCATGAAAATCACGGCCCCGAACACAGAAAAGGTCACCTCCTGTGGTGTCCGTTCCTGTCCGTGGGATCTTACAAAAAGTAGGAACCCACCGACAGGAAAAAAAACATGATGTGAAAGCAGCCTTATAGAAGGCTGATTGC
>JARQOC010000003.1:76472356-76503286 GCA_033576535.1 Allobates femoralis | reverse complement strand
CCAGGTCACACGTGTCAATATTGCTAGCGACATCGCCGAAAAGTGACGCATCAGCGATGTCGCTAGCAATGAAGGCAAAAAATATGAGTCTGCACACATTGGAAGCAGCAGTGTGAACTGCGACCAATCCCCACCAAAAACATGAAAAACCAATGCAAAAACTGTATAAGAATCACACAAAAGGCGCTCTGCTGTAAAAAATAAATAGCAAGTGCCGTAACAAAAATAGGGCCTTTTGGTTTATACGTTTTTGCAAAAAAACGTACAATGAGCTGTCTCACCCACTTCACGGTAGGCCCTGGTAGAGACAGTCCTAAAGGGTATGTCACACGCGTCAATATCGCCTGCACGATCTCGGCTGCACGTGACGTTGCAGCGATATTGATGCGTGTGACATACTGAATCAACCAGCGTTAAATCGCTGGTTGATGATCGCCAGGTTTTAGAATCTGTCCTAAAACCTGGCGATGGTCGCCCGGTGTACACGCAGCATCGCTGCGTGTGACACCAGGAGTAGCGATATTCCAGCTCCCAGCGCCTCTCACAAGCGCTGGGAGCTGGTATCCAAGGTAAACTGCGGGTATCTAGGCAGCGCGCGCTGCCTAGATACCCGATGTGTACCTTAGTTACCAGCCTCCTCCGCTCACCGGCTGGTATCTAAGGTACACAGCGGGTAACTAGGGTCCCTAGTTACCCGCTGTGTACCTTAGATACCAGCCGGTGAGCGGAGGAGGCTGGTAACTAAGGTACACATCGGGTATCTAGGCAGCGCGCGCTGCCTAGAAACCCGCAGTTTACCTTGGAGACCAGCCTGCTCCCGCTTCCAGCAGGCTGGCAGCGGGAGCAAGACATCGTGGAAACGATATTTAAATCGTTTCCACGATGTCTTTGGTCCATTGATCGCTGGTGAGTCTGCCTGTGTGACAGCTCACCAGCGATCAGCCGTCAATGTCGTCAGCAATCATCTCACTGACGACATTGACGCGTGTGACACCCCCTTAACTCTGTCCCTAGATGCTACATTAAAAACCTGCCAGTGTGTACATACCTCTGGACAGGGTGCGGGAGAGCACAGGACAATCTCACCTTGTAAGGCTGTGTGGATGGCAGCTCTGTGTGCAGACTTCATAGGGGAGGGGCAGGTGCCTCCAATATCTGCTGTTACCAGCAGGGGTGAACATGAAGGCAAAAAATATGACGCTAGCAATATTGCAAGTGCGTCATGCTGTGTGACAGCGCGACGCAACTGCGATTTATTGCTGGTTGCAGGTTGACAGGTTTATGAGGATGAACGTAAACCTGTCAATCTGCAACCAATAGCGATGTTGGCGGCGATCCAGTCTATTCGCTGCATTGCTGCGGATCGCTTGCTGTGTAGATCCCAGCCCAGCGAGCGATTGGTCCACCCACATCGCCGCCGCGTCACCGGCAACATGTTGCTGTGTGACAGCGGGCCTACGATGTCGGAAGTGAGCGTGCACCCGCGCATCGCTTCCGACATCGCAGGCCACATTGACACGTGTGATGTCGGCTTTAGATAATTCCACTAAATCAGATTTTTGCAGTTCATGATAACAATGACTTTATGTTTGGCACCTTTGAGTAAGTAGAATTGAATTTAATTTAAAGACGGAAGGATGAAGTGGAGTGAGAGACACTGCAAAAGCACCATTCCAACTCCAACCTCAGAGGCAACCAACCTCCACAATAAAACAACGCTCAAGTTCAGGTTGAACCAATAATGGATCAGACAAAAAAAACATTCCTTTAGCTTAGGCTGCTTTCACATGACAATTTTTTTCGATCAGATGGTTGTCTGTTGTAAATCAGACAGCCACGGATCCGATTTTGCCCCCATGTATCTCTATGGGCATGTATCGGATCAGATTTGGCCTTATTACCATCCGATTTGTGTCGGATTCGATTCGGTCCAATTTTTCCCATTGCCCAAAATCGGAGACTGCTCCGATTTCGGGCACAGCAGACCAAATCAGACCGAATCGGATCCGACATGATCTGCGCCCTTTAACATGGGGACCTATTGAGCACGGGTCCGAGAAAACATTGGATCGTTTCTCAGTCCCGATTTTAGTGTACTGAGCATGCTCAGTACACTAAAATTGCTCTGTTCCCCTTCAATTTCACTTCCGCAATGTATATACATTGCGGAAGTGAATTTCTGTAAATGAAGTGTTAAAAATAAAAAAAAAACATCCTCACCTGTCCGACGGTGTCCCGCGTGGCCTCGCTCGCTCCTAGGACTGAAGGACCTGGGGTTGCCTGGCAACCCGATCAGCTGATCAGTCATGTGACCACATGACGGCGCGGTTTAAATCTCCGGCTAGCCAAAATTGACCAGCGGGTGGGAGATTTAAACCGCGCTGTCATGTGACAACCCAATGAGCTGAGCATTCACATGATCGCTCAGCTGATCAGGTAGCCAGCAAACCACAGATCCTTCAGTCCTAGGAGCAAGCGAGACAGCGAGGGACACCGTCGGAGAGATGATCATATTTTTTTATTTTTAACTCTTTGTTCACTCCCGCAATGTATGTATGTGTATATATATATATATATATATATATATATATATATATATATACATATATATATATATATATATATATATATATACATTGCGGAAGTGAAAGTGCCCGCCTTGCCTGCACTTTGCAGGCTCGGGCTATCTGTGTCGAGGTCCTTGAAAATCACGGCCCCGAACACAGAAAAGGTCACCTCCTGTGGTGTCCGTTCCTGTCCGTGGGATCCTACAAAAAGTAGGAACCCACCAACAGGAAAAAAAACATGATGTGAAAGCAACCTTAGAGAAGGCCTGGATTGCCTCCAGGCTTCCAGCTAATCACATCTGCATATTCTTAGGGTACCGTCACACTTGGCAACGCACCAACGATCCCGACAGCGATCCAACCTGGCCAGGATTGCTGTTGTGTCGCTGTCTGGATCGCTGGTGAGATGTCAAACAGTCAGATTTCACTAGCGATGCAGCAACAATATGGCAGTCGTTGGGACTCTCGGTCGTAGTGTTGGGATCGTTGGTCGTTGTCCCTGTCAAAAACAGCGATGCACGCTGCCCAGCGGGAGCCCGACGACCAAAAAATGGTCCAATATGGTTTGTAGCGAGCAGCGATCTCACAGCGGGGGCCTGATCGCTGCTACGTGTCACACAAAGCGAGATCGTTGTTGAGATCACTGTTACGTCACAAAATTTGTGACTCAGCAGCGATCTCGCTAGCGATCTCGTTTAGTGTGACGGGGGCTTTAGTCAAGTCAGTGAGCGGTTTGGCAAACTTGGAGAAGTTTTCAATAAATTTACAATACTAATTTGTAAATCGAGGAAGACACTGCAATATGTAGTATTGCAATGTGTAGACAGAGAAGAGAAGAGGGCCAAGGACCGAACCCTGAGGGACCCCAATAGTGAGATGAAGGTGAAAGGAAGTGGAGCCAGCAAATGATACACTGAAAGAGCGGTTGGAAAGATAAGAAGAGAGCCTGGAGAGGGTGGTGTCCTTTATACCGATGGAGTGCAGCATAGAGAGTAGGAGATTGTGATCAAAAGTGTCAAATGCTGCAGAGAGATCAAGACGAATAAGCAGAGAGTGGTCACCATTACATTTTGCTGTCAGAAGGTCATTGGTCACTTTGGTGAGGGCAGTTTCTGTAGAGTGTAGGGGGTGGAAACTAGACTGTAATGGGTCTAGAAGAGAGTGAGTGGAGAGGTAATGGGTGAGGTGGGTGTAGACCAGGCGCTCCAGGAGTTTAGAGATGAAGGGGAGGTTGGAGACTGAAAGGCTAACAGAAATAAACACTTGAAATAGATCACTATGTTTGTAATGACTCTATATACCGTATTTTTCAGACTATAAGATGCACTGAACCATAAGACGCACCCAGGTTTTAGAAGTAAAAAATTGGGGAAAATAGATTTTAAGCAAATAATATGGTGAAAAGTGCAGATGGCGTCACGGAACTGAGTGGTCTTGGTAAAGTACAGTATACAAATGCCAGAAGGTGAATATAAGAACCAGGAGAAGGGGCTTATATTTAAAGTGCCGCTCTAGTGCTGAAGATAAAACACTGGAGTGTTGTTTTAAGAACTCATAGGTGCAATTGTGCCACCCCTGCAGGGGATTGCCACAGGAACCACTGGTGCAAGGAGGGATTTACACCTTGGTTCACACAGCACACCCCACCTTCCACCCCAGACCTGAAGGGGGAGCTCTACTGGCTGCCTTAAGCCAGTTCCCCTATAAAAGATCCAGGGCTGAGGGGAGGAGTCAGTAGTTAGTTCCAGTGAGAGGAGAGAGCAGGAGTGGAGGAGCTGATCGCTGGGATAAAACCAGGCCCAGGACCAGGGGACCCTGGCCCAGCTGTGCTGCATCATAGGGAGAGGGTCAGAGGCCAGTGAAGGAAACAGGGAATTAAAGAAGGGAACAGATCAAGCTTCCCTTTACCTCACCCAGACACCGGAGTCCGACACTGCTACACATTCAGTGCAGCAGGAAAAGCCCGGAAGGACCACGAGGAATTAAACCCCCTGAGGAAAGCAAAGTAAGAGACACTCAACACTGGCCAAGCACAGGACCAGGGGCCAAGGGAAGAATAGGGACCCCGGAGAAGGACCTCATTGTCAGTTATAGAGTCAAGCCCTGAGAGGGAGGAAAGCGGCGAGTTCAAATACAGGCAGAGCTTACCCCAAGCCACCGTACACAGTGACAGAGGAGGCCTCACAATTCTTCAAGGTGAAAGTCCCAAATTGCACCGGGGACCTAGTTACTTCTCTGGACTGTATCTGTGACCCGTCATCAGTAAAAGGTACCGAAACAAAGACTACCGTGTGTGTGTGTGCCTGCCTACCTGCCACTACCCACAGCTTTGATTGCAGAGACGCTACTACGACTCCCCTCATCCATCCCCGCTGCCCTGAGGTAAAGCTCCACCTGGGGGGAGCTGTACTACACTGAGCTGCACCTCCATCACCTCAGCGGCCGGCCGCAGCGCAGGTATTACCAGGTGCCACAGGTGGCGTCACGTAATCTATCTTCTTTACCACCATCATTTCCCCCACCATCCCCGCCATTGAGGGTCCAGGGCACGGGACTGGGGACCGACCAGCCGTGATCCCCCATCCAAGTCGCCATCAGTCCCGGTGCCCGAGTACCCCATACCCTGTCAACTGCCTCACAATTCATATCAAGGGAGAACTATAACAACTAGCATGACAAAGGATCTGCAGGACATGCTGGGAGTTATAGTTTTCCCTTGATATGAATTGTACCTATGAGATCTTAAAGCAGCACTCCAGTGATTTTTCTTCAGCGCTGGAGTGGTGCTTTATATGTAAGCCCTCCCCCTGTTCTTATAGTTACATATAAAGCACCACTCCAGTGCTGAAGAGAAAACACTGGATTGCTGCTTTAAGATTCCATAGGTGCAATTCATATCAAGGGAGAACTATAACTCCCAGCATATCCTGCAGATCCTTTTCATGCTGGGAGTTATAGTTCACCACAGGAGTGGTAGAAAGCCTGTATGTACAGTTCTTTATTAGCAATTACAATTCATTCTTAGCTTTTACACTTACATTAACTGCTGTCACTGTCATCCTGCAGCAGATTTATAACACTAACTTCTCTCCTAAATTGTAGGACCTGGGATGAGGTAATAAAGAGGGTGGGCTGGATCATCACATGACAGCACTCCTTCTTCATTACATGTGATGCTCCAGACCGCCCTCTTCATTACCTCATCCCAGGTCCTACAATTTAAGAGAGAAGTTAGGCTACCTTCACGTTACGATTTGTGAGGGAGCCGATGCTGTCCGATAAAATGTTATACATGTCCCCATCCTGTATAAATGCCCCCATCCTGGTATGTATCTTGCTCATCCTGGTATATATGTCCCCATCCTGTATATATGCCAACATCCTGGTACATATGTGTCTGACACCGAGCTGGGCGCCAGGACTTCACGGGGCAGGCATAGCTTCTTCCTCCTTGTCACGGAACCGCGTCTGCCGAAGTGGGCCCGGTGGTGCAGATTCAAAGTGAATATGGCTGAACAGATATAAAGGTTGTTTAAGTTGTGAAGCCACTTATGAGTGTTCCGGTGATGTCCACCGGCGCTGCTTGGGCCTCCGGGGGATGGAATGCAGCAAGATGGAACGCTCCCCACAGGCTGAGCGATGATCCCCGGAGCCAGGAGCTGCGCAAGATGTTGTGAGGCAGCTGCGGTTCCTTTCCTCCTGCGGAGATGGACAGTTCTAAAGAAAACACGGACACTGGAAGTCTCTGCAACGGGTACTTTACTGTAACCAGCAGATGGTACATGGCATACAGTTCTTGGGTAACGGACCGGGTGAACTCAGCAATGACCAGTGTTTCTCAGAGGTCCGCGGTGTTCCTCCATTCTAACTAACTTGTGTTGCCGTGGTCGCCTTGGAATGCCAGATCTGGTACAAGAAGGCTGCTTCAATTGCCCTACTGGGGAATTCTGACGGATTTGTGGAGCCTTGGTCCTTTAGTGGGTACTCTGCTGGCTAGACACTCTGGTGTGCGGCGGTGGTGGGGTGCTCCTGTAAAGCGATCCTCCACTCCTGGTTTGCATAGTAGTGCTAAACAACTACTAGCTTCGGTACCAGTAGACCGGTGGCAGATGGGCACGGGATGTTTTGAACCCGCATGTAGATGCCCGAGACAGGTTGTTAAGGCACCGGAGTAATGGGCCCAACGGTGTGACGAACTGTGCAGGCCCCTCTCCTAGGTTGCAGAGCTGGTTGTTTTTGCTCCTTCTCCTTAGCTGTCTTTTTCAGTTCTCCTCTCTCACTCTACCTCTACACTCCGCCCACCAGGACCTTATTGGCCCTCTATGCTGATGATGCATGTAGGGTATAGAGCTCTGAGTTTTAACTGTGTCATTGCTTTGTCAGAGAATATTGCTGCTGCTGTCTTGGCTGCAATACCCTCCTGTGAAGCACTCGTTGCGGGGCGCCACATATGCCCTCATCATGGCAGATACGGTATGTCCCTCATCCTGGTATACATGTGCCCATCCTACATATATTGCCCCATCCTGTATATGTACCCTCATCCTATATATATGCTCCCATCCTGTATATATGTCCCCCATTCTGTATATATGTCCCCCATTTTGTAATATGCCCCCCATCCTGTATATAGTGCCCCTCATCCTGTATATATGCCCCCCATTCTGTATATATGGCCCCATTCTGTATATATGCCCCCCATCCTGTATATATGCCTTCCAATGTGTATATATTTCCCCATCATGTGTATACGCCCCCATCCCCAACCCTTTGATTATGCTATATAACCCCCATCTTCCCCCCAGACCCCGTGGCTTACCGAGGAGGGGTGCAACTGCTCAGTGGGGGTGTCGGAGGCAGGTTCCAGTGGGTGGAGGGCACAGCTGCAGAACCAGAGCAGCAGAGATGTACCGGCGGCAGCAAGCGGTGGGCGCTGCCATGTTTTTGTGGCTGGCTGCATTCATTAACAGTGCAGGTAGCTGCGGTAGAGGCTTCAACAAAATGGGTGCGGCCATAATGGAGACCCGCGGCCATTTTGAAGTCTCTACTTCTACTGGCCGGCTGCCACAAAAAACATGGCGGCGCCCACCGCTTGCTGCTGCCAGTATATCTCTGCTGCTCCGGTCCTGCAGCTGTGCCCCCCACCCACCGGAACCTGCCTCCGGCATCCCCGCTGAGTAGCTGCACCCCTCACCCCCTTACCTGGTAATATTAAATTTTTTTATTTTTTACATGCACTTTTTAAGACGCATGTAAACCAGTTTGGGGGGAACAAAAGTGCGTCTTAAAAAGTGAAAAATATGGTACTCTAGAACATAGGTCCCCATCCTTTCTGACCTTGAGAGCCCCAGATCTGAAACAGGGTTGCCACCAACATCCAACTCTTCCCCTCACATTCATGACACCCAAAGCCCCCATTACTGGTATAATAACAACCAAACCTTTCCACAGAAATCACACTGAGGCAGTATACCAAGATCCAGGGGTTCCTACCTTCCCTAATCAGATCTGTTCTTCTACTCACAAAAGCCACCATCTAGAGACCTGCTCTTCATAGCTGTTTGAGGCGTTAATGCACCAACCTGGAAGATAGTGGTGAGCCACACATCACAGGCCCGCGAGCCACATGTGGGCCCCAAGTTGGGGACCTCTTCTCTAGAGACTAATAAATCCATCTCACTAATCCTGGTATACAATGGAATCCTCTCAAATTACAAGAGCAGAGTGTATGTGTTTTGCACTAGAAATGGTCAGGTATTTCTTTTATTTATTCTTCTTTTAGTTATAATATATTATAATAATGTAATGAGGTCAAGCAAAATAAATGCATGTTGATGTATGGTGTATAACGGCTACTTTTTGGGTAAAGCTCTGATAGACACCTGAAAGTTCATTACCATATTCAGCTTTGTTCTATACAAGAAATAATTATGTCTGCTCATTTTCATATTCAGATTGGCATTTGAACACTAGAATGACAAAACCTTGCAGAATCCTTTCTTCTCAGTTTCTGGACTGGACCCACAAAGAGCCGCCATTCATAACATCTGTGTTTACAATGTCGGTCCGGCCGGGGGGACGGCTGCACATTTCTAAGGCCATTCACTGGAGCAGGTCCACAGTCAATGAACGTTTCCTACTGTGTATAAGACTTCTTCCGTTTGTTGATCTCCTTTGACAACCTGCATTTTTCATTAACTCCTGCAGTACTGTTATAGACACTGACATACTGACATATTTTTGCTAAACCATCAAGGAACCGCTGTGACTTGACTTATCCTTAACAATCTACACACAACATTGATTCATAGGACTAATTGGTTGATATTAACGATCTAATTCTATTAACCTTCTTCCAGTGCTCCGTTTAACATTCTGGCACCACTCAATATGGGAAGCCTTAGGGTACATCACACAGGACATTAGGGGTCTTCTAGTGTCCCGTTCTTTACGGATCTGCCAGTGCAGTGAAAATGCAGTGACGTCTGTCCCAGCCAAGTCAATGCATTTCACAATTCTGCATTAACACAATGCATTCTTGGGCTCAAGAACGGATCCATGAAAAGAATGAGCATATCATTTATTGGGCATTTTATTTTTAGCTATTTCCTCACCTTGCCACGCTCCCCCGGTGATCTCCCACGATGTCCCTTCATACAGGAGGACCTGGCACTGCACCATGTGACCGAGTGACATCACTCAATCACATGCGCAGGCTGCAGGGTTCTAGAGACAATGACACTGCAGCCTCCAGGAATGAGACCATCTCTGGATATCACCGGGGAGTGCAGGGAGGTGAGTTAATAGCGCAGCAGCATTCACACACACAAGGCTGCGCTTTGTAAGAATCCGTGCAGTTTCTGCACCAAAAACCACACAAAATGCAGCAGAAAATGCTGTAACCTTAGGCTATGTTCACACTGGACCTTTCTGATCTGTATTTAGTGCTACATTTTTTTGGGAAAACTGCACCAAAAATGGATCAGTTAAAACGTCTGCAGCAAAGTGAATGTGATTTTTATTTCGCTGTTCAGATGCTGCGATGTTTGACTGCTGTGTTAGGCTGCTTTCACATCAGCGTGAAAAAACCGCAACTGCCGCGATTACCGCATAACGGCTGCACTTGCGGTTTACTTGCGGCAAGCCCCATACAATGTATATGCGGGCTTGCGGCACGTGCGGCAAGTGCAGTATTGGCACTTGCAGCAAGTGCGGCCGCGAAAAAAACCGCGGTCAGCAGCGGGTTTTTTTCGCTGCCTCACGTGCCAAATGCTTGCGCACATGCGTTCCTATGTTTACCATGGGAACGCATGTGCCTGCGTATTGACTGCGTTTGGCTGCATTTGCGTTCGGATGCGCATAATTTATGTGCCCTCCGACCGCACTCCAAACGCAGCATACAGCATTTTTTTGTGCGTTCGCGGCGCTTGTTTTATCCTCTAGCGCCCGCAAGCGTACAAAAAATGCATGGATCTCAATGGATCCGCAGTGTCCTCCGCATGACAGCGCAGGAGGACGCTGTGGATCTCATTGAAATTTCTCCCGGTGGCTGCCGGTGATCAGCGGCGGCCACCGGGAGATCATGCAGAGCCACAGCTGATCTCCCGCTGGTGTCAGCGGGGAGAAACAGCTGATCTTACAGCTGTTTAAATCTCCCGCGCTGACACTGAATAGGTGATGTCGGTGCGGTAGATTTGAAGCAGCGATCAGCTGTTTCTTATCTCCTGCAATGATATCACCCTATTCGGTGTCAGCGCAGGAGATTTAAACAGCTGTCAGAGCAGCTGTTTCTCCCCACTGACACCGGCGGGAGATCAGTTGTGCCGGGAGGAGGAGATCTCTGCCGCTGATCTCCTTCTCCCGGCCGCCCCCAGAGACAGCTGATTGGCTGCCGGGGCACCATAGTAATGTGAACGCATGCGGAGATTCTCCACTGCATTCACATTATTATGGGCTGCGTATGCCTGCGTTTGCGTCTGCATGCCCCGCATGCAGACACAAACGCAAGTGTGAAGGAAGCCTAACAGTTGATGTGTTTGTGATGTTTTTTTTTTTCAAAATGAGGATCCGTTTTTGGTGCCGAAATTGCACTAATAACAGATCAATAAAAAACAAAGCACAAACCATCTGTCTGAACTTAGCCTTAGGGTACCGTCACACCTAGACATATAACCGGCGATTCCACAGGCGACGCACGTGCGCGAGCACGTTTTTGCGTGTCGCCCAAGGTCGCCGATGCCCATTTACACGGGGCGACAACTCAGGCGACACTCAGGCGACGACCTGACCGGAAATTGCCTTAGAGTCGCCCAAGGCTGACGGGCGATCATTGTCGCTGGTGGCTGCTTGGACGTCACACAGAGCAACCACATTAGCGACGTGGGCGTGGTTTTGTCCCGTGTCTCGGAAGTAGGCGTTCACATTATGTTTGGTGACGCCTCGAAGACGTGTGATTGGCTTTGGTGTCTGATGCAGAATTGACATGTACAGTCAATTGTGTTGGTGTAAAAAGAGACATTTGGCAATGGCACATCTCTACACTTCGTAGCACACACTGGCGCATCAATGCGCTGCTTTTTAATAATATGTACGCTCCTGGTTATGGACCCTTTGTCATCTGCGTTTTACGCTGATTGCGGCAGTTGCGGTAAAAAAAACCGCATCTGCCTCGATTACCGCAATACGGCCGCACTTGCGGATCACTTGCGGCAAGCCCCATACAATTTCTATGGGGCTTGTGGCAGGTGCGGCAAGTGCGGCAAGTGCCGAAACCGCACTTGCTGCACCTGCCGCAAGCCCCATAGACATTGTATGGGGCTTGCCGCAAGTGAACCGCAAGTGCGGCCGTATTGCGGTAATCGCGGCAGATGAGGTTTTTTTACCTCAACTACCGCAATCAGCGTAAAACGCAGATGACAAAGGGGCCTAATGCACCTTTCAGCACCATGGAAAGGAAGACGACTTTATTGTGGGACGTACACATCATCAAATAGGACGCCGAGGAACAAGACTACCAATCGTAACGCTGGATCTGCCACCAATCCACGCAGCCCGCCAGAGCTAGTAAATACGCCCTGAAACGCCTACTGGAATGTTATAGTCGATGTGTGCTGTCGACCTTGACATCTCTCATGAGATGTTACACAGGGCGATCAGCACACATCGCCCAAGAATGGTCGCCTAGTTTCAGAGCTCTGATGTGAAACCAGGTGACCACTCAGACGTGTCGCCCTCGCCCATTTACATTGGACGAAGCATTGGCAATGTCGCCGGCGACAGGCCATGCCTCAGCGTCGCCGGTGATATCGCCAGCGACATGTCCAGGTGTGACGGTATCCTTACAGTGCAGTTTTGATTATCGTTAATGGACACTTTATAGTATTACTATTGTTTCACTTATACCTATGCGAAAAAAAAACCATTATTTTCTCATTAGAACGTTCCTTACATTATATATTCATCCAGATACAATATCTTTCAAATTATTATCTAAAATGCTATTGAGATTGGCCTTATACATGCAGCCAAATTTCCAGCTAGAAAAGTCCCTCATCCAAACAAAGAAGTAAAATTAGAGATCACAGTCCATTAAAGTTAATAGGAAATTTGGCATGCTTCTGTGAGATGACCAGTGAAATTACAGGTTACAATAGTCTTTTACAGTGGGTGGTTTTCTAGAAAAAAAAAGAGCAGGTGTGGCGCCCCGCAACGAGTGCGTCAGAAGAGGGTATTGCAGCCATAAATGCAGCCGCAATATTCTCTGACACAGCAGTGATCTGGTTAACTTAGAAATCCAACCCTGCATGCATCACCTAGAACAGAGGGCCAATCCTAGGTCCTGGTGGGCGGAGTGCTAGGGAAGTGTGTAGGAGAACAGACCCTTAGTCATTAGGAGAGAAGGGCTCTAGAACTTGACCTGAGCAGTCTAGAACTTGGAGTAGGAGCGGGGGCTCCGCACCCCGTGCAGCCACCGGGCCGTCACCGGTCGGGTGTCAGCACCTGAGGCCTCAACAACCGGGATCGGGCATCATTACCACGGGTTCCCAAAAGACTCCCGTGCCCACAACTCACAGCCGGTTCACTGGTACCGAAGCTGGCAGCAGTTCACCTCTGCTACGCGAACCAGAAGCGTGGAGGAGCAGCTTCACAGGAGCACCCCACCACCAGCCAACTTCCAGTCGTCTAACCAGCGGTGTACCCACCGAGGGATACATGGCTCCTCAAAACATCCATAACGTACATCTTGGATAGGACATTGAAGCAGCCTCCCCGTACCCGACCTAGTATTCCTGGGCGACACTAGCAACCACTTAGTTAGAATGGAGGAACACTGCGGATTTCTAAGGGACACCATCACTGCTGAGTCCACCCGGTCCACTACCCGTGAACTGTATACCATGTACTGCCTGCTGGTTACAGTAAAGACCCGTTGCAGAGACTTTCTGTGTCCGTGCTTCCTTATGAACTGTCCGTCCGCACTACAAGGTAACCGCAGCTGCCGCACAACATCTTAAGCAGCTCCAGCCTCCGGGGATCACCGCTCAGCCTGTGGGGAGCGTTCCATCTTGCTGCTGTCCATCCCCCGGAGGTTCCGCAGCGTCGGTAGCCCTTACCGAAACTACTCATAGGTGGCGTCACGAATAAATTAAAACCCCTTTAATCTGTTCCACCAAGACGTCTTCAACCCTTTTGATCTGCACTACACCGGGCCCCACTACCGGCAGGCACGGCCCACCCGTGACAAGGAGGAAGGAAGCATCGCCTGTCTAAACCGGAGTCACGTCCACGGTGAGTCACAGGTAAACACCCAATTTATGGAAAGTGGAAATAAACACCATAGAAAAATCTAGACTGCGACAGATTCAGCGGAGAAGGGAAATATTCTCAAACTAGTGGACATTTAAATGTTTGCATATGTGTATGCAGTTGTGGCCAAAAGTATTGACACCCCTTCAATTCTGTCAGATAATACTCAGTTTCTTCCTGAAAATGATTGCAATCACAAATTCTTTGGTATTATTATCTTCATTTAATTTGTCTTCAATGAAAAAACACAAAAGAGAATGAAGCAAAAAGCAAAACATTGATCATTTCACACAAAACTCCAAAAATGGGCCAGACAAAAGTATTGGCACCCTCAGCCTTAGCCAAAATAACTGCGATCAACCGCTTCCGGTAACCATCAATGAGTTTCTTACAATGCTCTGCTGGAATTTTAGACCATTCTTCTTTGGCAAACTGCTCCAGGTCCCTGATATTTGAAGGGTGCCTTCTCCAAACTGCCATTTTTAGATCTCTCCACAGGTGTTCTATGGGATTCAGGTCTGGACTCATTGCTGGCCACCTTAGAAGTCTCCAGTGCTTTCTCTCAAACCATTTTCTAGTGCTTTTTGAAGTGTGTTTTGGGTCATTGTCCTGCTGGAAGACCCATGACCTCTGAGGGAGACCCAGCTTTCTCACACTGGGCCCTACATTATGCTGCAAAATTTGTTGGTAGTCTTCAGACATCATAATGCCATGCACACGGTCAAGCAGTCCAGTGCCAGAGGCAGCAAAGCAACCGCAAAACATCAGGGAACCTCCGCCATTGTTTGACTGTAGGGACTGTGTTCTTTTCTTTGAATGCCTCTTTTTTTTCTCCTGTAAACTCTATGTTGATGCCTTTGCCCAAAAAGCTCTACTTTTGTCTCATCTGACCAGAGAACATTCTTCCAAAACGTTTTAGGCTTTCTCATGTAAGTTTTGGCAAACTCCAGCCTGGCTTTTTTACGTCTCGGGGTAAGAAGTGGGGTCTTCCTGGGTCTCCTACCATACAGTCCCTTTTCATTCAGACGCCGACGGATATTACGGGTTGACACTGTTGTACCCTCGGACTGCAGGGCAGCTTGAACGTGTTTGGATGTTAGTCGAGGTTCTTTATCCACCATCCGCACAATCTTGCTTTGAAATCTCTCGTCAATTTTTTTTTCCGTCCACATCTAGGGAGGTTAGCCACAGTGCCATGGGCTTTAAACTTCTTGATGACACTGCGCACGGTAGACACAGGAACATTCAGGTCTTTGGAGATGGACTTGTAGACTTGAGATTGCTCATGCTTCCTCACAATTTGGTTTCTCAAGTCCTCAGACAGTTCTTTGGTCTTCTTTCTTTTCTCCATGCTCAATGTGGTACACACAAGGACACAGGACAGAGGTTGAGTCAACTTTAATCTATGTCAACTGGCTGCAAGTGTGATTTAGTTATTGCCAACACCTGTTAGGTGCCACAGGTAAGTTACAGGTGCTGTTAATTACACAAATTAGAGAAGCATCACATGATTTTTCTAACAGTGCCAATACTTTTGTCCACCCCCTTTTTTATGTTTGGTGTGGAATTATATCCAATTTGGCTTTGGGACAATTCTTTTTGTGTTTTTTTTATTGAAGACAAATTAAATGAAGATAATAATACCAAAGAATTTGTGATTGCAATCATTTTCAGGAAGAAACTAAGTATTATCTGACAGAATTGCAGAGGTGTCAATACTTTTGGCCAACACTGTATATATATATATATATATTATTATACTAGTGTGCCCGATGCACATGCATCGGGATTCTAGAAGGGCAAGTCTCTGACTCGCAATGGCCGCTTTGCGGCCAATGCTTCGCGCTGCTAAGGCGACTCGCCATGCCGCTGCGCGGCATAGCGAGTCGCCTTAGAACTGCTCGCAATGGCCGCTCCGCGGCCATGCTTCGGGCGTATCCACATGACCACGCACGACTCACAATGGCCGCTTCGCGGCCAATGCTTCGCGCGTATCCACATGACCACGCCGGGGGCAAAAAAACCATTCGCAATTATATAATATATATTTATATATATATATGTGTGTGTGTGTGGCACCCCTGCTGGGGATTTCCACAGGACCCACGGTGCAAGGAGAGACATGCATCTTGGTGCACACAGCACACAACACCTTCCACCCCAGACCTGGAGGGGGAACTCTACTTGCTGCCTTAAACAAGTTCCCCTATAAGGATCCAGGCCTGAGGGGAGGAGTCAGTTAGTCTGACCTGAGCAGTGAAGGGAGCAGTTAGTTCCAGTCAGGCAGCCAAGGAGAAGGAACTGGTTGCTGGGACCAAGCCAGGCCCAGAACCAGGGGACAATGACCAGCTGTGCAGCACTCTAGGGAGAGGGTCGGAGGCCAGTGGAGGAAGTAGGAGAATAGAAGGGAACAGACCTGGTTTCCCTTTAGCCCACCCAGACACCGGAGTCCGATTCTGCTAATCTATTATAGCAGGAAAAGCCTAGACAGACCAGGAGGATCTAGTCCCCCTGAAGCTACAGCAATTGATACACCAAAACCTGACAAAGCATAGGACCAGAGGCCCAAGAGGAGAATAGGGATCCCACAGCAAGGTCCTCATTGTCGGTTATGGAGTAGTACCTTGAAGAGGAGAAAGAGTGGCAAGTTCAGTTACAGGTAGAGCTTACCCCAATCACTGCACTCAATAACAGAGAAGGCCTTACAACTCTCCAAGGTGAAAGTCCCAAATTGCACTGAGAACCTGGTTACTCTTCTGGACCATACCTGTTCCTGGACATCCGTAAAAAGGTACTGAAACAGAGACTATTGTGTGTGTGCCTGCTTCCCCGCTGCAGTCTGCAGCATTCACCGCAGAACCGACACTACTACTCCCCTCATCTACCCTGCTGCCCTGAGGTAAAGCTCCACCTGCGGGGAGCTGTACTACCCTGAGCTGTACCTCCATCACCTCAGTGGCCGGCTGCAGCGCTGGTATCCACATTACCAGGTACCACAGGTGGCATCACGTTACCATTTCCCCATCCATCATCATTATTCCCCACCATTGAATGTCCAGGGCACGGAACCGGGAACTGACCAGCTGTGATTCCCCCCACCGAGGTCGACTGACTCATATATATATATAGTAAGAGGAAAGCGAGAGAGAAAGAGGAGAGTGAGAAAAAGAGAAAGAGAGACAGAGAGAGATGAAGGTGAGAGAGAGAGGGGAGAAAGAGATTGAGAGAGCAGAGAAAGAGAGAGCTAAAGAGAGGAGAGAGAGCGAGAAAGAAAGATAGAGAGAGAGGATAGAAAAGATAGAGAGAAGAGAGAAAGAGAAACATAAAGAGAGAGGAGAGAAAGAAAGAGAAAGTGTGAAAGAGAGAGAGGACATAAAGAGAGAAAGAAAGAGAAAATAGAGAGAAAGAGAAGGAAAGGAGAGGAAGAGAGAAGTAGAGAGAAAAATAAAGAGAGAGAGAGGAAGACAGAGAGAGGTCTATTCTGTGTAAGAAAATTAACCATTCACTGGCAGTCACTTAAGCCAGATGTTCCATAAACGCCGAGCGGAATCCAGTTCACACTATTGTTTAACCTGGTGTCTTCCTGTGATGTCTTTTCCTGACGGATATATTTGCATACAGTCGAGCACTGGATAAACTCCTCCGTGTTATACGCAAAGTGCACCTTCCAAAAATGGCTAACAGCTTTCCTCTTCCTGTACAGCTGTTGTTTGTCAGGAGGATGACATACATTGATTAACTTTTTTTTTTATTTTTTATAAATGAATAAAAGGCAGAGAAAAGTTGCATAAGACATAGAACAATGGGCAGGATCGGATTGTTATGGTGTCTAAAGAAAAAACATCCTGAAAATGCAGGTGGAAGCCTGGGACGTGCTGAGTGGAGACGTAATCAACCAGTCTTTAAGTAAGAAATTACAGCAAAAGTCAACAAAGATACAAATCACACATCATTGTGCTGATGCCGAACCGCCATCATTGTAAAGTGGATATAAAAAAACTACACATTCCTGTTATGATTTTTTACATGACAAAATTCTGACATCTTATCAAGAATACCAATTCTAATTATTTCAGCACTTTTAATGTCAACCAAATGGAAGTTTCATTTACAGAAGCATATAAAACTGTGATCTACTTTTCACAAAGCCAATTTTTGATGATTTAGAGGTCGCTCAGGGTCATGGTCATGCCAAAAGGTGAAATTCTTCTCTATCGTCAGCTTTTTGGCAACGACCAATAACAAAATTGACTTTGCGTTGAGCAAAAATGTTACATCTTTTGCATTTTACTGGCACAAAAAGCTTTGATGAATCGCCTCCAATGTTTGAGGCTTGTGCCTTGTGGGCTGATGCCTAATGCGGATAATAGTGTGGCGCCCCACGACGTAGGTGCCATAAAAGGGGTACTACACCCATAAAAGCGGTGTAGTCACTCCACTGCAAGTGGAACTATGACCAGTAGGTGGAACCCTACAATAACACCCACACACTAGATCATTAGGTGGAGGGACCCCGGGAGGGTATGTAGTGGCCTCTAGGGGGAACTAGTTAGGAAGTAGAGAGTAGAGAGTGGAGAGTTGGAGTTGAAGGGAGCAGGCAGTCGGCCTGGAGGGAGCAGGAGGGTCCCCTCGGCTGAGGGGCCCAGGAGAAAAGTGCAGATCCCAGACAGAGGAATCCAAGAGAGGGAGTAACTCGGAGGCAGGAGTTAACTCGAATGGGAATAGAGTAACTGAGAGTTTTTCCCCAGGAAAGGAACCGGGTACCGGAGCCCACACCTGTGAGTTCTTTAAGGCTCACAGACAATCTGAAGAACAGGAGTATCTTTATGTACGCCTCTGACTCCCAAAGATCCCAGAAAGAGGGGAGCCAGGAGTAGCAGAACGCTGCAAGGAGCCCAAAAGAAGGTTCACCCAACAGGTACAAGGGAGAGGAGAACAAGGAACAGCAGGAGGTCGGACTAGTCTATATGAAGTCAGACGTCACCACCACTGGAAGGCAAAGAAAGAAAGGAACAGGAACGGCACACAGTGAGGGATCCATCTATCAGCCAGAAATTCCACTTGCAGCATCTGTATCATTTGTCGTTATAACATCTGCCGAACTGTGATGACTTTGCAAAAGTTCCAGCAAAGTACCCGGTGAAGTGAGTTACCGCCTCTGCTGCATTCTTTCTTGCATAAACTAATTCATTCCACAGAATCACTGCCCTGGCGGTCCCAGTCCTGTCTGCGGAGGACTACACCATCGTTGCCGCGATACCAACGACCAGCAGAGGACTGTAGTGGCGCTGGTGAGCATCACCAGATACTGCAGGTGGCATCACGATAAACCTTTATCCATTTAATTCCCCTTATTCATTTGATCGCCAGAGCTACAGCCTCAGGCAGCCACCCGTGACATCCCAGACCAAGCCTGAGAGCTGAGTACCCTGCCCTGGGCACGTCAATAGCTATTAAAAGAGAGTTAATCAGCTACATATAAGCCGATCTGCAGTCATTTAAAGGGACCCTGTCCAGTCATTTCTAAGCATGATATTAATAGTACCCTTGAATAGTGCTCTGGTAGACCTTTATGAATATGTAATATAATACCCTGTGTAGTTCTCTTGCTATAAGCACCTTCACACCCTGTAAGTAATTGACATGACTCATGAGCAGTCTGAGAGTTACAGTCTGTTTTATTTCAATATCCACACCTATCTGAGCTAGTTTTCTGTCCCTCCCTCTGTGCTGATGTTACACTGAATCTCTCAGGCTTCTGCAGACTGCTGGGTAACATCACTACAGTCTGTACTGGTGTGTAAAAGATTTCTGTTTATATAACATTGGTTTTCCTGCAGACATGTAATGTGTGTATGCTGAGCAAATAATCAAATGTTCATAAAAACACAAAGAAATATCTCAGAGCACACATTACCCACATGCCTCAGATACACACAATGAATATCTCAGAGCTGCATCTGCTAAAAGAACATGTGGCGCCCCACATGGTCAGGCGTCACAGTGGGGTATTGCACTCGTAAAAGTGGTGTAATCTTCCCCAGCTGCAAATGGATCCTAGGCTGGTGGGTGGGACACATTCCTGCACTCCCACATTAGAATAGAGGTGGGAGGTTACCCGGAAGGGAGATATATTCACCTCTGGGGGAACAAAGAGTCGTCAGTAGTCAGTAGGAGGAGAAGGAGTTTGGAGCGAGGCGGAAGGTTAACCCGACAGCTCTACGTTGATCCGGAGGGAAGATGAGAGAGGACCCTGACATGGTCCTGAGAGAGGGTGCCTGACATGGGAGTCTGGACCCTAAAGAGAAAGGGGGAACTCCAGTGTGGAGCGACCATACTCCAGGGAATTCCCCAGTCCACCACAGGAACGCCGGGCCTGAGAAAATGGTCAGAAACTACCTCTGAAGTCGTTGATCGGCTGCTGTGGTCTGTTCACCGGCGGCGCACCCTGCCAGATGGAGCGGTCTGCCTGTTTCCTCACCACGAGGGAGGGGAGCCCCAAGTCTACCTACAAGGAGCCATTGGGTATAGACTCATCCTAGGCGGGGAAGAAACCACACGGGTTCGTCAACTAAGGTACACCATGGGTTCCACCATACCACCTGGCATCCACTGCAGCCACACATAGAGCTACTTCATTGTTGTACATCTTACTGAACTGTGGACTTGTATGCTGATGACTGTTTACAGTGAAGTACCCAAGAGAGTGACTTTGCCTCCGTGTCTTTGTGCTGCAGAGCTCAACCTGTTTGCTTGCAGGAACGCTGCCCCGGAGGACCAGCTCCACCTGTAGGGAGCTTTGCCATACTTGCTGCGATACCATCGCCCTCCGGAGTACTGTGGCGGCGTCTGGTGATCCTGAGGCGGTCGACAGGGAATGGGGCACTCGGGTACCATGGCTGATGGCGGCTTTGATGGGGAATCACGGCTGGTCAATCCCCAGTCCCGTGCCCTCGACCCTCAATGGCAAGGAACAGTGGGGGATAAGGGGATTGTTAAAGTGACGCCACCTATGGTACCTCGTAATGGGTATACCAGCGCTGCAGACGGCCGCTGAGGTGATGGTTGGGTGCAGCAGAGTGTGGTACAGCTCCCCACAGGTGGAGATTTACCTCAGGGCAGCAAGGATGGATGAGGGGAGTAGTAGATGCGTCTTTGCAGACAAGGCGGTGAATTGCGGCGGTTAGACAGGCACACATACACACAGGGATTGTTGTTTGGGTACCTTTTACTGGTGACAGGGTAACAGGTACAGTCCAGAATATAATGAACCAGGTCCCCGATGCAACTTTGGACTTCCACCTTAGAAAGTTATGAGGCCTCCTTTGTGTCTGTGCTCTGTGGTTTGGGGTAAGTCCTGCCTGAGCCTGAACCCATCGCTTCTTCTCCCTGTCTGGGCTTTGTCCTAAGCTGGCAATGAGGTCTTTCTGCGGGGTCCTGTTTCTCCTATGGCCCCTGGTCCTATACTTGGTCAGTTTAGATCTCTTACTTGTTCTCTTCAATAACTTCTCCTGAGTCTTCCGGGCTTTTGCTGAATGAATGGTATCAGCATCAGGACTCCGGTGTCCCGGTGTACTAAAGGGCTGTAGCACCTGGTTCCCTTTTCTTGATTCTCTGTCTCTACCGCTTGCCTCCGACCTTTTCCCTAGGGTGCAACACAGCGGTCAGTGGTCCCTGGTCCTGGCCTGGATCCTTCCCAGCGACCAGCTCCTCACTCCTCCGACTCTCTCTTCAGACTCACTGGAACTAACTGACTCCTCCCCTCAGGCCTGGATGTTTTAAAGGGGAACTGGCTTAAGGCAGCCAGTAGAGCTCCCCCTTCAGGTCTGGGGTGGAAGGTGTTGTGTGCTGTGCAAACCAAGGTGTAATTCCCTCCTTGCGCCGGTGGATCCTGTGGCAATCCCCCGCAGGGTTGCCACAATCCCTCACCAGGTACTACAGGTGGCGTCACGTGGCAACAAAAACTCTTATCCCCTGTACATAACCCCCTTATTGAAGTGTCACCTAGGCCACGGGCTCAGGCGCTGCCACCCGTGACATCCCCGTGAAAAGCCCCTCCGAGCCTGAAAATACCCCAGGGCCTGGGGTTCGACAAACACACCTTCTCCCCCCTCTTTTCTCCTCTGTCTGCAATGTGTCACACAGTATAAAACCCAGAGGAGGGCAGGGCAGTGTAATGATGCATGAATATTCATCCTTGGGGAGTGGGCTGCAGAGAACTCACTGTGATTGACAGATGAAATTAATCTTTTATTTTGAAGTTTACACAGGATAGGAGGGAAGCATAATAATAAAAATACATGAATAGAGAGCTTAGAAGAAAGGAATTAGAAAATTATATCAGTTACGTATGGATTTGTGACCTGACAGATTCCCTTTATATTAAATATTGCCAATTCTGTCAGATAATACTCAGTTGTCTTCCTGAAAATGATTGCAATCACAAATTCTTTGGTATTATTATCTTCATTTAATTTGTCTTCAATGAAAAAACACAAAGGAGAATTAAGCAAAAAGGAAAACATTGATCATTTCACACAAAACTCCAAAAATGGGCCAGACAAAAGTATTGGCACCCTAGCCTAATACCTGGTTCCCCAACCTTTAGCAAAATAACTGCAATCAACCGCTAACCGGTAACCATCAATGAGTTTCTTACACATGCTCTGCTGGAATTTTAGACCATTCTTCTTTGGCAAACTGCTCCAGGTCCCTGATATTTGAAGGGTGCCTTCTCCAAACTGCCATTTTTAGATCTCACCACAGGTATTCTATGGGATTCAGGTCTGGACTCATTGCTGGCCACCTTAGAAGTCTCCAGTGCTTTCTCTCAAAC
The DNA here is from genome assembly GCA_033576535.1 of Allobates femoralis. Taxonomy (NCBI): domain Eukaryota; kingdom Metazoa; phylum Chordata; class Amphibia; order Anura; family Aromobatidae; genus Allobates; species Allobates femoralis. Next base: position 76,481,077 of record JARQOC010000003.1, on the reverse strand, counting down.
CTTTTTCTAGTGCTTTTTGAAGTGTGTTTTGGGTCATTGTCCTGCTGGAAGACCCATAACCTCTGAGGAAGACCCAGCTTTCTCACACTGGGCCCTACATTATGCTGCAAAATTTGTTGGTAGTCTTCAGACTTCATAATGCCATGCACACAGTCAAGCAGTCCAGTGCCAGAGGCAGCAAAGCAACCCCAAAACATCAGGGAACCTCCGCATGTTTGACTGTAGGGACTGTGTTCTTTTCCTTGAAGGCCTCTTTTTTTCTCCTTAAACTCTATTTGATGCCTTTGCCCAAAAAGCTCTACTTTTGCCTCATTTGACCAGAGAACATTCTTCCAAAATTTGTAGGCTTTCTCAGGTAAGTTTTGGCAAACTCCAGCCTGGATTTTTTATGTCTCGGGGTAAGAAGTGGGTCTTCCTGGGTCTCCTACCATGCCAGTCCCTTTTCATTCAGACGCCGATGGATAGTACGGGTAGACACTGTTGTACCCTCGGACTGCAGGGCAGCTTGAACTTGTTTGGATGTTAGTCGAGGTTCTTTAAGCCTGCTTTGTACCCATAAACGAGTTTATACGTCATTCATTCGTTTTTCTTGGCCTGTTTAGCCAAGCCTAGATCCGGTAATTACCGTTTATAGGAGTCGTTATTGGTCCTTCTAAATGGGCGCCAACCTTTGAATGGAGTTTGTACCTGTTGCACAGCTTCTGGATATACACCGTCGCAGTAGAAGCTTCACAGAGCAGATTATATGGGATAACAAGCTTTTGCTTCTCAGAACATGAAGTAAAGGAAAAATGCACAGTCACTCCGTACTGCACCAGGAAGAAGTAACAAACTGAAAGTACAAGAGAGACTTTTTCTTTTACAATACAGTAAGCAAGGAAAACTTTACATAACATTGCCAGCTATTGTCAGATCAGCATAAAGTCCTCCTTCACACAAACGAAGTCCACAACTGTTGCATATACCAACAATACCTTCTCCCAGTATTTGTGCATTTTCCCTCAAGATGCCGTTATTTATTTCAACAATCTACTTATGATATTTGCTTTCCCATGAAGTTACTGTATTTTTCGCTTTATAAGATGCACCGGGTTATAAAATGCACCTCAAATTTAGTGAAGGAAAAGAGAAAAATAAAATTCTAATGTTAAATGGAGTCCATCTTATAATGCCAGTGTCTGTCTAACAATCAATATATGTGTCCCCCATCCTGGTATATATGTACCCCATGTTGGTACAGATAGCCATTATACTGGATATAACCCTCATCCTGGCGCACATAACCCCCATGCTGGTATACATAGCTCCCATTGTGGTGCACATAGCCCCCATGCTGGTGCACAGAGCCCCCATGCTGGCACACAGCGCCCCCATGCTGGCACACAGCACCCCCATGCTGGCACACAGAGCCCCCATCGTGACACACTTAAAAAAATAACAAATGATCATACCTCTCTCTGTCGCTCCCTGCTGCCCGAACCATCCGTCCGTCTGCTCGAGCCTGCATCCAGTCCTGTGTGCAGCATGTGCAGTGATGATGTCACTATGCAGCGATGCTCATGGCACGCCCGCTCCAGGGCCGGGGAAGACTCGGGAACTGGGCGGTTACTCGTTGTACTACTTCACCTCTCTGCGGTTCTTTCCACGGGGATAGACGGGGCCGAGACCCGTCCCATGACCCTGGCTGTGTCATTTAAAATAAACGTGGAATGATGACAGGGAAAGTCTGAGGTGATAAGAGAGTATTCATGATACCACCTGCGTTGTGCAGCCAGGGCGGCTGCAGCTGCTTCAGACCTTCTGGGGACGTTGATCGGCAGCTTGGATGGTGTTGCTTTCCACAGGTAGAGCGTAGTCCCCAGGTCAGCGGAATGGTTCTTCCCGGCTCGAACCTTGGCAGTTGGTCACTCAGTTAACAGCACTCTCGGTGTTACGTTCAGCCTCTGTGGCTGATGGTCGCCGCAAATAAAAGTCTCTCACACCACAGCTGCAGTTCCGTTACTTTTAATCAGGTGTTAAACATGGCCTCCGCGTACTCTCCTGCCAGTCTCCTGTTCGCTCTTTCTCCAGAGCCAGGTCAGCACAGTCAAGCCACGGTTGGTGCCCTTTCTATCCTCTCTCGGTGTCTCAGTCTCTAGTGATCTGTCTCTCTCTTGGCTCTATAAGGAGTAGTTGTCTTCTGAGGCGAGAGGGTCGTCGCTCTGCTCCCCTGGCTCTCAACACTCTCAGCAGCACAGAGCTCAAGCCTCAAGTGCTTATTTGTGTCCAGGGCACCATTAGGTCGCTCTCCGATTTGGGCATACAGGGAATCGAGGTTTCATCCGCACCCCTAGGGCTCTTCTCTCTCCATCAGTCAGTCTTTCCCTCCCATGGGCAGGGGGTGGGCATTGCTCCAATCCATGGGAGTCGGCACTACACTGCCTCTACGCTCCTGACTACAACTCCTCAACAGTTGATGTACTCATCCGGTCTCCTTCTACTGTCTCCCTTCCTAACACTGTCTTGTCCCCCCTTCTGTGACCTGGGTCCTCCCTCATGGTCCACCCACCGTCCCAGGGGCCTTTCACTGTGTGTGTGTCTTTTTGTTGTGGGCTCAACTGCACCAACCCGACACCTGGAGAACAGGGGCACTACACTCCCTAACCGTGGGAATGCAGTACCTCTGGTGGTGGCTTACCCGGTGGGGTGCCACACTCACATGACCAGATGCTGGCGCAGACAGCGGGGATGGCGTGGGTAGCAGGTAGCGATGGAAAGGTGAGTATGATTGTCCTCCCAGGGATAGTCACTGCTTTTCATGCAATGAAAGTGTGGGAGGCAGTGACTATACACACAGGATTGCAGCCACTGAGCTGCGGACCCGCTCACTACACTCCTGTCATATGCACTGCTCCCTCGCCGGTGATGGACAGGGGGATGCAGTGCATATTAAATGAGCATAATGAGAGGACCCAACAGGACCACAGGCCACAGCTGCAGCCTGCTCCTGACCTCCTCCAGTCCCCGGGCACCGCTCATGAGCTGCCAGGACCACCCGGTCCACTACCCTGACTGAAAGAACTGTTTACCCTGTAAGACTGCAGATTATTAGAGTAAAGTACCCATTCAGAGTAAGCAATGTGTCTGTGTTCCTTACAGATGAACTGTGATATACCTGCCTTGCACCACAGAAGCTGCGCAGCCCCATTCCAGCAGTGCTGCCCTATTTCACCATTATTTGTCTACAGCCCTGGGGAACCCGCTCTTCCTGTAGAGAGCTGCAACACCTTGCTGCCGCCCATCACCCCGGAGGTCCCAGCAGTGCCGGTGCCATCACCGGACCTACAGGTGGCATCACGACTGACAACATCATTTATTTTATTTTCTCCTTTTTATTGTCTGCCTACGTCACACGGGGAAACATCTCCGGAAACATTGCCAGCAACTTAGGGGCGTGGCCAAGTTGCCTCAACATCGCCAGTGCGTTGCCCCGTGTAACAGGGTGATATCAATGGCGATAGTTGCTTCAGCAACATCGCCAGGTTTCAGGGCAATGTCCTGAAACCTGTCGATGTTGCTTAGGCGATCTGCCTAAGCAACTGTGTGACACAGTCAACTGCGATGTTGCAAGCAATTTCCCCATTGACTGCAATGTTAAAGATCGCTCCCAGGGTTGAATTTGACTCTGTCAGCGATAGTTGCTTTCAACATCGCCGCTGCGTTGCCGGCGATGTCTCTCTGTCTGACAAGAGCACAGCGATCTTGGCCAGCAGCCAGAAATGTCCGCGCTCCCGTCAGTTGCCAGAGATGTTTCCACGTGTGACGGTACCTTTAGGGTACGGACTTGGGCACCGACCACCCGTGACATCCCCGTATCAGTACACCCGAGATCCGAGTACCCCAAGCCCTTGGCACTAAACATTAGCATTTCTATAGGATGGGTGCTGAGGAGTTCTTCTTTTTTTTCTTTTCTCTTTTCCTCTCTTTTCTGTTTTTTCCCTTTTCTTTTTTTTGAGAGGTTAAAGTTTTGCTATACTAAAGCTCACATACTTATTGATTACAGACAATGACACGTGTATCGCCACATGGAATGCAGACAGGTCTGAGACGCACATCTTCATGAATGGACAATTTATACTTTACAGGTTTTGCATGTGGGGAATTATTATGTTGTACAACTGTATGTTATTTGTGAAACTTAATAAAAAAGGATTTATAAAAAAAGAGACTCACAAATTGACCCCTCTCCCCCTTCATTATGTATTAATGTCTCTCATCTTGCTATATATGGTCCTCCTCCTGGAATATAGCTCTTATCGTGATATATATGTCTCCCATCCTGGTTTATATGGTCCGCCTCCTCCCGTCACCATAGTCATCCAATTATTATAATGCATCTCCATATTCTTCCATATATAACAATGTATCCCCATAGTCCTCTATGTATTATAATGCATCCCATAGTACTCCATTAATAAGGTAGCCCCCATAGTCATTCAATTATTATAATGAACCCCATTATCCTCCATATAATATAATGCAGCTTCACATCCTTCAATATATCATAATGCAACCTCATAGCCCTCCTTATAGCATTAATGCAGCCTCGTAGCCCTCATTATAGCATAATACAGCCTCATATCCTTTCCATATACGGTAGCATAATAGAGCCTCATATCCTTTCCATATAGTATAATACAGCCTCATAGCCTCTCCATATAGTATAATACAGCCTCAAAACTCTCCATATAGTGCAGCCTCTAAACTCTCCATATGATGCAGCCTCAAAACCTACCATATAGTGCAGGCTCATAACTTTCCATATAGTGCAGCCTTATATGTGTAGCCTCATATCTCTCCATATAGTGCAGTATTATATATGCAGCCTTACATCTCTATATACAGTGCAGTATTATACTGTGAAATGCAGCCTTACATCTTTCCATATAGTGCAGCCTTATTATGTGCAGCTTCATATCTCTCCATATAGTTCAATATTATATATATGTAGCCTTATATCTCCCATATAGTGCAGTATTATATATGCAGCCTTATATCTCTCATACAGTGCAGTATTATACTGTATATGCAGCCTTATATCTTTCCACATAGTGCAGCCTTATTATGTGTAGTCTCATATCTCTCCATATAGTGCAGTATTATATATGCAGCCTTATATTTGATCTCCCCCCCATAATCCTCTGGCCATAGTGGACTCTCTTATTAAAAAAAATAATCTGTACTTACCTCTCCTGGTTCACTTGCTGCTCCGGCGGTCTCCTCTTGCAAAAACTGAGGATTCAAGACTGAGACGAAGAAGGAGGAGGTGCCAGCCTGCGTTCCACTGTGCACTGCAGGACGTGAAGTGGGAGGCAGCAGCACCAGTCTGTGTATGCAGTCCACAGTGGAATGCAGGCCAGGGAACCGGCAGGTCAGAGGAAGCAAGAGGCGGGAGCAGCAGTAGGAAGTAGGAGGCTTTCCTCCCCTCCTCTCCCTGATACACAGGCCCTGTAGTGGCCCGTGCTGCTACGCAGTCAAATTGATGTCTGTCCTCGGGGACACAACTCGATGTGAAGCGGGCGCACCGCGCTGTGATCGGCGCCCACTGGGGCAGATGGCGGCACGCGCTCATTGCAGCCGCGATCCCTTCTACCGCGATCGTTATGCCAATTAATCTATTCTCATTATGGGCAGAAATCTGCCTTAGGCGGCCGTCACACGCACAGATATCTTGCCCGATATCGTTTAAGCGATCTCCTTTTTGATCGCTTAAGCGATATCGGGCTTAAAATCGATGCATGTAATCAAGCGATTTACGATGTGAAATCGCTTGATCGTGACATCGCTGATCTGAGGTCCGGTTCTCAGATCTAGCGATGAACGATTTCACGATCTCCTTCATCGTGGTGGTGTATGACACCACGATGATCCATCTCCCAGCGGCAGAGCCTATGCTGGGAGATGGTAACTATGGTACACGTCGGGTAACTAAGCGACGCGCGGCCCTAGTAACCGGATGTGTACCATAGTAACGAGCGAGATCGCGGCTCCGCATCGCTGGTGAGTCTGTCTGTGTGACATCTCACCAGCGATGTGAGCGATATTGTAAGCGATTGCGCGTGCACGTGATCGCTTACAATATCGCTAAAGATATCTGTGCGTGTGACGGCCGCCTTAAGGCCACTTCACACACACAGATATCTGAGTCCAATATCTGAACAGATCTCTGGTTGCAGTGAAATCATGGATACATTGCTCTATGTTGTACACAGCCACAAAAATGGAGCAATGCATCCATGATTTCACTGCAACCAGAGATCTGTTCAGATATTTGACTCAGATATCTGTGTGTGTGAAGTGGCCTTTTTAAAAAGAGATCTTCATACATGAATGGAGAAACAGCTCAAAATCAAAACAATACACTATCATGTGTTCTGTAAGCTCATGTAAGCTCTGTTACAACTCTGACTTTATGCTGTTAAGCTGGCCATGCGTTTGATGACTATCGGCTGAATGAATATTTGGCCATGATGGCCAATTGTTCAGATGATGGCCATCATGGCCAACTCCTCCATACACAGGAGCACAACTATTTTTGTGTGTGAGAAAGCTGCTGGCTGACATATCAGCTAGGATCTTACCTCTTGAAGAGCAAATGAGTCCATAGACTGAAAATGGACATGCACTATCAACATCTCTTCTATTAGTCGGCCGGCGCCCTTAAGGTACCGTTACACGGTACAATGTCGTAGCAAACACACCAACGATCTCATGGGAGAGCAGTAATTTGGACATCTTTTTGAGACCGTTGGTGAGATGTCATACGTCTAGATATCATGAACAAAACACCAACGATCCAGTGATCCAGAGATCTCTGGAACGACACAGCCAACAATCTTGGCGGTCATTATCACACTGTCACACGGCAACTACATGAATGACTACAATATCAATGTGGGCGTAGTTTGTGACACAGGCTAGGAGCTAGGCGTGTCAGATTGTATTTTCCCGAGCCCCTACATTTCCGATTGGTGGCCACAACTGCGTTACCATTGGTCAGCCTTGTCTGGCAAGATGGCCTCTTTATTAGCGCTCTTGCCCTTTCTACCATCTCACTATTCAAGGCTGTTGTCATTTGGTGACACCTGTGTGTGGCGCCCCGCACCGAGTGCGTCACAGGAGGGAATTGCAGCCATAAATGCAGCAGCAATATTCTCTGACCCAGCAGTCATTTGGTTAACTTAGAGATCCATACTCTGCATGCCTCACTTAGTATAGAAGACCAATCAAGGTCCTGGTGGGCGGAGTGCAAGGGTAGTGTGTAGTGGAAGTTTAAGTTTAGACTAGTCAGTCTGGAGGAGTCAGTCTGCAAGTAACAACAACCTAGAAGACCTCTGCAGATTCCCAGCTCTGCAACCTAGGAGAGGGGGCTCGCACAGTCCTGTGCGGCCCCCTGGCCACCTTCTACCGGCCATCTCCCTACCAATTACGGGCATCTTTATGCGGGGTCAAAACCATCCCGTGCCCTTATACAGCCGGTTTGCTGGTACCGAAGCTAGCAGCAGTTCAGCTCTGCTATGCGAACCAGAAGAGTGGAGGGACCGCTTTACAGGAGCCCCCCACCACCGCCAAATCCAGTCGTCTAACCAGCGGTGTACCCACCAAGGGACCCAAGGCTCCCCAAAACATCCATCACGTATACTTTGGATAGGGATTGAAGCAGCCTCCCTGTACCCGACCTGGTATTCCTGGGTGACAACGGCAACCTACTTAGCTAGAATGGAGGAACACCGCGGATCTCTGAGGGACATCTATCACTGCTGAGTCCACCCGGTCCACTACCCGTAACTGTATGCCATGTACTGCTTGCTGGTTACAGTAAAGACCCGTTACAGAGACTTACAGTGTCCGTGCTTCCTTATGACTATGTTCGTCCGCACACAAGGTAACCGCAGCTGCCGCACAACATCTTAAGCAGCTCCAGCCTCCGGGGATCACCGCTCAGCCTGTGGGGAGCATTCCATCTTGCTGCTATCCATCCCCCGGAGGCCCCGCAGTGTCGGTAAGACTTACCGAAACACTCATAGGTGGCGTCACGAAACAATTAACCCCTTAATCTGTTCCCACAAGATGTCTTCAACTCTTTTTATCTGCACTCAACCGGGCCCCACTATCGCCAGGCGCAGTCCACCCGTGACAAGGAGGAGAAAGCTACTGCCTGTCTAAACCGGAGTCCCGGCCACGGTGAGTCATGTGCAAGTCACTGATGCGTCCCCAAATTGTCACACATGAATGCTTGTGTTTGCACTGTTGCCAATACAATGTATGGCTATGTGTACATGTTGATTTCAATTTGGCAAGCTACACACAACACTATGTACATATGTGTCTGCATATTAGGATGCATGTAGTAATTATGTGTCTGTGCATAGATGTATGTATGTGTATATTTATTTAGATATGGTGCACATGTTGCCTCCTACATTTAAAAAAATAAAAAAATAAGGAGTTAACATAAGCACATACATATATATTTAGGACTGCTCAAATCTATCGTTACACCAATTGTTTATTTGCGTGCACACGCGGGTAGCTAAACGCCTAGGGATAAGGATGGTGACTTCATTGAGTCTCCTTGTTTAAATGTGTTTAATGATAATGTAAAGAATAAACAAGTCAATGAGTCTACTGGTCAAAGCACGGATTAACAAATATTGTGCCTTTCCCATAACCAACGCCAGC
>JARQOC010000003.1:76454037-76472256 GCA_033576535.1 Allobates femoralis | reverse complement strand
CATCACTGCCGTCGGTTACGCTTCTTCCTGATTGCACAGCCCCTTCCTTATTATGTTCCCCCAGGCTGCGGCACCTGTCAAAAACAAACCTTTCATCATCACCTTTCCGGCGCAGCTCTTCCGCCCGGCACAGTCCGGTCTTCTTCCTGCTGCTCGGAGGAGCGGAGGAGCTGCGCTGGAAAGGTGATGTATGAAAGGTTTGTTATTTTGACAGGTGCCGCAGCCTAGGGGACACATAATAAGGAGGGGGGGTTGGTGTTACTGCTGGGGGCCAGTATACCACCACTGGGGGCCTGTATACTAAGGCACAGGGGCCTATATACCACAACTGGGGGCCTGTATACTACGGCACAGGGGCCTATATACCACCACTGGCGGCCTGTATCTACGGCACAGGGGCCTATATACCACCACTGGGGGCCTGTATACTACGGCACAGGGGCCAGTATACCACCACTGGGGGCCTGTATACTACGGCACAGGGGCCTATATACCACCACTGGGGCCTGTATACTACGGCACAGGGGCCTATATACCACCACTGGGGGCCTGTATACTACGGCACAGGGGCCCATATACCACCACTGGGGGCCTGTATACTACGGCACAGGGGCCTATATACCACCACTGGGGGCCTGTATACTACGGCACAGGGGCCTATATACCACCACTGGGGGCCTGTATACTACGCACAGGGGCCTTATACACCACTGGGGACCTGTATACTACTGCACAGGGGCCTGTATACCACTGCACAGGGGCCTGTATACCACTGCACAGGGGCCTGTATACCACTGCTGAGGGGCCTGTATACCATTACTGAGGGGTGTTATATACCAGTGACGCGGGAGCTATATAATAGGATGGGGGTCTGCTGCATTTCATACCCTAGGCTTATACGCGAGTCAATAACTTTTACCAGCTTTTGGGGGCAAAAGTAGGGGGGTCGGCTTATACACGGGTCGGCTTATAAACGAGTATATACGGTACATTGGGAGAGAGCACGGGGGGGAGAGTGACAGCAGAGAGGGGAGACACCGCACAGGGGGAAAGATGGCCACCATTGTCGTGTCACTACATTTAGTATCAAATAATTAACCATATCGGTAATCACAGTAGGCAGAAAAAATGTCAAAACACAAAAATTGTGGAGGTTTTTTTGGCCGCTGTAAGGACGCAAAAAAATACAATAAGAAATGATCAAAATGTTGTATGTATTCATCTATTCCCAAATGGTATCAATAAAAATATTAGCTTTCCCAACAATAAAAATGCTGACCCCTCACACTTCTCCGCCGACAAAAAAAACAAGTTTGACAATTTTGTTTTACAAATTTCTGAATTTCTTTTTTTAACTGCTGAAGTAATAAAAGCCCTGGCAAGTTTGGTGTTACCACAAATATCGTGACCTGGAAAAATCGTGATTCCAGGTCATTTTTACCACACAATAAACATCAGAAAAACAGTTTTTTGCATTTTAACACACTTATTTCCAGTCTTTCAGTACATTTTATGGTAAAATGAATGATGTTATTCAAAAGTACCCTATATACTAGAGTAAATGTGGAGTTTTTCAGCACAGCACACTTTTTGTGCTGAAAAGTGCCCCCTCAGCTTATACTCGAGTAAGTGCTATTTGCAGTAGGGGAGGGCGGTGACCGGCGGCTGGAGAAGGTGGGAGGGAGCTGCAGAAGGAGTGCTCATTGGTGTAATGTAATATGCACTCCATCCCCCTGTCCATCACCAGCGGGGGAATCAGCGCACATTGCATTAAACTAAGTGTACACACCCACCACATCATCACAGTATATGGCCCCCTGCTGGTGCACACAATAAAATAATAAACAATGTAACTTACCCTCTGTCGCTGTCCTGCAGCACCGTCTCTCCTCCAGTCTTCCTGCTTGTGCGGAATATAACCTGGTGATCGCGCACCAGCGATGATGTCACTGCTGCGCTGATCACATGATTAGATGCCACACAAGCAGGAAGACCGGAGGAGAGATGGACAGAACAGCGACAGAGGGTAAGTTACATGTTTATTATTTTATTGTGTGCACCAGCAGTGGGGCCATATACTGTGATGATGTGGGGGTGTTACACTTAGTTTAACGCAATGTGCGCTGATTCCCCTGCTGGTGATGGACAGGGGGATGCAGTGCATAATACATTACACTAATGACAGGGGCATGTGACCTCCCACTCCTTCTGCCCTCGGCCAAGGGGTATATGTCGAAACAGACTACGTCGTCTCTCTTTGAAATCACTGAGGGTATGCTATTCCCCTGAATATTGTGGCTGCTCCAGGGATGTATGGCATAGACAATGGCACTATGGGGGCCGCAGCAGCACCCGCTGCTGGGACTTCACTTAGGTTGGGCATCTTTCCCCCCTAGTTGACCTTAGCCAGGTTCTGAATTGCTGTTCTGGATATTGCTGGCGGCGGTTCTTCACCCATCTGGTCACTGTAGTGCCGCACTTGCCGGGTTAACAGGCAGCTGCTTTGGAGGCAGGATCGATCATTCACACAAGGGTTCAGGGCTTCCTTCTTCTCGCCAGCCAATGTCAGATCATGGGGCAGGGGCTCTGTTCGCGCTCTTTCTGAAGCTCTGCCCATGATGACTTGCCACATATATTATTAACTCTGAGTGATGTAGTAATTTGGTGGTGGTTTACACAGTTATGTACAGTCTTTGCAGGACACAGGACCCGGTTAACGGGGTCCATAAATCCTGCTCGTGACCCCAAATGCAACAACCTCAAGGGCCTGGGGAACTCGACCAGCCGGGCATAGTAAGGGCGCATGTCACGGTAGCAGTCCCGGCAGTTGTGGCCCTGGCCGAGCGAATAAAAGGAGTATTTACAGGGGATTAAAATGTCTTTACATGATGCCACCTATGGTACCTGATCAAGGACAACCAGTGCTGCTTAGATGAGCCCCCAGGGGATAGATGTAATGGCAGCAGGGATGGTGGCGCTCTCCACAGGTGGAGCGAGCCCCTGGGGTTTGATGTAAGAGTCTTTGGGGAAAGATGATGGTGGTAGTTATTGTCCAGCCCAGGCCCTGGGGGTACTCGGATCACTCAGGCGGGTCTCTGGGGGTAGTCACGGGTAGCGGTGCCTGAGGCCGTGGGCCCGGGGGATAAAGATAAATGGATGGGTGGAAAAAAAATAATAAAGATGACTGTCGTGACGCCACCTATAAGGTTCCGGTGATGGCACCGGCACTGCTTGGGCTCCGGGGTGATGGGCGGCAGCAAGTTGCAACCGCTCCCTACAGGACGAGCGGGGGTCCCCGGGGCTGTAAGTTGTAGTGAGGGTAATAGGTAGCACAGTCAGTGTGGTGCAGATGGAAGGAGGGACACGCACACATAAAGTCTTTTGGTACCTTTACTGGTGTTCTGTACTGGTACACTCGTCCGGAGGTGAGGGAAACACTTTAGGATCTCCACAGCGAGTAGGGTTGTAGGCCTCCTTGACTCGGTTACTCTGCTTTTGAGTCTGGCAGGCTTGGAACCCGACCAGACCGTTACTTCTCTCTCTTGGTGTGACTCTCCACACCCGGGTTTGCTGCACTGAGGGCACTCTATGGGATCTCCTGTCGTCAGGGCCCTTACACTTGGTCCCTGGCTCTCATTTGTTGGTGCTTCGGGTATCCTGGAAGCTAAACCTCCTTGTGGTGCTGGATTCTCTGCAGGGCCTATTCTCTATGTGCCTGTAGCTTGGACCCAGTGACCGGAACTCTGATGAGGTGAGTCGGTATGACTCCTCTGCCCCCTTCTTGTAACAGGTTTCTCTCCTCTGCCTTCGACCCCTACTCTGCGGGTCTACCACTGTCTCAGGTGGTTGCTAGTATGGGCCTAGCACGGCTCCAGTACCAGCTCAGCTCACTCAGCTCTTCACAGTTCTGTAGTGACTGCACACTCTGGTGTTTTTTCCTCCAGAACCCGTATTTATAGGGGAAACTGGCTTAAGGCAACCAGTGGAGCTCCCCCTACAGGCCTGGGGTGAAAGGGTGTTGTGTGTTAGTGGATTACTTGCTGTGTGAAATCCCTCCATGTCCCAAGGAAGTCTGTGGTGACCTGGCACAGGGTGCCACATTATCATGCTGGAGGCAGTAAGGAGGGTGCAGGAAATAAGCAGGAAGATAAAAAGCGGTGCAGTTCTTTTACCTTTAATGAAGAAATGTGGTGCAGTTCGGGGCACTGGTAACCAGGTTCAGGAGGGTCCGGTCAGCCTGGAAGCAGTCGGGTTCCACCTCACCAGGCAGTTTTGGAGGACTGCCTACTGTGCTTCTCAGTTTGGGTCCCGGCTGCCTGTGAGCTATTCAATAGCCTGTCCCTTCCATCTTCCTTGCCCTCACTCCCAGCTTGCAGATGGCACGAATCTGTAATGGACACTGTCGTGTTGATTGCAGCTCCGGCCTTTCGTTACACTGTTCAGCCGCCGGGTCTCAACATGCGACCAGGAAACTTGCAGTCTACTGTCCTCCAGAATTAGTCAGTGGGACGTGCAGTTTTTGAGTAACCCAGGACTCTGGGTCCTCCATAGTGCTGCCTGGTGTGATCTCATCACCAGCTCACTCCCATGACCTTCTCATCCTCACTCCTTGTTTACTACTCTTGTTGTGTCTCCTCTCCCTTCCCACACTTTCTCTACATTCCTCCTAACCCTCCCCCTTGCCAGAAACAGGACAGCTTTCATTATTATTATTATTTATTTATATAGCGCCATTATAGTCCATGGCGCTTTACATGCTAAAAGGGTCAAACTAGGACAAGTAACATAGTAACAATACAAGTAACAATAAATGTGGACAATTCGGTTGTACAGGCACAAGAGGGGAGAAATCCTGTCCGCGAGGGCTCACAGTCTACGAGGGGCGGGTGGGGATACAGTGGGAGGGGGAAGTTCCAGTCGTGAGGCGGTCTGGTGGACCGTGTCTCATTGCAGGTGGTAGGCTTTGCGGAAGAGGTGGGTCTTCAGGCTTCTTTTGAAGGTTCCCAGGGTAGGAGAATGTCTGATGTGTTGGGGCAGTGAGTTCCAGAGTCTGGGTGAAGCATGGGAGAAATCCTGTATGCGGTTGTGCGAAGAGGAGATGAAGGGGGTGTAGAGGAGGAGCTCTTGGGAGGATCGCAGGTTGCTTGAGGGTAGGTATCGGGAGACATGTCAGAAATGTATGGAGGGGACAGGTTGTGAATGGCTTTGTATGTCATGGTTAATGTTTTAAACCGGGATCTTTGGGAAGTAGGAGCCAGGAAGGGCTTGGCAGAGGGGGGAGACAGGGGAGTAGCAGGGAGATAGATGGATTAGGCGACAGCGGAGTTCAGGATAGATTGGAGAGGTGCAAGGGAGGTATTGGGGAGGCCGGTGAGCAGGAGGTTGCAGTAGTCGAGGCGGGAGATGATGAGAACGTGAATAAGGGTTTTAGCAGTGTCGTGGTTGAGGAAAGTGCGGATCCTATATATGTTTTTGAGTGGAGTCGGCAGGAGGTGGCGAGGGCCTGGATGTGGGGCTTGAAGGAGAGGGAAGAGTCAAGGATAATCCCGAGGCACTTGGCATGGGGGACTGGGGAGAGAGAGCAGTCGTTGACGACAATGGATAGGTCAGGTAGTGAGGGCGTGCGTCTAGGGGGAAGTCTATGAACTCGGTTTTGTCCATGTTCAGCTTAAGGCAGCGAGCAGAGAAGAAGGGTGAGATGGTGGACAGGCAGTGTGGAATTTTGGATAGAAGGGAGGCAATGTAGGACCAGACAGGTAGATTTGGGTGTCGTCGGCATAGACGTGGTACTGGAGGCCATGGGACAGCTCCCCATAACTCGTGTGCGAGCTCCCCCTACTAGCCAAGGATCGGGTTTGGTGTGTGCATGTGATGAGTTACCTAGCATGGGGATCTCCTTCTGTTTCCAAGCGTAATGTCAACTCTGAGGCAACACTGCTGTGGCAACCGGACCATAGGGGCGCCACAGCCAAACGAAAACATGTGAGCTATTGAATTTGTAATATACCGTAAGTGGCTTCTAAATCACCCTTTAACCTCTGTATGACCAATTGCGTAATAGTATGCCTTGGCCTCCTTCCTCCTTTTGATGCAAGCTCACACGCTGAACTCACATCAACCCCTGCACATCTCAGCTGATCTGATCATCTGACGTGTAGTTAACAGCACCAATCAGATCAGCAATCTGATCGGTACTGTTAACCCTTTGGATTGCATTGTCATAATCACTGACAGTGGTATCGGCCTTCATGTGATCACGGGACCTCGATGAATTGCTATGACGGTCTGGGGTCAGCTGATGAAATAGTAAGAAAAGCCAATTCTATTGTACCTTATAGGGCCTTTCCACTTTGTTTTCTGAGACATAAATTGGCAAGTAAATAATATTGCTAAGGCTATGCTCGCATGGTCCAGGAGCTGCGTGTTGGACGCAGCTCACCGAACATGATGGAACCCACTGGTGGGCGCAGCGAGATTGCAGCCACCCTGTGCTCACTATGTGCGGCAGGTGCAGGGCAGTTTCTCCCTCCGTGCACCCAATGACAGCGCTTCCAATTTTGCAGCATGAAATGAACATGCTGCGAGGAGCAGAATGCTGACAACCCGCACTGCAGCTAAAAGAGCGCTGCTGTCGGGGTAGGCATAGTGGGCATGGGATTTCTTGAAATCCCATCTACTATACTTAAACTGTACGACGCAGCTTTTTGGGGGCAGTGGCAAGATGCTACGTTCAAAACACTGTGTACACTGATCGTGTGCACGCACCCTAACTCTACAACATTGCCTATTAAGGTACCGTCACACACCACAATATCACCCGCGACCTTGCAAACAACTCACGGGTTTGGCGAAGTTGAAACCACATCGCAAGTGCGTTGTGACGTGTGACAAGGCGATTTGACGGTGATAAATCACTGGTGGCGAGTTGACAGGTTCTGCAGCACTGCACTAAAACCAGGCGATATCAACCTCGCGATTTTGCAGGATTGTGCCATGTGACAGCGCGATAACGATGTTGAGCACATCTTCAGAGATCCGGAAATTAATCCCGTAGGCATGCCTGACCTTTGTATTTTGCGTGCCCCGTCAGCGGCAATTGGTGTATACTACTGCGTTCCCATTGGCTGCCTGTTTTGATGAAAGGGAAAATGCGTAATCTAGTGGCCATCTTGTCAGACAAGGTTGACCAATGGTAACATAATTGGGTCGGCCAATTGCAGTGGTAGGGGCACGAGGAAACACACTCTGGCATGCCTAGCTCTTTGCCGGTGTCAAACAGCACACCCACATCGCTGATGTGGTTGTGCTGGGTGACGCGGCAATGTGGAAAGGCAAGATCGCTTCCGGTCTCGCTTCCGGTCTTGTTCAGGTGATTTCCAGAACGCCAGAACGCCGGAGGTTGCACGCAACATCGCTACGTGTGACATCTCCAACGCGATCTTGGCAAAGTGCCAAAAACGTGCGTGCTCATGTGAAATCGCGAGCGATACAGCAGCGATGTTGTGGTGTGTAACAATACCTTTAAGTTACATTTACAGCCACAGATCACCTGAACATTGAACCAGAGACTAGCAATTAATTGCAGGAAACCAAGACAGCAAAATATTCATGGAAAACATTAAAGAACAGCAGGAAATGGGATGGAAACCTAAACAGTGTAAAGTGATCGGCACCTTGCTGGGCTCTTCACTGCTATGTTAAGAGGGATTGGCATACTCTAAATTGAGATTGTGTGAGCTCTATTCACATATCACAAAGGCAAGAGCTCAACAAAGATGTGCAGCTAAAGTAAAGTAATGCAGGTGAATAGTGCCCTAACCTGGTCCCTCTCTGATGTCTTGTTATGCATGATTTACATCTACAGTACTTTAGCTCAGTTTAATTTTGGTGATTTAGTGCAATTTAGTGAAAATGACCAGGGGCGTAACAACAACAGGTGCAGGGGTTGCAATCGCCCTGTAGCCTAGAGGCCCAAAAATTCCTTTTGGTCTATACAAAAACACCAATGCTATTAAAGATTTGCTACAATGGGGATCCCGTTGGAGCTTTCTCATCTGGGCCCATGAGCGTCAGGTTACATCATTGAGAATGGCCTTTATGGAACAGACAAATCCTTCGTTATACTGTTCTTCTAGCATTTATCATGGTGTAATAATACCTCATTATAGGTGTTGGAGAAAGGAAACCATTAACAAGGAACCTGATTTGTAGCTTTGTATGAAGACGGAGTCACCGAATTGATGAACAAATGACAAATGACTGATAAAGTGTACAGGTACGGTAAATTGTGGGGTTAAACGGCATCCTGCAAAGGCTGGGAAATCCACTACAGAATATAAATTATGTTTTAATCATAATACATATTACTTTATTGGAGAGGTAATTGAAGATGACAACAAGCTTCATAACTCGCTAAACAGCAATTTTGAAAAATGATCATAAGGGAAAAATAATCAATGCAGATTTTTCGGTAATAATGCTGCAGATTTGTGGCAAATTTTGCCCTTTGCACCGCAAGCGAGAAATACACGCTGGTATCCACAGCATAAATTGGTACACTGCAGATGTGAAATCAGCAGTGTAGGTAAATTCATAAGGGATTTTTTTTGTCACTCTTTGCATTACATTTCAAGGTTCTGGCCAGACACAGTCAATGGTAACACACAGCCTACACAGGAGAGCAGCCCACATGACACAAGTCCACACATCCAGCCAGGACTTTCATGTAGTATGCCAGGGTGTCTGGCAGAATCAATCCTTTGCTAACGACTACCGCTCAACAACACTTAACACAGTAACAGAGGTTGTGTTTGCTATTGTGCTCTTCATCTTCTACCATTGTGTTTCCTTTTCTACTTCAATATATTTTGAGCAGATGAAAGTCCAAATTGGCGACTGAAAAGTTACTATTTCTGTTTTTGGATTGCACACGAATAATTCAACTAATCTACCTTTCATAATGGAGTGCAAAACATTTTTTCCTCACAGATTTATATTGTCATGTCCTCAACTGTGCATCTGGACTCCGATGTGCAGGGAAATCAGCGCCTATCATGCAGTGCCACTGGTACTGCTCACCCTATCCGTGGTTCCAGATGATCTGTGGCTCCTCTCTCTGCTAGGAACTTGGGCCCCTTGGCAGGTCTTCTTGGAAGTGCATCTCTGCTGTGATGCTCTGTGCATAAAAGGCACCTTCCCCTTTAGGGAGGTGCCTGGGCAACATCTTCATTCTATGATGGTTGCCTCTGTCCAGGTCCCACTCCTGTAGCGCTCTGCGTTTGGAAGTCTGTTTCTTTGCATTATATTAATACCTCTGTCTCCAAGGAATCCTCAGCTGGCAGTTTCTTATCCTGGATCTGTCTTGACTTTCTGGACCCCACTGCTGTCTAGTCTCTCCTCGCATAATCGTCCAGATACCATTATGGCTGGATCAGCCTTTCCAGGATTACATGGCCTTCAGGATCCTCTCCACTGACAGAGCCAATATTCTACAGTCTCTCCATCTCTGCAGTCTGGACTATACGAGTCACCCCTCTGGTCTGGATTTGCTGCATTCAGGCCACCTTGGTGTTGGTGATGGGGGAATCCTGTATAGGGGTACACTTTGCCCAGTGCTCGGCTACATGGTACAGTGTCATGATCCAGATGGTCTTCCTCTCAGGCACCTTTCCCCTTTGTGAAACTTTCCTTAATAAATATCTTTGGTATTATGAAGTTCACTCTCCTGTCTCTTGAGTATAGGGTATTCAGCTACCACTGCACCACCAGTGACCCAGTGAGTCCACATTACATCATCACTTCCTGTGGGCGTAACGTATATCTAATATATAAAATATATCTAATATAACACATATCTAATAACCTAAATTAAAATAAATATGTGAGACATTCACTTTAAGGCTGATTTAACTCTACCCGTTTTTGGAATCTGGGGGAATGCAATTTTTTATTATGATACAACTGGATTTACCCCCACTCACCGTCTCATGATCAGTGATAATACTGATGCAAGAGCATCCGATGTGTACCTTATTCAGCTGGATCTGGTGGAAAATGACACGTCCATAGTGGGTGGGTTCTGGGCATGCTCAGTTAAAAAACTTGGATACGGCATCCGGAATCAGCGGGATCCGGGTTCCAAAGAGCACCATTGTAATTTAATCCTCATTGTCCTGGATCCGAGTGTTCCTGATTTTAAAACGGACACCAAAATGGCATTTTTGGTCTCAGTGAAAAAAACAGTGAAGTGATCAGGGGGGACCGCAATCAACAGGATGAACCTGTAAGTTCCTGCAGACCCATTGAAAGTCAACGGGGCCAAAAATGAATGCAGGTGAGTTCAGTTTCAGTCGGATTCACATGGATACCGAAAATCGGAAGTGTGAAACCAGACTAAGGCTGTTTTTACATCAGCTGTAATTTTTAATTCACATCAGATCCGACAGATGTCACCGCACCTGCCGCGTAACGGCTGACTTGCGGCACGAATCGGGCAAGCCCCATTCATTCTCTTTGGGACTTGCGGTCAGGTGTGGCAAGTGTGGTTTTGCCGGATCCGGTACGTGCAGCACTGCAAAAAAATGCTCCTAGCAACGTTTTTTTGGCGGTGCTGCAAGTGCTGGATCTGCCAGATCTGCCAAAACTGCACTTGCCGTTCCTCACGGCAAGTCCCATAGAGAATGAATGGGGCTTGCCGGATTTGTGCCGCAAGTCAGCTGTTACATGGCAGGTGCGGTGACATCTGCCGAATTACAAATTACAGCTGGCTAAACAGCCTAAGGAGAATAATTCTCACGACATTATCAAAGGAATTCATAACAATATTTTTATTACTCTGACATTGGTGTTTGTAGTAGGGATCGACCGAGACTTATATCATGTAAGGAGAAGGGAAACAAAAACACTGGAACCTTTTTTTTTCTTTTAGAAACTGCTGCCCTTTTACTTAAAAAACATCTGTTTCAGGTTACTCTTCTTTGTATTCATGTTCTTTACTATAAATTACTATGTAGTTACAGATGGGTTGGTTAATTAAAGGTGCCAAACTCATAATTACCATTTATAAAGCTGCAAAATTGTCCATAGTGCTGTACAATTACATTCATTAAATCAATTCAGAGGTTATTAAACCCACAGCAGTAGGCATGCATGTGCTAATTATTATGCGATTCTAGAATAATAAAAAAATATACAGGAAATGTTGGGTTGTGTAATGTAACTGCTGTTTAATAGTGTCTTAAGATTGAAAACATTGGTTGTCAGTTTACCAGACGTAATGGGGTGAGGCCAGTGTGGTACATCATTTTTATTTCTCAAATGTGAAAAACAGTTAACGTTGGATCCGTTTTTGTTCCAGTTATCAGTTTTTAGGCTGGCTTCACACCACGGGATGACCCTGACAGCCCCGGACCGGATCAGCACACAGAACCGGAGGGCCAAATGGGCCCTCCGGTCCTGTGTGCAGCTGGCTGCTGCTAATTGCAGCTGCAGCTGCTGATTTTTCAAGACCGGGCTAGCCGCGGTCCTGAAAGAACATCGGCGTGCAGCCGCCAGTGTCCGCTTGCCGATCCTCCCGGACCGGGCAATCTGGCCCCTTAGGCTTCCATTTTAGGAGCACCGGATTGCCCCAGATACGGGAGGATCCGGCCATATCCAAGATCCGGCAAATGGGGAGATTTTTCTCCCTGGACACAAAAATCATGCAAGCATAATTTTTGTGTCCGGAGAAAATAATCCAAATTCTCCCGGATTCCACCGGTGAGATGAAACCGGATGGCAGAGAGCTGCCATCCGGCTCCATCCAGCCCCATAGGATACTATGGGGCCAAAAACCGGTCTGGGGCTGCCTGGTTTACACCGGACTGCCCCGGATCAAAAAAAAACGTGGTGTGAAAGCCAGCCTTACAGTCTTTGCTGCATCCATTGCTGCAAGGGAACCAGATGGGCTGCAGAGCTTGCTTTCAATCATAGTGACAAGGCCTACATCTTCAAGCAGTTTCCCTATAAACTGAAAGCTGGCGTCTCCCAGGGGGAAATAAGTTAATTTTTTACCTGGAGCATAAGGAGTCCAGGCAGCATTGGAATGCAATTTACCTGCAAAATCAACCTTATATCTGCAGGTAAGTAGTGTTAAACAACACTGATAGCAACAAACATAGATGGAATGAAGGACTAAAGGCCCAGTCACACATAAGATCACTCCAGCGATCCCGACAGCGATAACGACTTGCCGGGATCGCTGGAGCGTCTTTACCTGATCGCTGGGAGCTGTCAAACAGGCAGATCTCCCAGCAATCAGGCACCTGGGAGCCACTTCTCACATCGCTGAAGGCGATGTCAGCATCCTCCCTGCTAAGCAGGGAGAACACTGGTAACTATGATAAACAGCGGGTATCCAGGCAGCGCGTGCTGCCTGGATACCCGGTGTTTTATCATAGTTACTCGCATTCTCCCTGCTTAGAGCTGCCTGTAAGCAGGGAGAACGCTGTTAGATAAACACTGAGTATCCAGGCAGCGCGCGCTGCCTAGATACCCGCTGTTTATCATAGTTACTGCGTTCTCCCTGCTTACAGGCAGTGCTAAGCAGGGAGAACACTGGTAACCATGGTAAACACCGGGTATCTAGGCAGTGCGCGCTGCCTGGATACCGGTGTTTACCATAGTAACCTGCCCTGTGAGGTCACTGATCGCTGGTTTCTCGCGGTCACACACAGCGATGCGTGCTGACCAGCGGGAAACCAACGATCAAAAAATGACCCGCAGCACTTTGTAACGATCAGCGACCTCACAGCAGGGGCCTGATCACTGCTAAGTGTCACACAGAACGATATCGCTGAAGAGATTGTTGTAACGTCACAGTTACAATGAGCTCTCTAACGATATCGTTATGTGTGACTGGGTCTTTAAAGCCTTCACGGTGTTAATCACCAGAAACTTTGGCGTTACCTGATCAGCCTCATTAGAAACCTTTACATTGACCAAGAAGCAACAGTCCGAACAGAAGACGGTGACATAGCATGGTTCAAAACTGAGCGAGGCAAGGTTGCATCCTGTCACCATTTCTCTTCAATTTATATGTAGAAGCTATTTTTCAGGAAGGCTGGATTTGCCGTAAAAGAATGAATCAAAATCGGTGGAAGAATCAACAATCTAAGATATGCAGATGATACAACACTGATAGCAACAAGCGTAGATGGAATGAAAGACTTAATTTGGAGTGTAAAGATGGAAAGCTCAAACATGGGACTGCTACTTAACACAAAGACAAAGATCTTAACTACTGCCAGGTACAACAAAGAGACACATTTGAGATGGACGGTGATGAACAAGAAGTGGTAAAAAGCTTCAACCTACTCAGATTAAAGATCACTCAAGATGCAGCTGACTCACCGTAGCGGGTTCTGCAAGTCGTCAGGCGTTGACTCTCCTCTGTCACGGAACCGGCCTGTGGGGCCCGGTGGTCCAGATCAAAAGGGGGAATGGCTGAACAGTAGGGGATAAATTATCTTCGTGACGCCACCTGCGGGTGTTCCGGTGACTTCACCGGCGCTGCTAGGCCTCCGGGGGATGTTAGGCAGCAAGATGGGACGCTCCCCACAGGATGAGCGGAAATCCCCGGAGCCAGGAGCTGCACAAGATGTTGTGAGGCAGCTGTGGTAGCACTGCTGTTAGGCCCAGGAGTCAGACACAGACACACCAAAGTCTTTTAGGTACCTTTACTGGTGGTTTTCAGGTACACTCAGACCGGGTGAGGATGAAGTCAGCACTTCTGGAGGTTCACAGCAAGCAGTTGTTGTAGGCTTCCTTTCTCTATTTCTCAGATTAAGGTCGTGTGGCACAAGCGTGTGTTCAATGAACTGATTCACCTGGTTAGTCAGCACTGAGGGCACTGTAAAAGGGTGATGCAGATCTACCCTCTTCCCTGGGCTCTCGCTAGGTGGCTCAGGTGGAACAGGGGCTAAACTCCCTGTGGTAGTATGCTGGTTCTCTGCAGTGGCAGTAGCTTCCACAGCTTCGGTTCCAGTAGACCGGTATATGGGGGAGAGTTAGGTAACTCTGATGTCCCTGAGAGGTGCTTTCCTTTTCCTCTAACCCCAATTGCAAGGGTTTCCTCACTGGTGCTAGGCTGACTAGGCCTGGTGTGTGTCTCATGAGCTTGAGATCATCCACAACCTGCAGCTCTTGTAGCGTCTGCACACTCTGAAGTTTCTCCCTCCAAGACCCTATTTATAGGGGGAACTGGCTCAAAGTGACCAGTGAAGCTCCCCCTAGAGGCTCGGGGGGAAACCAGGTGTTCTAAGGTGTTGTAAGTGTTGCTTGCTGTTACTACTCCATTCATGTCCTAAAGAGTTCTGTGGTGCCCAACAGGTGCCAGGGTGCCACATTCCCCTTAGTTAACCTCAGTTCTCCCGGCTGAGCAAAAAGTTAATTTTACAACTTAACACTAAGCATTTTATAACAGAGTCTTAAAGAAAAATACAAAATCACTAAAAAGGAAGGGAAAAATATGAAAAAGGTGAAAATGCAGTCCATACGGCACTAGTCCATCTGCCGCAGGCTGGAAAAGGTAAAGTTTGAGGTCACACAAGTCCTGTGACAATTGTCCAAAGTTTATGAGAAGGGACAAAGGTAAAGTCCACACATATTTAAACTTTATACATCCCTACGGGCGTCTCTGCTTGGGAGGCCGGTACTAACCTTTTCTACCTTACCAGGCGCTTTCTGTCCCCAACTTAATATACTTGGGACAGAGCCCAGTTCCTCCACCCTTCTGTACACTACTTTTTACAAGTTTTGAAAACAGTTACTATATACAAACACTTACAGGTAATATGGTTCCACTACATTCTAAACCCATTCTCCAAGTTTGTTTGGGGATTGTCCTAACGTACTACGTGTGGATCTGCGTAGTGTGGGTGTTTCCAAAGCTGTTGGTGTAGTGTACGAAGTGGTTCTTGTTCTACTTCTGGTTTGTGTAAGGCCATATAAAGTGTGTAACCTATCTGTTGGACTATACTCTGAAGGTAGTTGTGTAGGAATGGTTTCTCTTACTGTGGGACTAGCAGGTTCACCGATTACAGGAATCTCAGGTTCCATTATAACAGGCTGCAATTCTTGCACTTGAACTTGTTCTTGTTGAATTGGTTGCTGATTTTCTACAGGTTGGTAGAAATGCATAACTGGTATGATGTATGCTCCATCGCATTGTGGCCAGTCTGCTGGTAGATATCCAATATCTGTAAGGACTAGATTTTCTTTTTGTTCTTTAGTTACTGCAGGGTAACTGGTTACTTGTGGGATTAACTGTGGTGGACATTTCTTCAAATGGTCCCTTGAAACAGTTGCAAAAGTATTCCCATTGTCTTTGCTAATAGCGCAAATTTTGGAATTGTCATACTGTGATGGCATAATGGTGTAGGGTTCAGATTCCCAACTGTTATCCAATTTGTTGGTTTTTCTTTTCCTTTTTAGCACTAAGTCACCTGTAGCTAGAGGTTCAGCTGAGGCGTGCTTGTTAAAGTCTTTTTCTTGTTTGTTTCTGCTGATTTCTAGGTTTCTTTCAACACTTTCCTGTACTTTTCTGTACTGTTCTTGGCGTTGGCTGACCCAGTCGTCATCAGAAGAGTCTTCTGTGGGTTCGATGGTTCCCATCTCAAGTAAGCAGGTGTGTAGTTGGTTGAACTGACAGGTATGTGGTTGTAGATGTCCACGAGATCTGGAAGTTTTTCAGGCCATTGATTTCTCTCGTCAACTGGTAAGGTTTTGAGCATGTCAATGACTATGTGGTTCATCTTCTCACATAAACAGTTCGTCTGGGGATGAAAAGGTGTGGTGCGGATCTTTTTACACCCATATAGCCCTAGGAATTCTTGAAACAGAGCTGATTCGAAGGCTGGCCCTTGGTCAGTCAAGACTTGGTCTGGATACCCATGGGGCGACAGAAGTAACTCTGGAACACTTTGGCTGCTACCTCTGCAGTTAAATCTTTAACTGGGACGACTACCAGGAATCTTGAATAGTGATCAACAATGGTGAGAGCGTAAGTGTACCCGGTTCGACTTGGGGTAAGCTTCACGTGGTCGATAGCAACTATTTCAAGAGGTTTGGTGGTAACAATTGGCTGCAACGGAGCTTTCTGAGTTAGGTGGTCTTTCCTTCGAAGGAGACATGGTCCACAGTTTTTACACCACTTGTCAATTGAGCCTTGCATACCGACCTAGTAGAACCGATCCTTCAGGTGTCTCTCCAGTTTCTTCCATCCAAAGTGTCCGGCATCATCATGGTATGCTTCAAGGATCATTTGGACTTCAGTCTTGGGAACTACAATCTGCCAGATTAGTTCATGTGTTCTGGGTTGAGGTATCTTCTGCATAGTTTACCTTGGTAGACAAACAACCTTCCTTTCTCTTTCCATAGGCGTTTAGCAGTTTGTGAGGCATCAGGGTCCGTGTTGGCGTGTTCTTGAGTAATCAGCTCTCTTACCAGGCTGACATCTGGATCGTTAGCTTGAACCTCCTTCCAGTCATGGTGAGGTAAAGGGTTCACGGTCCTCTCTACACGTTTCTGGTCCCTCTGATGACATATTGCTGTACCCGTACGGTGGAAAGCAGGTAGTTCAATCTCCTCCAGGTCATCTATGTCTTCTCCCTATTCAGGAAGGTTAGGCATTCTGGACAGGGCATCAGCATTGCCATTCTTATGACCTGGCCGGTACTTTACAGTGAAATCATAGTTTGAAAGTCTTGCTACCCAACGCTGCTCTAGGGCTCCCAGCTTTGCAGTCTCTAAATGATTAGAGGGTTGTTATCTGTGAAAGCTGTGAACAGGGCGGATGCCAGGTAATGCTTGAAACGCTCTGTGATTGCCCTAACCAGGGCCAGGAACTCTAGCTTGAAGGAGCTGTAGTTCTCCGGGTTCCTTTCCATGGGACGGAGCTTTCTGCTGGCGTAAGCTATCACCTTCTCCTTGCCCTGCTGGCATTGAGCTAGGACGGCTCCTAGGTCTTCATTGCTTGCATCAGTATACAATAAAACGGGAGATTGTAGTCAGGGTAGGCCAGGATTTCTTCCCCAGTTAACGCATCTTTCAGCTTCTGGAAGGATTGTTCCTGTTCTGGGCCCCAGTGGAACAGGGGTCCCCTGATTTTGCCATTTTTGGATTGACCTACTAAGAGATCTTGCATGGGTGCTGCTATCTTGGTATAGCCTTTGATGAATCGTCGGTAGTACCCGACCAGTCCTAGAAATTGACGTACCTCTTTGTGAGAAGTTGGTGCTGGCCAGTCCTTGATGACGGTTACTTTATCTGGATCCGGTGCTACGCCTTCAGCGCTGACCACATGTCCTAGGTATTGGACCTTGGGTTTCAGCAGGTGGCACTTGGACGGTTTCAGTTTCATCCCGTACTTGGACAGTGACTCGAACACTTCACTCAGGTGCTGTAGGTGGTCTTCATAGGTCTGAGAGTATACAATGACATCATCAAGGTATAACAGTACAGTCTCAAAGTTCTTATGGCCCAGACAACACTCCATCAGCCTCTGAAATGTTCCTGGGGCATTGCACAACCCGAATGGCATACTGTTGAACTCGCATAGTCCCATAGGTGTCGTGAAGGCTGTCTTCTCACGATCCTCCTCTGCAACGGCAACCTGCCAGTACCCACTAGTAAGATCTAATGTGGAGAAGTAGTTGGCAGATTTGAGTGCAGCTAGTGACTCTTCTATGCGGGGTAATGGGTATGCATCCTTGTGTGTGACTTTGTTGATTTGTCTGTAGTCTACGCACATCCTCATACTACCATCTTTCTTTTTAACCAGGACTAGTGGTGCGGCCCAGGGACTACAGCTATCCCTAATGACTCCTGCATTTTTCATGTCCTGAAGCATCTCTTTTGCTTTTTGGTAGTGTGTGGGTGGTATAGGCCTGTACCTTTCTTTGATAGGTGCATGGTTGCCTGTGGGGATATGGTGTTGTACCCCTTTAATCCTCCCAAAGTCAAGTGGGTGTTTACTGAACACTTGCTCATATTCCCGAACTACCCGGTATACTCCATTTTTCTGGTGAGTAGGTGTGTTGTCAGTTCCTACACTGAGCTCCTGACACCATTTCTCTAACTGATCTTTGGAGTGAGGGGGTTCATCAGTGACTGTTTGGGCTGAGGATTTTACATCAATGATAGCATCATCTTTGACTTGGTATAATTTTGCGACAGTGGCAC
>JARQOC010000003.1:76318013-76453937 GCA_033576535.1 Allobates femoralis | reverse complement strand
TTCAAAACGCAAAAACCTGCTTTTTGCCAATGCAGCCAAAACCACCAGCAATCCGCTTGGCTGCGTTGGAAAAAACGCATGCTTTGTGGTTTTGAAAACACACAAAATTTTTTGCATGCACTTTTGCATGTATTTTTACTGCGCCCCCATTAAAATCAATGGGGGCAAAACGCATGCGTTTGGATGCGTTATTACGGTAAAAACCCTAGAAAGCAAACAAGCAAAACCACACCAATCTTAGATGTGAAAACACCCTTACACTATTGATGTTTTATATATATATGGTGGCCCGATTCTAAAGCATCGGGTAGTCTAGAATAGTAGTTTGACAGCCGCTTCTCTGAGTGGTCGCCGCATTGGGTGCCGACCAATCAGAATAGCGGCGCTCGCCCTGGCGCCATATTTAAAATACAATGTGCTCAGTTTATTTCAAATATAGCGCCATGGAATGCGCCACTATTCTGATTGGTCGGCGTTGACCGCGACGACCAATCAGAGAAGCGGCATTCAAACCGCGCGCCGCGTCTCTGATTGGTCGCCGCATTCAGCGCCGACCAATCAGAATAGCGGCGCCCACCTTTGCACCATATTTCAAATACACTGTACTCAGTGTATTTGAAATATGGCGCCATGGCGCGCACCGCTATCCTGATTGGTCGGCGCTGAACGCGGGCGGCCAATCAGCATAGCAGCACTCGCCATGGCGCCATGTGTAAATCCACCCATTACTTCAGATTTTACAATATGGCGCCATGGCGAGCGCCGCTATTCTGATTGGTCGCCATGTTCAGCGCCAACCAATCAGGATAGTGGCGCGCGCTATGGCGCCATATTTCAAATACACCAATCAGAATAGTGATGCGCGCCATGGCGCCATATTTCAAATACACTGAGTACAGTGTATTTGAAATATGGCGCTATAGCGCGCGCCACTATCTTGATTGCTCGACGCTGAACGCGGACGGCCAATCAGCATAGCGACGCGCGCCACGGCGCCATGTGTAAAATTCACCCATTACTTCAGAGTTTACACATGGCGCCGTGGCGCGCGCCGCTATGCTGATTCGCCGCCCGCGTTCAGCACCGACCAATCAGGATAGCGGCGCGCGCTATGGCGCCATATTTCAAATACAATGTACTCAGTGTATTTGAAATATGACGCCATGGCGCGCACCGCTATCATGATTAGTTGGCGCTGAATGCGGGCGGCGGCCAATCTGCATAGCGACGCTCGCCATGGCGCTATATTTCATATACACTGTACTCAGTGTATTTGAAATATGGCGCGCGCCGCTATCCTGATTGGTCGGCACTGAGCGCGGCCGGCCAATCAGCATAGCGGCGCGTGCCACGGCGCCATGTGTAAAATCCACCCATTACTTTAGATTTTACACATGGCGCCATGGCGCTCAACACTATGCTGATTGCCCGCCCTCGTTCAGCGCCGACCAATCAGGATAGCGGCGCGCGCCATGGCGCCATATTTCAAATACACTGAGTACAGTATATTTGAAATATGGCGCAATGGCGCGCGCCGCTATTCTGATTGGTCGCCGTGTTCAGTGCCGACCAATCAGAATAGCGGCACGCCCCATGGCACCATATTTCAAATATACTGTACTCAGTGTATTTGAAATATGGCGCCATGGCGTGCGCCGCTATCCTGATTGGTCGGCGCTGAACGCGGGCGGCCAATCAGCATAGCAGCGCGCGCCATGGCGCTATATGTAAAATCCACCCATTACTTCAGATTTTACACATGGCGCCGTGGCGTGCGCCGCTATGCTGATTGGCCGCCCGCGTTCAGCACCGACCAATCAGGATAGCGGCGCGCGCCATATTTCAAATACACTGAGTACAGTGTATTTGAAATATGGCGCCATGCCGCGCGTCACTATTCTGATTGGTTGGCGCTGAACGTGGCGACCAATCAGAGGAGCGGCATTCAAACCGCGCGCCATGCCGCGCTACTTCTCTGATTGGTCGCCGTGGCCGCGGCGACCAATCAGAAGAGTACTGCGGCTTGGCGCTCGGTTTGAATGCCGCGAAGGGCACCACCGCTGCGAGCAGCTTGGAGATGACCGGTCATCTCCTGGCTAGCTCGCCGCTGACCGTAGTTTAGACTGTAGCTCAGCCGCCGCTACTGCGGCACAGAGGTCAGCGGCTCGCCAGCCGGGAAATGACCGGCTGATCCCAATCATCTCCCGGCTGGCTTGCCGTGGACCTCCATGCCGCAAGTAGCCGCAGCTGAGCTCCGGTTAGCGGCTTGCCTTCGGCAGCGGCCAATGAGCTGCCTCTGTGTGGCGCGCAATTTCGGTGACAGACACACTCAAAAAACCCTTAGACAATTATATAGTACTAGCTGTGAGAACGTGCATTACCGTAATTTGATTATAGTAGACTAGATGGTGGCCCGATTCTAAAGAATCGGGTAGTCTAGAATGTATATATAGTTTATTTAGTAATAGTTAGGGGAGTGCGGTGAAATTATTTGTGTGTGTACAGGTGGCTCAGTGGGTAGCAGAGTATATGGTGGCTCAGTGGTCAGCAGTGAGGGCGCTGGCTCAGTGGTCAGCAGTGAGGGCGCTGGCTCAGTGGTCAGCAGTGAGGGCGCTGGCTCAGTGGTCAGCAGTGAGGGCGCTGGCTCAGTGGTCAGCAGTGAGGGCGCTGGCTCAGTGGTCAGCAGTGAGGGCGCTGGCTCAGTGGTCAGCAGTGAGGGCGCTGGCTCAGTGGTCAGCAGTGAGGGCGCTGGCTCCGTGGTCAGCAGTGAGGGCGCTGGCTCCGTGGTCAGCAGTGAGGGCGCTGGCTCCGTGGTCAGCAGTGAGGGCGCTGGCTCCGTGGTCAGCAGTGAGGGCGCTGGCTCAGTGGTCAGCAGTGAGGGCGCTGGCTCAGTGGTCAGCAGTGAGGGCGCTGGCTCAGTGGTCAGCAGTGAGGGCGCTGGCTCAGTGGTCAGCAGTGAGGGCGCTGGCTCAGTGGTCAGCAGTGAGGGCGCTGGCTCAGTGGTCAGCAGTGAGGGCGCTGGCTCAGTGGTCAGCAGTGAGGGCGCTGGCTCAGTGGTCAGCAGTGAGGGCGCTGGCTCAGTGGTCAGCAGTGAGGGCTGGCTCAGTGGTCAGCAGTGAGGCGTCAGGCTCAGTGTCAGCAGGAGGCGCTGGCTCAGTGGTCAGCAGTGAGGGCGCTGGCTCGTGGTCAGCAGTGAGGGCGCTGGCTCCGTGGTCAGCAGTGAGGGCGCTGGCTCCGTGGTCAGCAGTGAGGGCGCTGGCTCCGTGGTCAGCAGTGAGGGCGCTGGCTCCGTGGTCAGCAGTGAGGGCGCTGGCTCCGTGGTCAGCAGTGAGGGCGCTGGCTCCGTGGTCAGCAGTGAGGGCGCTGGCTCCGTGGTCAGCAGTGAGGGCGCTGGCTCCGTGGTCAGCAGTGAGGGCGCTGGCTCCTGGCCTGGTCGTGTCAGCAGTGAGGGCGGTGCCTCAGTGGTCAGCAGTGAGGGCGGTGCCTCAGTGGTCAGCAGTGAGGGCGGTGCCTCAGTGGTCAGCAGTGAGGGCGGTGCCTCAGTGGTCAGCAGTGAGGGCGGTGCCTCAGTGGTCAGCAGTGAGGGCGGTGCCTCAGTGGTCAGCAGTGAGGGCGGTGCCTCAGTGGTCAGCAGTGAGGGCGGTGCCTCAGTGGTCAGCAGTGAGGGCGGTGCCTCAGTGGTCAGCAGTGAGGGCGGTGCCTCAGTGGTCAGCAGTGAGGGCGCTGGCTCAGTGGTCAGCAGTGAGGGCGCTGGCTCAGTGGTCAGCAGTGAGGGCGCTGGCTCAGTGGTCAGCAGTGAGGGCGCTGGCTCAGTGGTCAGCAGTGAGGGCGCTGGCTCCGTGGTCAGCAGTGAGGGCGCTGGCTCCGTGGTCAGCAGTGAGGGCGCTGGCTCCGTGGTCAGCAGTGAGGGCGCTGGCTCCGTGGTCAGCAGTGAGGGCGCTGGCTCAGTGGTCAGCAGTGAGGGCGCTGGCTCAGTGGTCAGCAGTGAGGGCGCTGGCTCAGTGGTCAGCAGTGAGGGCGCTGGCTCAGTGGTCAGCAGTGAGGGCGCTGGCTCAGTGGTCAGCAGTGAGGGCGCTGGCTCAGTGGTCAGCAGTGAGGGCGCTGGCTCAGTGGTCAGCAGTGAGGGCGCTGGCTCAGTGGTCAGCAGTGAGGGCGCTGGCTCAGTGGTCAGCAGTGAGGGCGCTGGCTCAGTGGTCAGCAGTGAGGGCGCTGGCTCCGTGGTCAGCAGTGAGGGCGCTGGCTCCATGGTCAGCAGTGAGGGCGCTGGCTCCGTGGTCAGCAGTGAGGGCGCTGGCTCCGTGGTCAGCAGTGAGGGCGCTGGCTCCGTGGTCAGCAGTGAGGGCGCTGGCTCCGTGGTCAGCAGTGAGGGCGCTGGCTCCGTGGTCAGCAGTGAGGGCGCTGGCTCCGTGGTCAGCAGTGAGGGCGCTGGCTCCGTGGTCAGCAGTGAGGGCGGTGCCTCAGTGGTCAGCAGTGAGGGCGGTGCCTCAGTGGTCAGCAGTGAGGGCGGTGCCTCAGTGGTCAGCAGTGAGGGCGGTGCCTCAGTGGTCAGCAGTGAGGGCGGTGCCTCAGTGGTCAGCAGTGAGGGCGGTGCCTCAGTGGTCAGCAGTGAGGGCGGTGCCTCAGTGGTCAGCAGTGAGGGCGCTGGCTCAGTGGTCAGCAGTGAGGGCGCTGGCTCAGTGGTCAGCAGTGAGGGCGCTGGCTCAGTGGTCAGCAGTGAGGGCGCTGGCTCAGTGGTCAGCAGTGAGGGCGCTGGCTCAGTGGTCAGCAGTGAGGGCGCTGGCTCAGTGGTCAGCAGTGAGGGTGCTGGCTCAGTGGTCAGCAGTGAGGGCGCTGGCTCAGTGGTCAGCAGTGAGGGCGCTGGCTCAGTGGTCAGCAGTGAGGGCGCTGGCTCAGTGGTCAGCAGTGAGGGCGCTGGCTCCGTGGTCAGCAGTGAGGGTGCTGGCTCCGTGGTCAGCAGTGAGGGCGCTGGCTCAGTGGTCAGCAGTGAGGGCGCTGGCTCAGTGGTCAGCAGTGAGGGCGCTGGCTCAGTGGTCAGCAGTGAGGGCGCTGGCTCAGTGGTCAGCAGTGAGGGCGGTGGCTCAGTGGTCAGCAGTGAGGGCGGTGGCTCAGTGGTCAGCAGTGAGGGCGGTGGCTCAGTGGTCAGCAGTGAGGGCGGTGCCTCAGTGGTCAGCAGTGAGGGCGGTGCCTCAGTGGTCAGCAGTGAGGGCGGTGCCTCAGTGGTCAGCAGTGAGGGCGGTGCCTCAGTGGTCAGCAGTGAGGGCGCTGGCTCAGTGGTCAGCAGTGAGGGCGCTGGCTCAGTGGTCAGCAGTGAGGGCGCTGGCTCAGTGGTCAGCAGTGAGGGCGCTGGCTCAGTGGTCAGCAGTGAGGGCGCTGGCTCAGTGGTCAGCAGTGAGGGCTGGAGGGGGCAGAGCAGGGCTGGAGGGGGCAGAGCAGGGCTGGAAGGGGCAGAGCAGGGCTGGAGGGGGCAGAGCAGGGCTGGAGGGGGCAGAGCAGGGCTGGAGGGGGCAGAGCAGGGCTGGAGGGGGCAGAGGAGAGCGGAGGTGGCAGAGGAGAGCGGAGGTGGCAGAGGAGAGCGGAGGTGGCAGAGGAGAGCGGAGGTGGCAGAGGAGAGCCGAGGCAGGGTGGCGGAACACTTACTGGGCTGTTGGCGGGCGGCGGGCAGCGGCAGTGCTGGCGGCGGTTCCGGAGCCCGGGGGCGGAGTGTGGGCGGGGCTAGCTGCGTGATGGAGGAGCGTCAGCCGGTCTGTGGAGAGAGCGGCAGGACTGGGAGCTGTGCCGGCGGAGGCCCCACACTCGTTCCGGGCCGGTTGGCGGATGTTGGTGGGCGGTGAGCTGCAGGGCTGTGGGCGGGATGTGGGCGGCCGCAGACGGGGCTCTGTGCAGGGCCGGTGGCGCCGCTCGTGGGTCTGGTGCTTCCGGTTCCGGTGTTGGACACAGGACGGAGGCCATCACGGAAGTGGGCGTGGCCTTTTCCGGATGTGGCCTTCGGGTTTTATATATAAGATAGGTATTTTTTATTTTATTATTTATTTTGTTTTGTTTTTTTACTATTTTTATTATTATTAAATTTATTTATTATTTGTTATTTTAAGTGAATTTATTTGTATTAAGATTATTTTATTTTATTTAAAAACCGCATCTGCGGCGCGGTTGCGGTAATCCCCATACAAAGTATAGGGGGCCTTGCGGCAGGTGCGGCAAAACCGCACTTGCCGCACCTGCCGCAAGTCCCCCTATACTTTCTATGGGGATTACCGCAACCGCGCCGCAACTTGCACTTGCGGCGCGGTTGCGGTAATCCTTATGGGGATTACCGCAACCGCGCCGCAAGTGCTCGCACTCAGCCAGCGAGTCGCAATGCGGCGCGGTCGCGGTAATCCTTATGGGGATTACCGCAACCGCGCCGCAAGTGCTCGCACAGGAGCACTGGGGCACAGGGGCACTGGGGCACAGGGGCACAGGGGCACAGGGGCACTGGAGCACAGGGGCACAGGGGCACAGGCTCCGGAGCACTGTGTCAGCATGTGCTGACAGCAGCTGCTCCGGAGCGGGATGACAGCGGCGAGGGGTCGCAATGCCCGCTACGCGGGCAATGCCTCGCACGTGATGACGTCACATAGTGACATAGCCACGGCGTGCCGGGGTCCGACACGAAAATGCCTACGGCAATTATAGAATAGATATATAATATATAATATATATATATATATATATATGTACACTAATATGTTGCAGCAGGATTTTAAGCGAAATATAGATATTGATATATAGGAAAACATTACCCGTTGTGCCTTTATCGAACTGCAGTTTTTTGCATTTTTTCAGTCTTCATTCCAAAAGTCTTTTTTCTTTTATGTAGCCTTAAAAAGCATTTTTTTCTTTGCAGGAATATCTATTTATCAGTTGCAATTTATCAACTTGGGGTACACATAACTTATTAATATCTTTTTAACTATTTATTAGTAGCAATATTAAAGGCCGCTTTACGCGTCACGATATCGCAACACAACTACGATAAAAAGTCACGTGGTACGGGCGTTGCAGTAGATATCGTTCGTGAGTTGTGTCGTGTAAATGGGCAATGCAACTCAAAAACGATGCAACTATGATATCGTTTTTGAATTGTGCATGCTCTTCAACCGTGCAATATTGGCTTGACGATCTGGCAGGATCGTGCTGTGTGACATCACAACTACGATTTGGAGTGCAACTTTCCCTATTCACTCCAATGTTAATTGGTCGTTCCCTGAGTTGCTCAGACACCATGTGCAAGAAGGGCGTACGACATCGTAGTTGCGTTGGCTGCCGATATCGCACTGTGTAACACCTCCTATGTGATCTTGGACAAACTCCAAAAACGTGCGCGCTCCCGTGAAGTTGTATACAATATCGAAACAATATTTGGACGTGTAAAGCGGCCACGAGGGTACTGTTACACGTCGCAACATTACATGCAATTTCACTTGCAATTTGCTGGTTGCAGTGAAATCATTGACACATTGTTACATTTTGTTGCCGTGTACAAATGGAACAATGTGTCCATGATTTCACTGCAATCAGCAAATTGCAAGTGAAATTGCATGCAATGTTGTGACGTGAAACGGTACCCTTAGGTTTCTTTTCTTCAGCCTTATCTAAATTTTTATTTGAAAAATAAAAAAAGCATTCTAAGCTGCAGGCAGCGCTTACGGAGATCAATCTCATGGTGGGCTTTGAGAAAATGGCGCTCCAGGCTGTGCATGTGCTGCCCACGACTAGGACGGTGCCAGTGCAAAGTTTAAATAAGGCTGAAGAATCAACCCCCAGGGGCAGCAAAGGGGCCTGACAAGAGCTAAATACCCTACCCACAGGCTGCTCCCTTGATGCTTGATATAAAGAAAAGAAAACCTCAAACACTGATTAAAGAAAATCTACAAAATAGATTTCTGCTGGTATCATCAAGGGCGTAACTACAATAGATGCAGGAGTTACAATTGCACCTGGGCCGTGGATCCTAGGGGGCCCCAAAAGTATCTTTGGCCTACAGAAAAAGACTAATGGTATTAAAAAGATTTTTAATTGGGTGCCCCATTGGAGCTTTTGCATGAGGCCCACTGGGATTCGGTACTCGGTACCGGACCGGGGTTGCACTGGGGATGATCACGGTGGTCCTTGGTCTGGACAGTGTCCCGAGCCCACAAGAAAAAGGGGAATATTTACAGGGATTTTTGTCGTGACCCCAACCACGGGTTGTGGTCACTCAGGGACCACCGCTGCAGTGTACTTTTGTCAGGAGGATGGATGGATGGATGCTGCAGCAAGGTGGATGAGCGGTTCGGGGCTGCTCCTGACAGGGTGGAAAGATGTAATAAAGAGTTCTGTTCGCAGGGAATTACATACGGGAGACTTAAGCAGGGTTCTCCGGGTTTTACTTGCAAGTTCTTAGTGCAATTCAAACAGTTCACGGCACAGTTCTCTCAGTTAACTCCGGACACTCTCTGAACCCTCTGCAGCCAGGTTTCCTCTCTGAGACCCGTCACTTTCTCTGTAACCTTTACGGCTTTCCTTTCCTCAGTTCTTCCCTGTGGGCTGTATGGGGGCAGCTCGGTCCCTTTGTCTGACTTTCTCCTGTGTGTGTGGGTGGCAAACCGGGTCCTATATGCTGCTGATCCTCCAGCCCATGTGTTGGGTGACCAGACCTGGAATCTGCACCTACCCGTCAGTGTGTTTGTGTATCGGCATGTAGCTACGGTCACCCAGAGCCGACTCTCTGGTCCTAGCCTAGCCTTGGGTGTCCCTGTCTCGCAAGGGATCACCGGGCTCTCTCCGACCCATGTGACTACCTGCGTACATCTGGGGAAGTCTGTCCCGCCTGTAGTCGGTCAGCGCTGCCGTGTTCCTCGAACTCAGTTGTCCTGGTTCGGTCTCTGTCCTTCCCTTCCTTTGAGCTGCACGCTATGGAGCGGGCTTTCTCTCCAGGGAACGGTGTCTCGCAGGATTCTGCGCCTCCAGGGAGCCTCAGCTTTCAGGAAAGTGTCTTTCAATCTTTACTGGTCGGCTCACTCTGGCCTACTGCCTAACTCCTCCTCGTTCCCCCCTTTTGTACCCCCTACGTCACCTGACCTTCCCACTTTTCCTCTAAACCCTGTCATCCCTTTGCCCGCCTAGAGTCTCGGGCTCCGGGTTGGGTGCTGTGTCTTGTGGGTGTGTGTTTTGAAGGTGTTCCTAAAGAACTGTCTCCACCTGCCTGGCTGCAGTTCCTATCAGTGGCCACCCTTGTCGGAGGGGTGCCACATTTGCATCGGGGCCCATGATATTCAAGTTACGCCACTGGGTATAATTTTATTCAGTATTACAGTGCCAATATATTCCTCTCTGTATTCAACTTAATAAAATGCTGCTAACAGGTTCTCTTTAAAAAAACATGAATACATGAATAGATAATATTTTTTGGCTTGGTTATATAAGAATATACCTCACAACTTTACAGCCCTTACAAAGTAATTTTCCTCCTGTTGAAGCCCCTAGATTCCCCTTTAATTGCACCAAAAAAGAGTGATACTAACAAAAATGCCCAACAAGCACTCTATTATACCTGGGGGAGGAGGGAATTTTACCTGGGTGCAGCCGGCTCAGAGAAAGCATCCCAGCTACCAGTAATTAATTGAACTCACTCCTTTCAGACACAAGTAAAATTGAAGCCCTGACCACCGGTACTTCCGGATCAGGAAGTGTCAGCAGCGCCAGCAGGTCATCTGACCACACTGCTGACATCACTCGTCAATGCAGCAGAGGCACAATAGAGCTCCAGTGGAGCTGACGACACCAAAGATTTATTGTAATTGCGGGGGGGTTAATCAAGGACAAAGACTGGAGAGGGTGAGAGGGATCGGTGCTAACGCGGAATAAGGAGTGAGTGGAAGATGGGTGCTGACACAGTTTAGGGAGCGAGGGGGGAGAAATTTGAGGAAATTGGGCAGCGAGGAAGGGAATGAGTGCAGACAGTATGGAGAGCTGGGTGATGTGTGAGGAGACAGTATGGGGAACAAGAGGGAAGGGAGAAATTTGAGGACACAGTATGAAGACCAACGGAGGGATAGGTGCAAATTCAGTATGGGAAGTGAGGGGGGGCATGTATAAGTAAACAGTAAGAGCAGAGGACGTATGTGTAAACAGTATGGTGTGTTAGGGGAATGGGATGGATGGAGATAAAGTATGAAGAGAGGGTGGGCATGTGTGAGTGTGGCACCCCGCAACGAGTGCATCACAAGAGGGTATTGCAGCCATAAATGAAGCCGCAATATTCTCTGACCTAGCAATGATTTGGTTAACTTGGAAATCCAACCCTGCATGCATCACCTAGAACAGAGGGCCAATCCTAGGTCCTGGTGGGTGGAGTGTTAGGGAAGTGTAGGAGAACAGACCCTTAGTCTAGTGAGTTGAAGAAGGGATCTAGAACTTGACCTGAGCAGTCTAGAACTTGGAGAGGAGCGGGGGCTCCGCACCCAGTGCAGCCCCCGGCCGTCACCGGTCGGGTGTCAGCACCTGAGGCCTTAACAACCGGGATTGGGCATTATTACCACGGGTTCCCAAAAGACTGCCGTGCCCACAACTTCACAGCCGGTTCACTGGTACAGAAGCTGGCAGCAGTTCACCTCTGCTACGCGAACCAGAAGCGTGGAGGAGCAGCTTCACAGGAGCACCCCACAACCAGCCAACTTCCAGTCGTCTAACCAGCGGTGTACCCACTGAGGGATCCAAGGCTCCCCAAAACATCCAGAACGTACATCATGGATATGGCATTGAAGCAGCCTCCCCGTACCCGATCTGGTATTCCTGGGCGACACTGGCAACCACTTAGTTAGAATGGAGGAACACTGCGGATTTCTAAGGGACACTATCATTGCTGAGTCCACCCGGTCTACTACCCTTAAACTGTATGCCATGTACTGCCTGCTGGTTACAGTAAAGACCCGTTGCAGAGACTTTCTGTGTCCGTACTGTCCGTCCGCACTACAAGGTAACAGCAGCTGCCGCACAACATCTTAAGCAGCTCCAGCCTCCGGGGATCACCGCTCAGCCTGTGGGGAGCGTTCCATCTTGCTGCTGTCCATCCCCCGGAGGTTCCGCAGCGTCGGTAACGATTACCGAAACTACTCATAGGTGGCGTCACGAATAAATTAAACCCCCTTAATCTGTTCCTACAAGACGTCTTCAAACCCTTTTGATCTGCACTACACCGGGCCCCACTACCGGCAGGCGCGGTCCACCCGTGACAAGGAGGAAGGAAGCATCGCCTGTCTAAACCGGAGTCCCGGCCACGGTGAGTCATGAGCACAGTATGGAAAGTGAGGGGGTGAATATGTATGGAGAGGAGACAGTATGGTTAGCAGGGGGTGTGTGGGACGAGACAGTATGAGGAAGGAGGGAAATTTTTTGAGAAGCTTTTTGAGGGGAATAATGTGAGGAGACAGTATTTGGGGATAAAAGTGAAAAGGGGCCACAGAATAGAAACTGGGTGGTGAAAGGACAATGTGAAGAGGAGGCCCAGTATAGAAAGGTCAGAGTGGAGGGCATTTACCATAAGAAGGAAAGTGCGTGTGTCATAATTTGTGCAGACAAGACAGTGGGGGCAATTATTTTTTTAGGTGCACAGCGTAGAGCAGATATTTTTATTCAAGAGCCTTATAGTCATTTTACAATTTTATTGGGGTTGTGTCAGGATGTGCTGCAGAAGACCGGAGAAGATGGAAGGCTGCACAGACAAGCTGTGAATGTGGTAAGTCATAATGACATCTGGACAAGATGAAGAAAGAAAGAGAACAACTCTGATCTATATGACGCACACCAGGGGCCAGGGTTACTCCCGGTTTATACAGGCGATTCTTCTCCTTCCTTGTCACGGGTGGACCGCGCCTGCCGGTAGTGGGGCCCGGTGTAGTGCAGATCAAAATGAGGACGTCTTACGGGAACAGATTAAAGGGGGGTTTAATTTGTTTTCTTCGTGACGCCACCTATGAGTAGTTCGGTAAGGGCTACCGACGCTGCGGAACCTCCCGGGGTGATGGACAGCAGCAAGATGTTACGCTCCCCACAGGCTGAGCGGTGATCCCCGGGGGCTGGAGCTGCTCAAGATGTTGTGCGGCAGCTGCGGTTACCTTTAGTTCATGACGGACAGTTCATAAGGAGACACGGACACAGTTAGTCTCTGCAACGGTTCTTTACTGTAACCAGCAGGCAGTACATGGCTTACAGTGGTTGAGTAGAAGACCGGGTGGACTCAGCAGTGATGGTGCTCCTCAGAGATCCGCAGTGTACCTCCTTTCTACCTCCTTAGCTTCTCTTGCCAGCGTCGCCCAGGAATACCAGGTCGGGTACGGGGAGGCTGCTTCAATGCCCTATCCATGTTGTACGTTCTGGATTCTTTGGGGAGCCTTGGGTCCCTCAGTGGGTACACCGCTGGTTAGACGACTGGAAACTGGCTGGTGGTGGGGTGCTCCTATAAAGCTGCTCCTCCACGGGGCTGGTTCGCGTGGCAGAGGTGAACTGCTGCCAGCTTCGGTACCAGTGAACCGGCTGTGAGTTGTGGGCACGGGAGTCTTTTGGGAACCCGTGTAGATATGCCCATTCCCGGTGGTTAAGGCCTCAGGTGCTGACACCCGACCGGTGACGGCCCAGGGGCCCGCACGGAGTGCGGAGCCCCCGCTCCTCTCCAAGTTCTGTGGTCTAAGCTCTAGATCCCAGACTCTTACTCGACTCTGACTGTTCTAGACTATTGTGTGTTCTACTTCACTACCCTAACACTCCACCCACCAGGACCTATGATTGGTCCCCTGTTCTAGGTGTTGTATGTTGGGTTGGATCTCTGAGTTAACCGTTGCACTGCTTTGTCTAGAGAATATTGCGGCTGCAATACTCCCTTGTGACGCACTCGTTGCGGGGCGCCACACTCCCCCTTGGTTAAATCAGCTTGTCCCCAAGCGTCAAACTACTCACATTACAGAGGTTTTTTTTACATTTTTATACATATATGACACACTTTTATTAAAATAGAAAAACAGGTAAAGATATGCTTTGGTGATATAAGCACAGAAACAGGTAATCACTTTGTGCGGACCCGGCGGGCGGTCGGCTGTACTTTAACTAGAGTCCAGGCTGTAGCCGCAAGATCACACGGTCAGTGATTAACGGTAACAGAGTCATTGATGAAAGTTCAAGTTTTTAAGTCACTGGCTCTGAGGGTGATGGCGCACCCGGATAGCGAACCACCCATCTGCACAAGCATAGCGCTCGTAGGTGATAATATCGCCCCGGTATAGGTCGCGATCGGGATGTCCTCTTGGCAAGTTTGACTCAACGTCCCGGCGCCCCACAAACACCTCCTCATTCAAACCCACCTCCCAAGCGAACCCCCACCCGGTATGTAAGTTAAAGGTGGAAATTCTACCTTCACGGCGGAGTTCATCAGGCAGCGGCGGCTGGCGGCGAGCCTCGGCACGGGCCTCCATGTTGGCGCGTTCTCGGGCTTGCCACTCCTCTCGTCGTCTCTGGCGTATATCTCCGTCGTTACGGCTCGGGGTGTAAAGATGAGTATTGGAGCTGGTGGTTTGGCGGGAAGCTTGAACTTGGCGGGCTGTCTGTATCGGAACCCGGTGGAACGGCACAGGGGAAGGTGTCGGCAGTGCACCCGACCAGTGTACCCGAGCTGTATGCCCGGAAGGAAGTTCTTTGTTGTCTCCCCAAGCGAACCCGGTGTCGAAATCCTCAGCGGTGCTGTGGGTCTCGTCGTCATCCTCTCCGACCTCTTCCTCGATGATCACATCAGGCTGCTCGATGGTGAAAGACGTTAAAGCTGGTTCTGTTGTACAACAGGGCGGTGGTGCTGCGGATCCTTCCGTAGGGACGTCCTGCAGGGCTTCCAGGCTGCCTGCCTCTTCATCTGTTTCCGCAGGTAAAGGTGTTTCAATCCCGGTTACCCGGTAGGCCTCGGCAATGGCAAGGGAAGCCTCCGGTACGGGGACAAAACAGGCGACTGTCTCTGTAGTGGTGAAACATGTCGCGGGTTCCTCAGTGGGAACCTGGTAGAGATCTAATTCTTCCATGGAGCATGTTATGAGCTCCGGCTCAAGAACGGAATCGGTTGCGATGTTGGTCGCTGGAACGGGTCGAGTTGCGGCCTCCACCGGAATGACACAGTCTATTGGCTCAGGTGACGGAGCAGGACAGGTGGTAGGCGAGGGTGAGGCGGTCGAGAAGCTGGTGACGTCGTCTGGGCTTGGAGAAGCTGCACCCGATCGGCTCTGCTGCATCGCATGGTGTAGTCGTCTGCCTAGGGTCGCGCTCCAGCTGCGAATCGTCCATTCCACTGTCTCTAGTAACCGCACCCGGAGGTCTTGTAGAGCCTCTAGCCAGAAGTCGGGGCTGCCATCTATGGTAAGGGCAGGATCCGGACCCGGTTGGCTTATGGCTGCTCTGGCCTCCGCCTCGACCTCCTGCATCAGGTCTTGGAGTCTCATGCTGGCCATTCTTCTTTGGAGGGAAACCACACCCGATCAACCGGTAAGACGTTCTGGTTGAGCTGGTCAAGAATTCCGTCTGTGTGTCTATGTATGACACTCCCATCTCCTCTGGGCTTTTGTAGTCCAATCGTGGGAAAAGTCTTTGGGGTCCGCCCCCATGGTTGATTCGAGCAATCAGGGCGGACAAAGAGTTTGGCGCCTTTTTGTCTTTAGCCCTCCCACGATGAGGGGGGGGGTTGACTCACTCCTGGGCTTCACGTGGCGGCTTCTTGTGGCGGGAACGCCATCTTGGGCGCCATCTTGACCCAATGGTGTAAAGGCGGGAAAGTTCTTTTTAGGACGAACAAAGTCCAATTGTAGACAATAAAGTCCAGTTTAAGCACAACATACCCGTTGTGTAACGGGCCTGCTCGTATCCTGTTCGTGACGCCATTCTCTGACGCACACCAGGGGCCAGGGTTACTCCCGGTTTATACAGGCGATTCTTCTCCTTCCTTGTCACGGGTGGACCGCGCCTGCCGGTAGTGGGGCCCGGTGTAGTGCAGATCAAAATGAGGACGTCTTACGGGAACAGATTAAAGGGGGGTTTAATTTGTTTTCTTCGTGACGCCACCTATGAGTAGTTCGGTAAGGGCTACCGACGCTGCGGAACCTCCCGGGGTGATGGACAGCAGCAAGATGTTACGCTCCCCACAGGCTGAGCGGTGATCCCCGGGGGCTGGAGCTGCTCAAGATGTTGTGCGGCAGCTGCGGTTACCTTTAGTTCATGACGGACAGTTCATAAGGAGACACGGACACAGTTAGTCTCTGCAACGGTTCTTTACTGTAACCAGCAGGCAGTACATGGCTTACAGTGGTTGAGTAGAAGACCGGGTGGACTCAGCAGTGATGGTGCTCCTCAGAGATCCGCAGTGTACCTCCTTTCTACCTCCTTAGCTTCTCTTGCCAGCGTCGCCCAGGAATACCAGGTCGGGTACGGGGAGGCTGCTTCAATGCCCTATCCATGTTGTACGTTCTGGATTCTTTGGGGAGCCTTGGGTCCCTCAGTGGGTACACCGCTGGTTAGACGACTGGAAACTGGCTGGTGGTGGGGTGCTCCTATAAAGCTGCTCCTCCACGGGGCTGGTTCGCGTGGCAGAGGTGAACTGCTGCCAGCTTCGGTACCAGTGAACCGGCTGTGAGTTGTGGGCACGGGAGTCTTTTGGGAACCCGTGTAGATATGCCCATTCCCGGTGGTTAAGGCCTCAGGTGCTGACACCCGACCGGTGACGGCCCAGGGGCCCGCACGGAGTGCGGAGCCCCCGCTCCTCTCCAAGTTCTGTGGTCTAAGCTCTAGATCCCAGACTCTTACTCGACTCTGACTGTTCTAGACTATTGTGTGTTCTACTTCACTACCCTAACACTCCACCCACCAGGACCTATGATTGGTCCCCTGTTCTAGGTGTTGTATGTTGGGTTGGATCTCTGAGTTAACCGTTGCACTGCTTTGTCTAGAGAATATTGCGGCTGCAATACTCCCTTGTGACGCACTCGTTGCGGGGCGCCACATATACCTCATATATGAGATACTATTATTATTATTATTATTATTATTATTATTATTATTTGTGATACTAATTTTTATCAGTACTGTGGCCCTTGTATGATCGGCAGTCTGATCATGACTGATAACAACTCCCAGTATCTCCATACCAATTGTAAAAAACACTAGGAGTGGTAGATATTTTGAATACAAATGTATGTGGGTCTAACCCGACATTACAATTGATTTACCATATACCCATGTTGGTTCTTATGATGTATTTTTATACTGCTGTTGGTTCTGATGAGGTTTCTGTAGTAATCGAGGTAGAGCTATTGTCTTATGCTGTTATTAGTTCTAATCCTGTACTTGTGTACAAGTCCATAACTTGTAAGACTATGTTATACATCGCTATTCGCTATGTTAATAAAATATTTGAATGGGGCAAAAGGGGGTTGATTTGAACTTTTGTGTTTTTTTAATGTTTTTAAAAAACTTTTTTTTCCTTTTTTTCTTTTCCACAGGACCCTAGAGGCCCACATTGCTACCCAGTCCGATCGCTTGTGCTATGTCCAAATGGGCTGCAGCACATCGAGATATAGCACAAATGATCGCTCTCTGTGGATGATGGCGCCTTTTGCGATATGCCACTGCTGTGGCCCAGCAGAGAGGAGGTTTCATTGCTTGATGTAGCAATCTTCTCTGCAGGAGACTCCAGGCTGGGGGCTGAATCTAAACTGTGCAGAGAAAGCAGCAGCCAGAGCAGAACAGTGAGAGTAAAGCTGGGGTCACATTTGGAAGGCACATTGCGATTACTGCATCCAGATCCAGATGCGGTAATCGCATGTGCCTTCAGACACATTTTGGCTTC
Source organism: Allobates femoralis (assembly GCA_033576535.1). Lineage (NCBI taxonomy): Eukaryota > Metazoa > Chordata > Amphibia > Anura > Aromobatidae > Allobates > Allobates femoralis. The sequence goes on along the minus strand of JARQOC010000003.1, from coordinate 76,437,046 downwards.
AAAATGTGTCTCTAAACCCGGATCCGGTAACCGGATTGCTCATAATGTGCAATCCAGTTGCCGGATGCCTTGTTCATCCCTGCTGCCGCAGGGATGAACAAAGCGTTAATGTTAATATTATATGTGGGCAACATGTCTCCAGGGAGTGTCCACAGTTTTATCAATGACAGCCGGCTCCTCCTCGATGTAAGGAGGAGATACAGTACGTAATGTGCGTACTGTACATGCCGCTATCCAAGGTCCTGAAAGCTTTAACATTAGTTCTATGGGCAGCGCTCTGCCATAGAATTAATGTTAAAGCTTTCAGGACCATGGATAGTGGCATGTACAGTACACATATTATGTACTGTAATCCTTACAGCGAGGAGCCGCAAGCTGTCATTGATAAAACTGTGAAAGCCGACAAAAGCTGGCAATACTGTAATAAAGAGATTTAAGCCCTCACATGCTTCTCTATGTGGCCAACATGTCTCTAGGGAGGGTGGACACTTCCAGGAGACATGTTGGCCACATATAATATTAACATTAACCCTTTGTTCATCCCTGCGGCAGCAGGGATGAATAAGGCATACGGCAACCAGATTGCACATTATGAGCAATCCGGTTACCGGATCCAAGTTTAGGGACACATTTTGAAGCCAAAATGTGTCTAAAGGCACATGAGATTACCGCCTCTGGATCTGGATGCGGTAATCACAATGTGCCTACCAAATGTAACCCTAGCCAATATTAACATTAACCGTTTGTTAAGGATACGGCTACCGCAGGCATTCACATGTGCCTTGCGGTAGCCGGATGGGCTCCCATAGGCGCCCATTATAGCATCCCCTCTGCAGTTTTCAAACCGGATTGCATTAAGTGCAATCCGGTTTTATAATGGGCGCCTATGGGCTGCGGATCCAGATCTGGTTTTGAACATTTTTACCCAAACTCTAAAGGGGGTTACTCAAGGAATGTTTGGAGCCAGCTGGAGGCCCAAGTCACCACCGGCATACTGGAGCCGAGGAAGCTAGTAAAAGGTCTAACCCTAACTGCAGACTAGCAAGCTGAGGGCCCGACACAAGGGAGCCACAGCACCCTTAAAGAAGCCAAACATTGGTCCCGCAGCTGGGTCCACGACACCGACAAGTAAGAGACTTCAGGTAACAGACCCTGAGGACTAGAGACTTGGCTCAAGAGGGGCAAACACAGACAGAGACAGAGGGACAGGACCAGGAACACCATATTGAAGGCACCACTGCCAGACTCTGGAAAGTCCTCCAAGATTTGCGGCTACCAACCCTGTTCAACCAGACTGTACTGTGTACCTTAACATCTGCCCGGTACCAGTAAAGAACTGTTCGAGCTAATCTGGACTCTGTCTCAGTTATGAGCCACCCAGCAGGCTTCTACAATACCATCGAGGTGAGGACTACTACTACCCTCATCCACCCTGCTGCCCTGAGGTAAAGCTCCACCAGTGGGAAGCTATACTACCAAAGCTGCATTTACATCACCTCAGCGGACGGCCGCAGCACTGGTAACCCTATTACCTGGTACCACAGGTGGCGTCACGTTACCATTCCCCCATCATCATCACCCCCAGCCCACCATTGAGAGTCCAGGGCACGGAACCGGGAACCGACCAGCCGTGATCCCCACTGAAGTAACCACCTCTCCCGGTATCCGAGTACTCCCTACACTGTCGACCGACTCAGGTGCAGTACCCCTGCGTGGCATCTCGACCAGTGGGGCGCCACATGTAAATGTATTAGAATAGCTTAGTCAAAGCCCAAACCTTAATCCAATTGAGAATCTGTGGTCACACCTAAAGGTTTCTGTTCATCAGAGGAAACCATCTAGCTTGAAAGAGCGGGAGTAGTTTTGCGTTGAGGAATTGGCAAAACTTCCTGTGACAATATGTGAAAAGCTCATAGAGATTTATCCAAAGCTACTTGCAGCTCTAATTGCCTCCAAAAAGAGGGTTTACAAAGTACTGACCTTAGGGAGGTGAATATCGTAGTTATGCACACGGGCAGTTTCAGTGTTTTTGTCCTATTTATTGTTTGCATCACAATAAAACAAATGTTTACTGTTGTAGACATGTTCCTTACATGAACTGATACAAACTGTCAAAAAAGACTGTGAAATTACAGGTTGTGAAGTAGCAAAACATGAAAAATGTCAAAAGGTATTGTATTTTGAAATGTAAAGTGTGCCTAAGATTTGTGCCCTTTACCTCATGTGTAAAGTTGTGCTGCAAGAACTCTGGACATTGTATAGTAAAATACAATTGTTTAAGGACTGTTGATCTCTATTTCTGTCTTCACTGTGGATTAGTCCTTGCTCGTCAAGAGAAGTGGCGAAGAGCAGCCTGCAAAAAGGTATGACTACACAAGTCCATGCACCCAGCCTGGACCACAAGCCACCTGTAGAGTGCCTGGGAGATCGAGAACTGTGCCCAACTCACAACTGCTGCTCCATGCACCTCTACAGTATAAATGACCTGGAACTTACAGCCTATTGACGCCCCCTTGTTTTGGATCCGAGTCTCATCAGTGTCTGGTCAGTTTTTAGATTTACAATAGTATGTGATGCCATCTGTGAGCTGTCCATGCTTTTCTTAGAATCATATACTTTCAGTGGTAAACTTCATCCGTGACACACGTTCACAAAAAACACCGACATATGAACAGCCCATAGACTATAATGGGCCCATGTTCTATCCATACATATCACGGATAGATTATAATACATGGACATCTGAATGAGGCCATAATATTCTACTGACAGGCATCCTATTATCTGCATAACAATCCATCAACCACTCAGCCCATTGCATTGCAGAGGTATTGATAGGCCTATATAAGAAGCCCCCTCCTTTCTCAAGCTTCTTAGATGCTGTGGTTAATATTTGCAGTGTGGCACCCTGTCATTACAGGTAGCCAGAGAACTACCTTAAACATGGATGGATTTCCAAAGTAGGTACCACATACACCCAACACCTTCCACCCCAGACCTGTAGGGGGGAGCTCCACTTGCTGCCTTAAGCAAGATACCCTATAAATACTGGTGCTGGGGGCGGAGTTAGTCAGAGTGTGCAGTCGCTAGGAGAACTGTGAAGACATCCTGGTGTGTCGGAGCCGTGCTAAGCCCGAGCCAGTTGACAGTTAACCAGCCTAGCCAGCCTAGCCAGTGTGAGGGCCTAAGAGCGAGGTCAAAGGCAAGGCGGAAGGAGCGAAGTAACAGTAGACTGGGAGCAGAGGAGCCGTACCGGTTCACCCAAGAAAGCAACCCGGACACCGGTGTCTGAGTCTGCAGGAGAGCATCTATCCCAGCAGAAACACCGGTTCACCGAGGAGATTTCGGTCTCCCGGACACCTGTACAGCAACCAAGAAGGGAGCCAGGCACAGCAGGAGAAGTGATATAGCGGTAGTCCACACAGAGGTTTCCCACCACACATCGCAGGTGACAGAGACACAGAGGAAGCCAGGCCTAGTTTTACACAGGTCAGAGGTTTCACCAAGGGAAAAGTAACAAGGAGGCCTTATACCCACTCACTGTGGAGATCCAGAAGTGTTTCCCGAATACCAGAGTGTGCCCTGGATAGTATCTTCAATGCCACCAGTAACAGAAACAACTTCCAGTGTGTGTGTCTGTTTCTCCAACCCTGATCCTGTCCAACTCAGAGACTGTAGCAGCAGCCCAGCTACCTAGCCACCTCCCTGTGCAAATCCCTGTCACCTCATCACAACCCCGGGGACTCTGCTCCGCCTGTGAGGAGCTATACCATCCAGCTGCCAGTCCATCGTCCCCGGAGGCCCACAGCAGCACTAGTACTATCACCAGAAACCACAGGTGGCGTCACAAGACATTTATTCTTTTTATCCCTTTTATTTTTCCCCAATTTTCAGTTGACCACCAGGGCTACGGGTCCGGGCAGACCACCAGTGACATCCCCCCAACTCCACGCCCGAGTTTCGAGTTCCCATAGACCCCTGGGTGAATCAGCAGCCAGGGAAGAGAACTTGGGACTTGGAGGGCATGCCAGAGAAGTGAATAAGTGAACATTTTAGTTTTTGGTTCTCGAATGATAAAAAATACTTATCCGAAACCGACTAACCTCATAGTACACTGGTGCGTGTTGTCACAACAGATTGTCTAAATTGGAAGCTGTAATATTTAGCCCAAAGGCCGACAGGAAGGCCAAAGTGTGTAAATTGGACAAGTGCTATCCCATGCTTTATTGGAAAGCTTTTGATTCAATGTTATACTGTGGAACAGTGGTGATCAGCATTTTTTCTCTCATGCCAATTTGGCATTAGAAAAAAATCTCTGCATGCTGTGATTGTCATCATATCTTGGATCTGGCGCACCCACGTAAGTCTACAGAAGCATTTGAAACATTGGAGTGCACTCAGATGTCATCCGATATATGCCGAGACAGATATTGAAGAAGATAGAGGAATAAAGTTCTCTAACTTCTCTGCATTCGTGATCTGTTTATTGCATGCAATAGAATCGAATAACACTTGGCTCACTCTCTCCACCAGAGAGTTACATATAGCTTCCGATTCTCTTGCATTGGATACTGTATGCCAGTGTGAACCGGCCTAGTAAAAGGTGTAGCTTTATTTGCCTTCATTTCCTAAGTATTGGCCTGATACCACCTGCCGAGAGCTTAAATACTGCTGAAATGTCCAATGTTTAGTAGGACTCACATAATAGTGTGTTTCATGTCACTCTTCCTGCTGATATAAATAGGGAGTCCTGCATAGTAAACTGCTGTGAACTAGTTGACCTGGATAGTCCGGCTCTGTAATGACTTGTTTTACATAGTCTGTTTAAGCTTTAATGAACTTGACTAATGGAGGTAAATTACTGGTAGAGAAAGTAGTCAACAGGTGCCATAACAATGACAAACGTCTTTGTTGTAGCACATTCCGTATAGAGTCATAATTCACTAACTATAGACATGTACTGATTTCTAGTTATAAACCCACCTTTATGACCCAGAAAGAAGAGCCACTACAAAGATATCGGCTACATTTTGGAAGTGGTTTCTGAGGTACAGTTTTCTTGTTCTGAGAACTTGTCTATGGCTGCCTGGGCTCCAACTGGAGGCAAAGCACCCCTGTGCTTCGCAGTTACCGAGACAGATGTCACCGCTCACCTGGATTGGTTGTGTGACACACAACCAGTAAATGCGTATAACACAGCTGCTGCAGGATCCATGCTCCACGCGTACATGATGGCAGCAGACATGAACCCAAAGTGACAATGTTTATCCAATCTGTGCTGCTGTATGAGTTATTACTGAGTGTCAAAATGGAAAGCTCGAACATGGGACTCCTACTCTATACTAAGGAGATAAAGATATTGACTTCTGCCAGATACGACTAAGGCCAGTTTCACACCACGTTTTCTGTGGTTCGGGTTCTGTCCGGTGTTTTGCAGGAAACACCAGACAGAACCTGACTGCCCCGGATAAACAGAACCAGAGGGCAAATATTCTGTCCTGTTTTCTGCCGGAATCGGCAGATCGCAGCTGCAGCTGCTGAAATTTCAAGATCGCGGCTAGCTCCCCGCCGTCCTGAAATCTCTGCAGGGGACAGCTCCAGGTGCTAAGGTTTAGCAGTGCTCACTGGTAAACTTCAGCAGCCAGTGTCCGGGTGCCGCATCCGATTTTATGTCAGATCCGACGTGATCGGGCGCCATAGACTCCCATAGACTCCCATATTCGTGAGGATCAGGAAGGATCCGATTTGTGTCCATTTTTGCCCCGGACACAAAAACTCTGCAAGCAACATTTTTGAGTCCGGGAAAAAAATCCGAATTCTCACGGATCCTCCTGGATAGATGGAAACCGGATGGCAAATAGCTGCCATCCAGCTCCATCCGGCCCCATAGGAATACTATGGGGCAAAAATCTGATCTGTGGCTGTCCGGTTCACACCAGACACCCCCGAATCAGATAAACTGTGGTGTGAAACTGAGCTTAGCCCTCCTTCACACCGCAGCATGATCAGGTCCTGGGCTGTCCAATGTAAACCTGACAGCCCCGGACCCGATATGCAAACAGTCCGGTTTGCAGCCGGATGCAGCTGATAGCAGCTGCAGCCGGTGAAATTTCAAGATCACGGCTAGCGGGGAGCTAGCCGCGGTCCTGAAATCTCTGGAGGGGGCAGCTCATGGTGCTGACGTTTAACAGCGCTCGCTGCTAAACTCCAGCACCTGGCGTCTGGCTCCCAGATCCGATTTTATCTTGGATCCGGTGCAATCTGGCGCTATAGACTCCCATGTTAGGGAGCGGCGAATCACGCCGGATCCGGGACCTATCTAGGCTTGGCGGAGACCCTGGGGGACCTTTCTAGGCTTGGAGAAGACCCTGGTGGACTTATCTAGGCTTGCACAAAATGAATCTTCTTACATATAGTTCATCCATCAAGTTGCCATGCCTAGAGATCGACCCAAAGGCCGTTAAAAAAAAAATAATACTACTAATATTAATAAAAGGCATGCTGTGACTCAAGTAAAGTGACATGATTACATTTACTGCAGCTAGCACTGCCCTCTTGTGGCAAGGTGTATGAATTGAACTGCTAACAGGGAACTTTAGAATTGAAAAAGTATTAACGAAACCTCCAAGGATAATCTGCAAATAACATTTAAGTATCAGAACCTATAGGAACCCACTTTCTGAAGAGAGGTCCAAATAAATCTAAACCACCAAAAAGAAGTGTTCAGAAAGGAAGAAGGAAACTGAGTGTACGTGAACACCAAAACAGAAGGACCATAGATTGTAAAGGTATCATATTTTATTAGAATCAATAACAACAGTATAGAAGAATGTAAATGCAGTTAGAAAGACAGCAAAAAATAATGATCGAAGATAAGACTAAGGTGACCACCAAAAAAGACAAATGTGGACTATACTGTACAGCCAGTAGTCTTTCAAACGTATCCACAATAGCACATATAAAGGCAATACAAACATGTAGTAACAATAAAGTGAATTTGCAAAGGTTAGAACAATAATTACTATAGATGGAAACCTAAGCACACAGTATTGTCTCCAAGTCCCCTAATGCTGCAAGTCCACATCAGCTTCCAGAAGATGAGGACTGGCTTTTCAAAAATCAGTTTTCTAGCACACAGTATCTAGATCATTTATTGCCATGAAATAGTCAAAATCACTTGTAGGTGACAGTGACAGCCCCTCTACCTGTCACCTAGGAAGGGCGCAATCAGTCAGATTCATTACCTTCAGAGTTTATTCTCCTGTTTGTTCCTGAAGTCGTATTTGTGATTTCTTTTGGGGAATGTGGAAGTACCAGCACATTTGGTTTTTGTTTTGGATCTTTATTCATTTAACCCCTTCACGACCTATGATGTATAGAGACTTTATAAGTCGCCCCCCACCTTTTGATGCAAGATCATGCACTGAGCTCGCATCATCCCCCATACATGTCAGCCGATCTGACTTAGATAACAGTAAAAGTATACATATTTGCAGGGCCGCACCGTCCATTGGACAGTGTGAGCCCTGAGTCCAGAGCGGCGGCAGCCAGGGGGAGCGGCATGAGAGAAGGGGGCGGCGCCACCAACATCAGCGGCGGGCTCAGGAGAGACGGACGCTGTCCCCGGTAACAGCTGTAAGAGGACGGGCGTACTGTGGCACTGTAGGCTGCAGGGGCGGCGGGGCTGAGGTCCGCTAGCACCCCCCCCAACCCCTCCCGGACCTCAACTAAGGCAGCAGGGGCGGCGGGGCTGAGATCCGCCAGCACCCCCCTTCCCGATCGGCTCAGGCGGCAGGGTGGCTAGATGCACCGCTGCATATTTGGTATCTACAAACTCGTACCTACCTAAAGCATCATACCGACATGCATAAAGAAGAGTTTCCGGAGCCACTTGCAAATAAAACCAGAAACTCTTCTTCATGCATTTCTACGAGTGGACGTCAACCCCCCACACCAGTTGCCCGGGAGCCCATGAGTGATCATTTGGGGAGCTGCACAAATTCCGTCCCTTTTTCCTTTGACCCTATCATACCCACATGTCAGTTTTACCATATAGTGAACATGATGAAAAAAAAAAACAATCGTGTAATCGCACTTTTTTACAATTTCACCACGTTTGGAATTTTTGCCCATTTTTCAGTACACCATTTGGTAGAATAAATGATGTAATTCAAAAGTACAACAAATAATAAGGACTCGTGTGTCTATATTGATGGAAAATAAAAAAGTTATGGCTCTTGAAAGAAGAGATAAAATGGAAAATCTTCGGGGGTGAAGGGGTTAAATAAATATTGGCCGGCTGATTGGAACACTGACTACATAAATTAAATGGAGAGATATTCTTCCCCTTTCACATTACTTGACAGTCTTCTCCACAGCATGTGTCCTGGGCAGGCAGTGAATTAATGTGTAAAGGGACTGTCACGATACTGGTGAAAGCAGCTGGGAATCTGATGGCAGGAGGGGCATGAGCAGAAGACAGCCGGAAGTGGTAGCATTCCTTGGATGCAGGAGTGGACTACTGGAGAAGCAATCCGGAGAAGGGTGGGAATAGTCTTGGCAAGACAGTTCTCAGGAGCTGGAGACTTGAAGTAGACAGAAGCTGGGCACAATACTCAAGCACTGAATGAAGTTCACATGTGGATAAGTAGGCCCAAACAGGAAACAAGATGGCTTTCTCCTCCATTCATCTTACTAATGGGTGATTTGCCAGAATACAACAGCAGCCTCCAGTGGTAAAGAGCAGAATTGCAGCACAATTTAGCAAAGTGAATAATAGCAGCCATTAGTGCTCAGTCTAGAGAAAAATAACAGAATCCTTACAGGGATTGATGATACTAGGCCACATTCACACACACACACACCGTTTTTGATGCGTTTTTTGAGGATCCACTTTTCTGCTGTAAAAAGGATCTGCTTTTTCAAAAAACACCTATTTGTGGCGCCCCACTGGTTGGGACACCATGGAGGGGTACTGCACCCAAATAAGAGCACATCTGAGAGTGCTGAAGTATACCTTGTATACACAGCACTATACTGTATATGCAGGTCCACACTATATATATATACAGTATATAGGCATACTAGTAAAGCATGTAGTGTGGACCTGTATATAAAGTATAACGTTCTGTAGAGACAAACAGACTTACAGACAGACACTGTCAAACACACAGACAGAAAGACGCTCAGACAGACACAGACATGATACTCACATATAGGACCTGTGATGATGTCACATGGAGGAGAGGCATCAGGGGTCACATGATCAGCTCAGGGAGGGATCAGGAATATGATGAAGATGGTGGGAGGGTCTGAGATCTGCACCCGTCATCCTGATTGGTGTGAATGGGCCCTGCTTTGGGGAAATGGCCCCGCCCCTTTCACATCTGTGGCCCTGCCCCCTGCATGGTGTTGCCGCTCGGCGGCAAATGATTTAAAGCAGGGATGCGGCCGGATGTGAGGGCAGCCCCCGCACCAAACTAGTGAGCGGCCCATAGGGAAAAGCCACGCCCCTCCCACCTATCAGTCCAGGCCTGGTTTTAACATTGCTGTACATTATGTTAATTTTTAGCAGGTATAAAGTTGTGTGTACATACACTAAGACTTTCCTTTGTGCCAACATGAACTGACTAAGGGTAGGTTGGTTTTGAATCCATCTTTTAAAAACGCCACAAGGGTGTTACTAAAAATGGACATAAATCAAATACCAACCAATGTAAAAACAACAGTGCTGTGCACGTGGTCTATCTTATATCACTTGTTTTAACTACTAAAGGGAGGGAAACTTTAACACGGTTCAGGGAGTTTAATTTGGAAGCTGGATACTTTATAAATTGGAAATTAGAGGGCAAAGACGCTGGCAGCGGAGCTGCACCAATAAGCAATGGAAATACGCTGGTGAAAGTGACTCACTCCATGGGGGCCATGGGATACTCAGAACTGGGACCTGGTTCGGTGTAGTTCGCAGGGGATGTCATGGTGGCATGACGCAGCCCGTGGCCCCGGAGTGGTCAATTCAATGGGGAATTCGGGGGCTCTGCTTCAGGGTTCGGAGTTCAGAGAAGGTACTTCTGAGGGTAGGGATACCAGACTTGGGGATACTTGTTTACGTGACGCCACTCGCTAACAAGGGCTGCCACTGCTCTACAGTTCCTCTGAGGGGGTTGGTAATAAGGCAGCTTTTTGGAGGACAGCAGATGTTATCAGTGAGTTGGTACTGGTGTTTCAGTGCTGGGGTGCAGCAAGAAAGTCACAGACACAGCAGGGTGCAGGCTCAAAATGTTTACTCACAGCTTAGTTGGTCCAGTCACAACAGTCTTCATTGTTGTAACAACCCACGGAGTGCTAAGTCCTTGGGGATGGAGTAGGGGGAAACACCTTGGAAACACCGCAGCCTGAGAGTTGCTAGCTGAGCCTGGTTGTTCTCCACTAGTCCGGGGCTTGGTCCCCCTTCTATAGCCTGGTCCATCCACATGATTACAATCGCTTTGGATGCGGGCGTCCCCGGATGGATCACTCACTACCCGGTCCCCTGGGACCCCTTCTGTCCTCTGGAGCACCCTCATTCTCTCTCTCTCTTTCTGTCCCAGGGCGAGCTCCCACTGGCTCCAGTCCTCTGCACGTCTCTTTCCAGATGTTACCCTTCTACCGACACTGAAACCCACGCAGGCTCCTGCTAATGATTCTCCGCCAACTTCCAACTAGTCTAGATGCTTTCTGTCACCCGTTTATATAAGGTCAGTCACGTGTCCCACGTCAACTACGTGTGTGCTTCTTAGCTTCACTCCTTCCCAGTAGCTTCCTTAAACTCTACTCTTTGCCCAGCCTCAGTATCCTGGTTCCTCTTCTCCAGCCAGGAACAGGGACTGTGCTCTCCCATAGAAGCAATCTCGCCCTGACCCCGACCTGGAGTGGTGTGTGATTTCTGTGTGCTTAGATACCCGTCAGTGCCCCTTTCCTTACCCGAGAGTGGGGCACTACACCTCTAAGTGGGGTGCAGTACCTCTGTGGCAACTGGATTTGCAGGGGCGCCACAAAAACACATGAGGAATACCAAGGCCAGAATTTTCCTCAAGCTTTTTTGCTTTGGAAAACTTGGCAGTTCCACCAGCACATTAAAGGGGAAGTCAAGTGAGAGAAAACATTTTAGTACAGTTTCTGCACTCCAACATGATGAAGCAGAGCTGTACACTGCATTTCTATAATTTAATAAAATCATACCTGCTCCTCTGCTCTGACTGCTACCTCAGGGAACCTTCAGAATGTTCAGCCTGGCAGCTTCATGCAGCAGCAGAGAGGAGGAAGTGTATGAGGAGCGCGGATCCTGGAGCTGCAGGATTAGCCTATATTCACGTCCCTCATGATTCTGTTTAGTGAGGGGGCGTGCAGAGATTTAGGTTCCCAGAGGTGGGGCCAGAGCAGAGGAGTAGGTATGATTTTATATACCGTATTTATAAGAGATCTATAGATCCTAGAACTGCAGTGTACAGCTCTGCTTCATCATGTAGGAGGGCAGGAACTGTACTAAAAGGTTTTCTCTCACTGGAGTTCCCCTTTAAGGTACCTTTACACGCGGTAACTTTTCTAGGAATTTCGCTGGCAACTTACTGGCTGCAGTGAAATCATGGACACATTGTTCTATCTTGTTGCTGTTTACAAATGGAACAATGTGTCCATGACTTCACTGCAACCAGTAAGTTGCCAGTGAAATTCCTAGAAAAGTTGCCGCGTGTAAAGGTACCCTTAAAGGCACCTTGTGCACATACCCCAAGAATGATCAGCAGCTGTTGTTTTCCTTAGCACGGTTGCCGGACTGTATAGTTACACATAAAAGATGTCAATTTCGAAATATCAGTCCATTAAATCTGACTCACCAAGGCAGGGGTACTCAGATCTCAGGTGTAGAGTCAGGGTGTTGTCACTGGTGGTTGGTGCCCGAGTCTGTGGCCCTGGTGGTCACTGAAAAAGTGTTGAAATAAAAAAATAAAATGATTTCAATTGTTCGTGACGCCACCTGCAGTATCTGATGATAACACCAGTGCCCCTGTCAGACCTCCGGAGATGATGGTATTGCAGCCAATTAGTCTTGCTCCCTGCAGGTGGAGCAGGATCTCCGGGGCAGAGTTGCTGCTGTGCTGGTTGTCGTGGTAGCAGCTCTGTAGTTTAACAGTAATAAGACAAGAGAGGCTTTCTTAGCTCTGCACTAGTATTTACTGGTCACTTGGTAAACGCAGTTCAACAACAGGTTAACAGTCACACAGTCATGGGTAACTGGCCTGGGTAGTGACCAATGAATGGGTGTCTTTATGTGGCTTACGAGCGTGTTCTCTAAGCCAGTGGTTCTTAACCGGGGTTCACTCGAACCCCAGGGGTATGGTGTGTCGGTCTCAGGGTTTCGGCGGAGCCCTCGCCACGGAGGTCAACACACTCCCGAGGCTGCATGTAGATTTATCACTAAAGAAGGGTTCAGTGAATGTGCATATGAAGCTGGTGGGTTGGGTACCTCAAACAAGGTTAAGAACCACTGCTCTAAGCTGTCCTTTCTCTGTCCTCTTGTGGTGAAGCTTGGCTGGCTTGAAACTGCTTGAAACCTGCCTGGCTGCTTGTTCCAGTCCTACTTTGCTTAATGTGGGTAAGAATCCTCTCTGGATTGACGCTACCTCTGTGGCTTTACGCGCGTCCTGGCTCTTAGCGTTAGTGATTTTTGCAGGTGGCCCAGAGGCTAAATCTCCTGGGTCTGACCGGTGTTGGCAGCTTGGAGTTGAACTTGCCCATACCGCTCCCGGAGCCGGTTCTTCCCTGTGGACTAGGATTCCCCCAGACCTGTTACTAGGATTCACCCAGACGTGTTACTGTACGGTCTGGCACTGGGTCTCCTCCTTCTGCCTGGGTCACCACTCTTTCTGGGTGCCCTTTCTGTGCATCCTCCTGAAGGGTCCTCCTCTGATGTTCTCGTGCTCTGTTCTTCTCTTCTCTCAACTACTTCTACTCTCCTCCTTCCTGCCTTCCACTACCACTCTTATAACCTCCCCCTGGAACCGGTTACCTAGGTAATAGGTTGAACCAATTGGTCCCCTGAAGCTAACTGTGTGTGGATGCAGGGTGAAAGCAAAATATTAACCTCAACTTTCACTGACCACAGGGATACCGTACACACTGGCCTGGGTGCAGTACCCCTTAGTGGTGCACCGACCAGTAGGGCACCACATTCCCCCTTGATGAAATACACTTGTCCGCAAGTGTCTCTACCCTTACCGGTACAGAGGCAGTTTTTTAATTTTTATATAACATAACATAACATGGTAAAATTTTTATTTACATGTATGCATAACTTTTCTTCCCTTTATGGGAGGCTCTTTTATCTTAGAACGTTGCAAAACATTTAAACTGGTCATCGGCCCAATGGGACTGGTACTCACTTGCAGACCCAGCGGTAATTGTCCTTGCACTTTACACAGCGTCCTTTATCACTGCTGGGCTGCTTCAAGGCACACATAAAATCTCAAACGAAAGTTCACACAAAAGTTCTCATTATTGTCCATGAGTTCTTTAGAGCATAATCCACTATTACAGGGTCGGTGTAATATCAATGCTTAAATCTTATACACTGCAGGGCATACTATGTCTTTCATAACTGACGCGGTCGTTTCTATACAGGTCCCGATCCAGGTGGCGCCTAGAGAGGTGAGGCTTCACATCACGTCGCTGCACAAAATACCTCCTCATACAGTCCCTCTTCCTGGACAAACCCCCATCTGTTCTCCAGATTGAAAGTGGTTACAGTACCCTCTCTCCTTTCACTGGAAGATACCGGTGGCTGGTGGTGGGCCTGGACTTGGACCTGTCTGTTTTCCAGCTCTCTGGCCCACCATTCCTCCTGATGACGGTGCTGCATCGCCTGGTCAGACTGGAACTATTCATAGGTGTACTCCCGCTGAGTATGGATAGGACCGGGGGCCTGCCTCTGACCTCCGATGTTGTCGGCTTGGTTGGCCACGAGTCCCGGTTGTTAGATATTGTTGCTCCACCATGCTACGGGGTCTGTGCGCACGGCTTCCTCTTCGCTGTCGTCAGATTCGTCCTCCTCTTTGGAGCTTGGCTGGTTTGCGGAGTTCTCCTGGACGGTCTCGGTGTCCTCTCCGGGCTCTCGCTCTGGCTCCTCAGGGACTTCTGGCTCAGCGATCTCCTCCTCCGGGCTCTCGGGTTCCGCAGCAGCTGTCTCCTCCTTGTCTTCGGCTAGGGCCTCGGGATCATCTGGGTTTTTGCAAGGCCCAGATTCCCCGACTTCAGCGCAGGCGACTGGGGATGGTTCGACAAGCGGGTCCTCACTGGTCACATGGGTTTTCAACCATGGTCTGGTCTCTTGTTCCTCGGCTTCAGCTTTGGTCCCCGGTTCCTCGTTGTTCAGCCCTACGGAGCAGCTATAGGGCAGTATCGGCACTCCAACGCCTCACAGTCCATTCCACCGTCTCAGAAATCTGGACTCTTAAGTCCTGGAATGCGGTTCTCCAGAAGGCCACGTCTCACTCAAAGGTGAGAAGGGAGACAGTCCTTGGGTCCCCGGTTGCAGCAAGGGCCTCTTCCTCCACCTCCCATAACAGGTCGCTTAGTCTGGTAGTCGCCATGCTCGCCAGCTCCTGGACCAGACCCGTTCTCCGTAGATTTCCGGCCGCACCCTTGTTGCTGCTTTTTAAGGCTGATGGTGGAAGTACTTTTATCTTTGGCCCGCCCTCTTGGTTGTTTGGTAGCAATAGGGGCGGGCAAACAGTTTCGCGCCTCTGGCATGGCCATCCCATGCTGGGGGCCAGGCACGCCCCGGGGCCACACATTGTCCCTCACAGTTTGAGGTCCACCATTTTGGGCCCGTAAAAAATGGCGAGAACAGTTTTTTTAGCCGAAAAGTTTGTAAGGCGCACAATTTCCCTTGCGGGTCAGTTCTTATCCTGTTTGTGAGCGCCAAAGTTGACTCACCCAGGCAGGGGTACTCAGATCTCGGGCGTAGATTCGGGGTGTTGTCACCAGTGGTCGGTGCCTGAGTCTGGCCTGATGGTCACTGAAAAAGTGTTGAAATAAAATAATAAAATGAATTGAATTGTTCATGACACCACCTGCAGTATCTGATGATAACACCAGCGCCGCTGTCAGAGATGATGGTATTGGTGCTAGTTGGTCTTGCTCCCTGCAGGTGGAGCAGGATCTCCGGGGCAGAGTTGCTGCTGTGCTGGTTGTCGTGGTAGCAGCTCTGTAGTTTAACCGTAAAAAGACAAGAGAGTCTTTCTTTACTCTGCACGGGTATTTACTGGTCACTTGGTAAACGCAGTTCAACAACAGGTTACACAGTCCCAATGACCAATGAATAGGGTGTCTTTATGTGGCTTATGAGCGTGTTCCTCTAAGCTGTCCTTTCTCTGTCCTGTTGTGATGAAGCCTGGCTGGCTTGAAACCTGGCCTGGCCTCCTTGTTCCTGTCCTGCTTTGTTTAACGTGGGTTAACAACCCTCTCTGGAACGCCGCTACCTCTGTGGCTTTACGCAGGTCCTGGCTCTTAGCGATAGTGATTTTTGCAGGTGGCCAAGAGGCTAAACTCTCCTGGGTCCGACCGGTGTTGGCGGATTGGAGTTGAACTTGCCCGTACCGCTCCCGAGCCGGTTCTCCACTGTGGACTAGGATTCCCCCCAGACCTGTTACCGTACGATCTGGCACTGGTTCTCCTCCTTCTGCCTGGGTCACCACTCTATCTGGGTGCTCTTTCTGTGCATCCCCCTGAAGGGTCCTTCTCTGACATTCTTGTACTCTGTTCTTCTCTTCTCTCGATTACTCTCCTCCTTCCCGCCTTCCACTACCACTCTTATTATAACCTTCCCCTGGAATCGGTTACCTAGGTAATAGGTTGAACCAATTGGTCCCCTGAAGCTAAGTGTGTGGATGCAGGGTGTAAGCCACATATTAACCTACCCTTTCACTGGCTAGAGGTATACCGTACATGCTGGTCTGGGTGCAGAACTCCTTAGTGGTGCACCGACTAGTGGGGCGCCACAAATCCATAAGACTAGAAGCAATGGGATGAAACTGAATGTGAGAAGACAGAAAAAAAATTGTGGCACCCTGGTTGGGGCACCACAGGAACTCTTAGGACACGGATGGAAAGTACACAGCAAGCAGCCCCACTTACTAACACAACAACACACCTTTCACCCCAGACCTGTAGGGGGAGCTCCACTGGTTGCCTTAAGCTAGTTCCTCCTATAAATACGGGTCCTGGAGGGAGAAACTGTGAAGTGTGCAGTCACTTGAGAACTGTAAACAGCTAGGAGAGCTGACCTGGTACTGGTGCCACGTTAGGCCCATACCAGCACACCCGGAAAGTGGTAGACCCTCGCAACAGGGGTCATAGGTGCAGGAGGCAAATACTAAATAGGGGCAGAGGAGTCACCTTGACTCACCCTAACAAAGTCCGGTCACTGAGTCCGAGCTGCAGTAGCCATAGCGCAGGCTGTAGAGAAACCAGCACCACAACAAGGGGTTTAGCTCCCTGGACGCCTGAAGCACCGCCACATGAGAGCCCGGAGTTGAGAAATCGATAGTATTCCTTTAAAAGTGCCCTCAGTGCAGAAAACTCGAGTGTAACCTGTCACACCAGAAAGTGCAACTCCGGTTTGGTTGGATTCCATATCCACTAGACCCCACTAGAAGCTACGTACACCAGGAAGCCTACACCACTGCTTGCTGTGGAACATCCAGAAGTGTCTACCTCATCTCCCGGTCGAGTGTACCTGTTAACACCAGGAAAAGGTACCGAAAGTACTTTGTGTTTGTACATTCTTTCCGGACTTGTACTAAACTAACTGAGCTGCCGTATTCCACTCAGTGCAGCTCCTGGCCCCGGGGATCATTGCTCATCCTGTGGGGAGCATCCCATCTAGCTGCCGCACATCCCCCAGAGGCCCAAGCAGCGCCGGTGCCATCACCGGACACCCACAGGTGGCGTCACGAAACAAATAAGACTTTATTCCACATTTCCCCAACCCGTCCATTTGACCACCGGGCCCCACAGCCTCAGGCACGGAACCGTGACAGTGAAGCAGCGCCTGAGACCTGAGGACCTGGCAACGGTGAGTCAAGTCCCTTTTTGACAGTGAGGGAGATCAATGAGTGGAATAGGCGACCACGAGAGGTGGTGAGTTCTCCTTCAAACAGAGGCTGGACGGACAGACATATGTCTGGGATGATTTACTGAATCCTGTATTATACAGGGGGCTGGACCAGATTACCCAGGAGGTCCCTTCTAACTCCACTATTCTATGATTCTATGACATTCACTGTTTGTTACATTAACATTATGTGTGTTTGCTCCTGTAGCATTTAAAAGGCAGCACCTGGTTAATATTGGCCTATATGGTAGAAAGGTTGGGTCAAGGTGAGATATGTAAAGTAAATAAATAGTGAGGGAATATGAGTGAATCTGGGATGGACAATATTTGATTTAATTAGCCTTTTTTACAGTTTTTTCCACCAATCCACCAATATTTCTACAGAAAAACACTGATGGGATAATAAAGCAAAGACATACAAATATCCAAAATACCCAAAATAATTAACAAATATTTGTTTCTTGACAAGTGTCAGTGATTTGATAACTAAATGTACAACTTTACTTATCTCTGTAATAAAAGATGGATCTCACCATCTAACTGAGAACTGTCTATGTCTCCTCCGTGATTGGATTAGTCTTTATTAGCTCTTGTTAGTCTGTAATGTGGTAACCTAGAAGCCATAATGTTTATTACATTTTATCATTTTTATACCCATAGTCACATACTTCTTCTGAATAACTAATGGTAAATTTTCTTTGCATTTTGTCTAGGGATGGGCGAATCTACTCGCTAGGACTCGTTACTCGGCAAGTAGTAAGGGACTCGCAGGACTCGGTACTCTGCGAGTTTCCCAGTGATTACTCGCACGAGTCCAATGCAAATCAATATCAATCCTAGTTTTGTCAGAAACGCTGACAAAACTAGGATTGCCATTGTTTGCATTAGACTCGTGCGAGTAATCACTGGCTACTGTGCCAGTGATAGCAGGGAAACTCGCAGATAACTGCTGTTTCTTTGCGAGCCGAGTCCAGCTGTCTTCTCTGTGCAGCTCCAGGGTCCTAGAGCCTGCCTGCTGCCTGATGTAGCAGTGCTGAGATTGTTCTCAGTCTGCTCATTCCCTGTGTACAGACATGAATGTCTGTGCACAGAGATGATGTAGCAGTGCTGAGATTGTTCTCAGTCTGCTTATTCCCTGTGTACAGACATGAATGTCTGTGCACAGAGATGATGTAGCAGAGCTGAGATTGTTCTCAGTCTGCTCATTCCCTGTGTACAGACATGAATGTCTGTGCACAGAGATGATGTAGCAGAGCTGAGATTGTTCTCAGTCTGCTTATTCCCTGTGCATAGACATCTATATTTATGCACAGGGGATGTAGCAGAGAGGACATCGCGTTTTGGACTGCGTCGGACGGAAGAGGATTTTTTTAATTAAAGATGGAGTCCCTAATGGCTTTTTTTTTTATTTCTAATAAAAAATTTTCCTTGTGTTGTGTTTTTTTTAAAACAATTTAATAGAAATTCATGGCGGTCATGTCTAATATTGGCGTGACCGCCATAAATTTCGGGCTTAGGGCCAGCTGATAATACAAAGCTGGCCCTAACCTCTTTATTACCCAGCGTGTCACCACTACCAGGGCCGCTGGAAGAGCGGGGTTCAGCGCCAGAGGATGGCGCTTCAATGAACGCGCCATCTTCTGGGGCGGCTGCGGGCTGCAATTTGCAGCGGGGGTGCCCAGAAAGCTTGGGCATCCCTGCGCTGCGGATTCCAGCCCCCAGCTGCTTAGCTGTACCTGGCTAGACATAGAAATTGCGCGGAGCCCCACGCATTTTTTTTTTATTATTTCATGAATTTCAGAGTCAGAGTCTCAGAGTCAGAGCCAGAATCTCAGAATTTCATGAAATAATTAAAAAAAAATGCATGGGGCTCCGCGCAATTTCTATGTCTAGCCAGGTACAGCTAAGCAGCTGGGGGCTGGAATCCGCAGCGCAGGGATGCCCAAGCTTTCTGGGCACCCCCCGCTGCAAATTGCAGCCCGCAGGCCCGCCCCAGAAGATGGCGCGTTCATTGAAGCGCCATCCTCTGGCGCTGAACCCCGCTCTTCCAGCGGCCCTGGTAGCGATGGCACACTGGGTAATAAAGAGGTTAGGGCCAGCTTTGTATTATCAGCTGGCCCTAAGCCCGAAATTTATGGCGGTCACGCCAATATTAGACATGACCGCCATGAATTTCTATTAAATTGTTTTAAAAAAAACACAACACAAGGCAAATTTTTTATTAGAAATAAAAAAAAAAGCCATTAGGGACTCCATCTTTAATTAAAAAAATCCTCTTCCGTCCGACGCAGTCCAAAACGCGATGTCCTCTCTGCTACATCCCCTGTGCATAAATATAGATGTCTATGCACAGGGAATAAGCAGACTGAGAACAATCTCAGCTCTGCTACATCATCTCTGTGCACAGACATTCATGTCTGTACACAGGGAATGAGCAGACTGAGAACAATCTCAGCACTGCTACATCAGGCAGCAGGCGGGCTCTAGGACCCTGGAGCTGGCAGCCTGTACAGAGGAGACAGGATCTTATCTGTGCGAGTCAGCGATTACTTACAAAGTAAACGAGCAATGCAAATAAATGACAAAACTAGGATTGCTTCAGGCTGAAGCTTCCGAGACACATCTGCGATTTGTAAATCTCACACTACTCGCTATTACTCGCTTCCCCATTCATTAACATTGGACTCGCTAGACTCGCAACGAGTAGCGAGTCCTGTGCTCGGACTCGCTAGAGTCAAGCGATTCCGAGTAATTTAGGATTCGCCCATCACTAATTTTGTCCCAATAAAAGTAGTACATCTAGCAAAGTCCTAGTGATGTACTGATCACACCTGCTGTTAGATATGTAACCACCAGAGGGCAACGTATGATTACTACATTGCAGAGAATCTTTCCACCAGCGGAGTCCCCTGCTGTGCCCCGCACTCACAAATGCAACAATGTGAAACTTTATTCTTAAATAGTTTGTGGACTCCATTTGCAGAGCCCCTAAGAGCCAGAATAGCAGAAACCCTATAAACTGACCACATCTTGGAAACTACACGAGCTCATCTATGTCTGTAGTGATTTTATTTATGGAAAACACCAATGGAGTCAAACTCAGTGAATGTTGCATTATGCAAAATTGCAAATAAGCATTTGCAGTGCCCAGTGAATCATAGTGCTCATACAATGTGCTCATCTCAAGCTCCAGGAGAAGCACACCTCATAAATTAAGCAGGAGTCCTCATTACAACAATGCCAAACATGCCAACACTAACTGTGGTTTAGACGCATTGTAAGGCCTAGAAAGGAGGGAAACATTTGGATTTTTGAGTGCAGACTTTGCTGGTTTTCTTTTTGGGGTGAGGAGCCATAGAGCTTTCTAGAGCCTTTGTACTACCAATAATGTGGAAACCTCCTATACTTCCATAGCTCGTTCTACCCCGGTAACCTACCACTACCCTGTCCCTGCACCTTTGTAGCTGATCCCTAACCATGCCTCTCCTATAATGTTTAAGAAAAATCCTTTATAACTTACATATAGTCACCATCTAGGAGACTGGGAAGGCGGGCTCCGGGTCCATTCTCCCCTCCTCGCCGGCATTCTGCATGCCCCGCTGGGCGTTTTCGTTCCTTGTGCTGGACCACCTCATTTTTTAAATTCCCGCCTCCCTTGCTGATGTAATACAGTAGGCCGGAGCGTCATTAGGGGTTAACTGGTGCGGGAATCTTATAGAGTGGATAGTGACGGATGTGGCAATACCAAATATGTGTAGTTTTTTTAAAATATTCTTTACACCGGGTTGGAGGGGGTGACTCCGCCTCTTCTGAGCTCCAGCCTATAAGAGGTGCTACAAAAATTGGAGCACAGTAATTCAAGCAATTTCATTATAATTAGAATTGCTGTGGTTGGGTGTTCAGCATTATCGGCAGCAGTGTTTTTTGGATGGATGGTAGCGCGGTCGTTAATTACATTTTTCATTTAACTGTTGCACTTGGTTTTGTGAAGCTGTCAGGTCGGCTGTCCAGGCTGTCAATAAACAATATATCATCCTCTCACTTTGAAATTCAGAGAGGCACAAGACAGGGTTCCCCATTATCACCTTTATTATTTAACATAGCTTTAGATCCACTCCTTAGAACCCTTCAAAATCTACCTGCATTTGAGGGCATGGTGGTTGGGTCAACCTCAGTTAAGCTTTTGACATTCGCTGACTATATTCTTTTATTGGTTGCTAACCCAGCCAAAGCGATTCCAGCTATAATGGAGGTTCTGGGGAAATTTAGCAATTGTTCTGGTTTCAAGGTCAACTACAGGGTGAGCCATTTATATGGATACACCTAAATATGTGAATGGTTGGTGATATCAACTTCCTGTTTGTGGCACATTAGTTTATGGGAGGGAAAAACTTTTCCGGATGGGTGGTGACCGTGGCGGCCATTTTGAGGTATGCCATTTTGGATCCAACTTTATTTTTTGCAATGGGAAGAGGGGTCATGTGACACATCAAACATATGGAGAATTTCATAAGAAAAACAATGGTGTGCTTGGTTTTAACGTAACTTTATTCTTTCATTAGTTATTTTCAAGTTTCTCTTTGTTTACAGCCATTGACATGTCGCAGAGGTTAACACGTGAGGAGCGGATAGAAATTGTGTTGATGTCTGGGAACGGATGTCTGGAGTACCCGGGTCATTGCAGTACATTTCAATGCAAAACACCCTACAAGACCACCCATCTCCCATGCTACAGTTAGCAAACTGCTTGCCAAATTTTGTGAAACAGGTTCAGAGCTGGATTTGCCAAAATGTGGATTCAAGAAAACTGTCACTAATGAAGAGATATCAGTGGCTGTCGCTGCTGCAGCATCTCAACGAGAATGACCCAGGTCAGAGCACTGAATTTTCAGAATGGGCAAAACAAAACTTGGTACAGGACCCTCAGTTTACACAGAACATTATGTTCAGTGATGAGGCAAACATTTTTGTGAATGGTGAAGTTAACAAACAAAACCAGCGCTATTGGTCTGACACTAACCCACAGTGGATAGATCCAGCCAAGACTGTTGTAACATAAAAATTGATGGTATGGTGTGGTATATGGGTTACAAAGATAGTGGGGCCATTCTTCATCAATGGAAATCACAATGCCACTGAATATCTGAAAATGCTACATGATGATGTGTTGCCCTCTTTATGCACTGAAGATGGCACGTTCCCTGAGTTTTTCAAACAAGATGGTGCACCACCACATTATGGATGTCAGGTCCGAGCTTTCTTAGGGTGGCTTCACACCACGGTAAGATCCGATCTGGGTCTGTCCGGTGTAAACCAGACAGTCCCAGACCGGATTTTGACCCATAGTATCCTATGGGCTGGATGGAGCCGGATGGCAGCTCTCTGCCATCAGGTTTCCATCTCTCCGGATGAATCCGGGAGAATTCAGATTTTACTCACCAGAGGCAAAAACGCTGCTTGCAACGTTTTTGTGTCTGGGGAGAAAAATCTCCCCAAATTGCCGTATCCCGGATTCTCCCGGATTCCCGGATCCGGGGCAATCCGGCGCTCCCTAACATGGGAGCCTATGTGGCCGGATAGGCCCAGCCTGGGAGGATCCGATAACCGGACAACTGCGGCCGCACGCCACTGTTGTTTGAGGACCGCGGCTAGCTCCCCGCGAACCATGGTCCTGATTCATCAGCAGCTTCAGCTGCGTGCGGCTGCACACTGGACCGGAGGGCATATTACCCTCCGGTTCTGTGTGCTGATCCGGTCCGGGGCTGTCAGGTTCATCCCTGACAGCCCCGGATCGGATCTTACCGTGGTGTGAAGCCACTTTAACATGAACAGTTGCCTAGAAAGTGGATTGATCTTCATGGGCCAGTTGAATGGCCACGAAGGTCTCCTCATCTGACGTCCTTAGACTTTTAACTTTGGGGTCATCTGAAGGCAATTGTCTATGCTGTGAAGATACAAGATGTGTGGCATCTGAAACAACGGATACTGGAAGCCCGTGCTAGCATTTCTTATGCTGTGTTGCTATCAGTGTGTCAAGAGTGGGAGAAGAGGGTTGCATTGACAATCCAACACAATTGGCAGCACTTTGAACACATTTTATAAGTGGTCATAAACTTGTAAATAACTCATTAAAGAATAAAGTTACGTTAAAACCAAGCACACCATTGTTTTTCTTATGAAATTCTCAGTAGGTCTGATGTGTCACATGACCCTCTTCCCATTGAAAAAAATAAAGTTGGATCCAAAATGGCCGCCATGGTCACCACCCATCTGGAAATTTTTCCCCCTTCCATATACTAATGTGCCACAAACAGGAAGTTGATATCACCAACCATTCCTATTTTATTTAGGTGTATCCAAATAAATGGCTTACCTGTATAATACATCTTTGGCACTATTTAAATGGGGGAGATTGGATAATCCCTTGTTCCCTTTTCAGTGGAGCACCAAGTCCATATTTGGGCATACAACTCTCGGCGGACCCATCAATATTATACAAAATTAACTATACACCTTTAATTTCATCAATAATCAATCTAAATTCATAGAAACACTTGTAAACCCTGTCTTTTTCAGATCGATGAAATTTGCTCAAGATGGTATCATTCCCCAAACTAATCTATGCTTCTCAAACCCTACCTTTACTGCTATCTGAAAAAGATATTAAATTATTGAATAAAACATTTAGGAAGTTTATCAGGGGTAATGCAGGTAGGACATGTATTTACCAAAACTACAAGCTCCAAGGGAGGTGGGTGGAATTAACTACCCAGGTGTAGTGTAGGTAGTTATAATCTAGCAGCCAACCTTAAGGGCACTTCACACGCTAGGATATAGGTGAACGATATCGTTAGCTATGTCACCTGACCGCGATCCTTCCGACATCGTTAGAGTATTGTCACACGCAAGGATCTCGCTAATGATCTTAAATTTGGCAACGCGCCAGCTACTTGGAGAAGAACAATTGAACGATGTTAAAAAGCGGCAGGAATAGAAAAATTATGAACGACATAGTTCAAAAAGGTGTCACACTGAACGATGTAGCTTCTTTCCATGACGTTAATTGGACGATGAACAATAGATTTGAGGTCCGGATCTCACATTTTTGCTGACGATTTTTCCTTCCAACATCGTTCGTTTACACGCAATGACGCACAAACGATATGGAACGATCATAAATCCGTGATGTTTCAATGATATCGTTAACGAAATCCTAGCGTGTGAAGTGGCCATTAGATATACAATAGATGAGATTAGAGGAATCTCTCACTTTGCAGATGTAAATCTAGAACAACATCTATGCCCACAAATCTCACTGACAGCCTTAGGCTAGGGTCCCATTTGGGAGGTTGCATCCGTTTGATGGATGCGTTAAAGTATGATTTTTTTCTTCTTTTGCATTCACATGACAAGTGTTTGCATTTTTGAAACATGCGTTAACATATGGTACATACTTGTACTATGCGTTAACGGATGCATTTTCCATAGACTTCTATGTTATAAATACGCATTCGTTTCCCATAACAGGCCCAAAAACGCTGCAGGCCGCATTATGATGTCTACTAGAAAAAAGACATAGTGCCAAATGCATTGCAATTTGGCAATACGTTTTTTGCATTGGAGTCTATGGGTGCGTTAACGGATCTGTTTTTAAACATTTGCACATTTGGCGAACGCATGGCACTGGTCTGACCCTAGCCTTACTCCATTTGAATAACGACGAACTCCCAAACAACGTAAGTGAACATCCAACTTTATCGCAAACAATACAATCTTGGAGGGAGTGCATGAAAATCTGTAGTCTCAAAACAAGACTCTTTCCATTACAACCATCCATCCAAGTTTTTTAGGAGGTAACCCACCCTTGTTTTATAAATGTCTTGCTGGTCAGGGATGTATTCTAGCAGTTGACTTGTTGGATGTTGGGTTTTCTGTACTCTCTTTTGAGGCTGCATCGCAATGCTTTCCACTATTTACAAACAAGCCTTTGCTCTTTCTTCAGACACATAGCCTGGCTCAGAAGAGAGTGGCTGGTGGAGGTGGGAGAGCTGGGAAGAATGCCATGGATAGCTTTCTCAGAAATGCAAGGACACAAGCAGGAAGTAGTATATATTCCATGTTGCGTAAACAGTGGTCAAAAGAGGGGAGAAACACAGAGCCAGCATGGTGGCCTTTGGATATTTCAGGCTTCACAGCTAAGGGTTTTCTGGAAGCTACAGCAATGCAGAGGAGATTTATCCCATAAAGTAGCTACACCGATACGGCTTCACTGATCCTACATAAAGAATACATCTCTCCAGATATGCAATCAAAAATTACACCATCGGGCCTACAGTGCCTACAAGTAGTATTCAACCCCTGCAGATTTAGGTGGTTTGATAAGATGCAAATAAGTTAGAGCCTTGAAACTGCAAACGAGAGTAGGATTTATTAACAGAAGCATAAATCTTACAAACAAAAAAGTTATGTTGCTCAGTTGAATTTTAATAAATTTTAAACATAAAAGTGTGGGTCAATTATTATTCAACCCCTAGGTTTAATATTTTGTGGAATAACCCTTGTTTGCAATTACAGCTAATAATCATCTTTTATAAGACCTGATGAGGCCGGCACAGGTCTCTGGAGTTATCTTGGCCCACTCCTCCATGCAGACCTTCTCCAAGTTATCTAGGTTCTTTGGGTGTCTCATGTGGACTTTAATCTTGAGCTCCTTCCACAAGTTTTCAATTGGGTTAAGGTCAGGAGACTGACTAGGCCACTCCATCACCTTGATTTTTTCCCCCTTGAACCAGGCCTTGGTTTTTCTTGGCTGTGTGCTTTGGGTCGTTGTCTTGTTGGAAGATGAAATTACGACCCATCTTAAGATCCTTGATGGAGGAGCAGAGGTTCTTGGCCAAAATCTCCAGGTAGGCCGTGCTATCTATCTTCCCATGGATGCGGACCAGATGGCCAGGCCCCTTGGCTGAGAAACAGCCCCACAGCATGATGCTGCCACCACCATGCTTGACTGTAGGGATGGTATTCTTGGGGTCGTATGCAGTGCCATCCAGTCTCCAAACGTCACGTGTGTGGTCGGCACCAAAGATCTCGATCTTGGTCTCATCAGACCATAGACCCTTGAACCAGTCTGTCTCAGAGTCCTCCAAGTGATCATGAGCAAACTGTAGACGAGCCTTGATATGACGCTTTGAAAGTAAAGGTACCTTACGGGCTCGTCTGGAACGGAGACCATTGCAGTGGAGTATGTTACTTATGGTATTGACTGAAACCAATGTCCCCACTGCCATGAGATCTTCCCGGAGCTCCTTCCTTGTTGTCCTTGGGTTAGCCTTGACTCTTCGGACAAGCCTGGCCTCGGCACGGGAGGAAACTTTCAAAGGCTGTCCAGGCTATGGAAGGCTAACAGTAGTTCCATAAGCCTTCCACTTCCGGATGATGCTCCCAACAGTGGAGACAGGTAGGCCCAACTCCTTGGAAAGGGTTTTGTACCCCTTGCCAGCCTTGTGACCCTCCACGATCTTGTCTCTGATGGCCTTGGAATGCTCCTTTGTCTTTCCCATGTTGACCATGTATGAGTGCTGTTCACAAGTTTGGGGAGGGTCTTAAATAGTCAGAAAAGGCTGGCAAAAGAGATAATTAATCCACACATGTGAAGCTCATTGTTCTCTATGCCTGAACTACTTCTTAATACTTTAGGGGGACCAAACAGAATGCTGGTGGTTTGAGGGGTTGAATAATAAATGACCCTCTGAATTAACTTTTAACGTTTAAAAAAAAAAAAAAATTAAAAAATCTTTTTGGCTGCAGTGCATTTCCCACTTCCAGGCTGATCTACAGTCCAAATGTCACAATGCCAAGTTAATTCCGCATGTGTCAACCAGCTAAATCTGCAGGGGGTTGAATACTACTTGTAGGCACTGTATATGTGTGCTCCACATGTGGGTCAAGAAATACTGATTTGTACCACCATTTGTGTTGAAGAATGAAGATTCAGGGACTATGGGGGGCATTCATACGGAACTACAGAAGCTGGATTGCATTTCCACTCAATGGGCTACTTTCAACATTCTGGATGATACCCAACACACGTTGCCTAAACATATTAAGGCTACATTGATAATCTGGGCTGAAGCCACTAGAAAAAGTATTCTGCATCATTGGCTGAGTCCTCTTGTACCTTCAAGGGTGCTTATATATACAAAAATAATGTTCCTCTTCAGGATGGATTGGTTAAACATTTTAAGATGCGAAGAGAGACTAACTGGGAAATTCCTGAGCACATGGTAATTATTTATCCCATCACTACCCTCAGAGATGACAGATAGGCTTGCTTAACGCTATTTTAAAAAAATGTGTAAAAGACCCCACCGCGACAAGGTTTATTCATCGGAAAGGCCGGCACCAGCACCTGGCACTAGTGGGCAAGTGCTGGGGCCCTGGCAAGACAGAGGGGCCCACTTGTGTTGTCCGGGATGCTGCAACATGCAGCACGCTGGTAATAATTTTCCCTTGCATACTCCTTGGGGCGGGTTCATCCTTATACTGCCGCTGCCCTGGCCTATTGGGACATTGTGTAATATTGGCATGGGAAAGTGTTCTAAGTAATGGTTTCAAAATCCCCCTGCCATTTGGTGTCTGTTGGATGCACAATATCTGATTTAATTAACCCCTATTGCACATTTTTCCACCAATCCACCAATATTTCTACAGAATTTGCCAATTTGCCTTTATTCACATGCACCAGTCTGGCACCATGGGAGCGGTTTTGAGATGTTCCAGGTAAATGCTTCTTTTAATGGTTTTGCTTTATGTTTATCTTGGAGCCTGAATGGCACAACTAAAATAAAAAATATATAGAGTAGGACCACCATGATAAGATTGCCTTGACATGCCAGGCTGGCTCAAAAGATTGATCAATATTTTGTCAAAAATCTAAATTTTATAATATTATGCAGTCTGAAAGGAAAATATGCATATGCATGTTTTTTTATTGCAAGCTACCTTCTGGTAGTGCTGGCTTATTTGTTGCTTTAAATTATAAGTCCATCTATCAAAGTCCTAGTAATGTACTTATCACTTCTGCTGTTAGACATGTGAACACTAGAGGGTAATGTATGATCACTAAATTGCTGCGAAACCGTCAGCAGCAAAGAATAAACTTTCCACCAGCAGAGTCTCCTGCTGTGCGCTGCACTCAGAAACACAACAATGCAAAACTTTATTCTTAAACTACTTAGTAGAAATCTGCATCATCTCTTCCTTTTTGGCTGGGTCACTCAAGAGTCTGGAGTTCCATTTTTCTGTGTCATCAGGCTTCGTGCCCACAATGAGTTTTGACGCTGTGTATTTTTACTGCATCAAAAATACAGCACCCTATACTAATACTCCATATGTGGGGGAAAACCATAATTTGGAAGCATGGTAGGGTTCGGAAAGGAAGTGTTATTACACTTTTTGAATGGAAAATTGTCTGGAATTGGACACCAAGTCACGTTTGGAGAGCCCCTAATGTGCCTAAAGAGTGGAAACCCCCACAAGTGACCCCCTTTTGGTAACTAGACCTCCAAGAAATTTATCTAGCTGTGTGGTGAGGACTTAGTGCACCCCTGATGTTCCATCAGGCCATGTGTCCGCAATGAGTTTTGATGTTGTGTATTTTTTCTGCGTCATAAATCCGCCACCCTACAATTCCAAGAAAGTGGATGGCCTTCAGGAAAATCTCCTGCCCTCTGTGCTTCTCTTTTTACTCAGTGTAAACTGACCTGCAATGTGTTACAAATCCGCAGCTTGTCTGATTCTCTTGTGGGTATGCCGAGTTTTATCTGCAGATTATTCCCATAGATAATATATTAAAAGCAGAAAAAAATGCACATATAAACACACATGCGGAAGTGCATCAAAAACACGTGAACTCCACACATAAATATAAAAATAAAGTTTTTTCAAAGCCAAGTACTAGGCTATATCAAAAACAAAACAGCAAAAAAAAAACCACATTAAAAAATGCACACTTGTTGAGTCCCAGAGTGCTGCGTGCTCTGTTAATCTTCCTGGACTTCATGACTTCACAGCAATACAGGAGTGCGGGCTTCCATGACCGTCAGTTAGTACACCGGCTCTGCTGTTTGTGTTCCATTGTCCAAAAGTCGGGCAGTAATGTGATACAGGTGGACAGGATCACAGCGCTGGAAGTGGATATTAACGGGTGCCAGGAACAGTCCATGAAAGACTAGCTGCTCATCAAAATCTGCCATAGTATTATTATTATTATTATTTATAGAGCACCATTGATTCCATGGTGCTGTACATGAGAAAGGGTTTCATACAAACAAGTTAAAAATACAATGAACAAACTACAGTGACAGACTGATATAGGGGGGAGAGGATCCTGCCCTTGCTGGCTTACATTCTACAGGTCAATGGGGAGGGAGACGGTAGGTTGGGTCTGCTCTGGTGGTGGTAGAGCGCCGGGTCCAATGGTGGTGGAGTGCCGGGTCCGATGGTGGTGGAGCGCCAGGTCTGATGGTGGTGGAGCGCCAAGTCCAATAATGGTGGAGCACCGGGTCCAGTGGTAGTGAGTTGGCACTGGGGTCATTGCAGGCTGTAGGCGTCAAGCCCCAGGCCTCGGGGTACTTGGGTATCAGGCTCGGGTGGAATGCTTGAGATGTCACGGGTGGCAACGCCTGAGCCCGTGGCCTGGGTGACACTTGAAAAAGGGTGTATTTACAGGGGATAAGAGTTTGTTGTCACGTGATGCCACCTGTAGTACCTGGTGATTGGTCACCAGCGCTGCCACAGTCCTTCGGAGGTAAATGGTAGTGCGGCTGAGATGGCAAAGCTCTCTACTGGCGGAGCTGGTCCTCCGGGGCAGCGTTCCTGCAGTGGAACAGGTAGATGTAAAAACTCACACACAGCCAAAGTTACTTTCTCCCGGGTACGTTACTGTCAACTTGTAGCAACATCATACAGAGTTCACAGTCCAGCATCAGATGTTAAAATAACAGGTAGCCCTATGGGTGGCTGCAAGTGAATCCCAGGTGGTATGGTGGAACCAGTGGTGTACCTTAGTTGACGAACTGGTGTCCTTTCTTCCCCACCTAGGATGGGCATATACTAAATGGCTCCGTGTAGGTAGTACTGGGGGTCCTCTCCTTCGTGGTGGGGAAGCAGGCAGACTACTCCGTCTGGCAGGGTGCTTTGGCGATATACGGACCACAGCAGCCGATGCCGACTGTAAAGATGGACTTTGGCCGGATCCTCGGGCCCGCCGTTCTCGTGGTGGACTGGAGAATCCTCTGGAGTATGGTTGCTCCACTCTGGGGCTCTCCCTTTCTCTCTAGGGCCTCGACTCCGCTCGTCGGGCGCCCTCTTTCAGGATCTCCTCAAGACGCCTTCTCTTTCCCTCCGGATCAGCTTGAAACCGTCCAGGTAACCCTTCCGCCTCGTTCCACACTCTTTCCAACTTTCCTCCTTCTACGACTGTTCCAACCCTCTCCCTCTCTCACTGAATAGAGAGAGACTACTCTTTCTCCTAGCTGACCATTCTGCTGAAGACTCCCTTTATTCCCCTAGAGGTGAATATATCCCATCCCGGGTAGCCTCCCACCGCTCAGCTAATGTGGGAGTGCAGGAATGGGTCCCATCCACCAAGCTTGGGTCCACTTGCAGCTGGGACAATTACACCTCTTTTACGGGTGCAATAACCATCTGTGACGCCTGACTACGTGGGGCGCCACATACCCCTCTGATGGAATATACTCGTCTGCGAGTATTAGTACCTGTTAACCGGGAAGTGAAAAGCATTTTCTTTTTATATTCAACATCAACGGGTAAACTATATACTATCAAGCATTCCTGGATTTCTTCCTATTGCTAGGAGGCACATTTCTTTAACGTTACACATAAACACACATTGCAGTAGTTAGTATAATAAACCTCACAGTCCTCGGGTCACCTGCTGGCAAAGTTCTTACTCTCCGGATCTTACTATCTGCAGGTAAACATTATCTAACTTGGCCCAACGGGGACCAGTACTAACTAAGCCGTTCAGTGTGAATTAATACCGCTGGGCCGCTGCTCACACAGCACACATCATCAACAAGAGTAAAGTTCAAAATAAAAGTTTCTCTATCATCAGATCAAAAACAAAACAAAGGGGCACACTCATTATTTTGGGATTGCAAAAAGAAAGGCAAAAATAAAGGGGTATGGTTTCTGAGTAAGGGGCAATATACAATGTTTCTTCCGCAGGAGTCTATTGCTGGCAAGAAATTCTGATGGCAAACCAGCCTATGGGGCCTGGATAGCGTTTAAAGGTAACCTGCTCACCTGGTATAAGTCTCGATCCGGGTGTCCTCGCCACAGGTACGACTCTACATCGTGTCGAGCAAAAAAGATATAGTCTAGAAGTCCAGGTTCTCTGAGGAAACCCCATCCTTCATCCTGGTAAACGGACACTACGGTTCCCTGTCGGCACAGCTCCAATGGAAGTGGGGGCTGTGTTCTTGCCTCGTCCCGAAGTCGCCATGTAGCTTGCTCTTTCTGGAACCATTTCTCTCGACGTCACTGTCTTGCAACTTGGTCTCTTCGATTTAAAGGTTACTGAGATGTCTGGTGCTGAGGTGGTGGTGAGTTACCGGTTGGGACTCCAGATTACACTCTCGTCTCCGCTGAGCTCACGACGATAGGGGTTCCTTGCTGCTGCTGACATGCTGTCCACCACGCAGGTTCTGAGGTGCTCCCTACCGAGGCTCCTTCTGCGTCCTCCGGTTCTTCAAAGTCAGTCTCATTGTCTTCTGCTTCAATTATTGTCTGGTTCGGTAGGGGACGTCCGCGCTGTCTCCAGCCGGAGATAACTGCTGGTACGCGACGGTGATGTTACCGGAGTTTCAGTCTGGACCCCCGTGTCCTGGGTCTGGACGGGTGGTGGTACGGGTGGTAATGAGACACGGTACTCCACAATTGCCTGCATCGCTACGGCTGCCTCTCGTGCTTTGCGGCCTTCTCTCATCGTTCTCAGCTCACAGGCCCTCTCTGCGCTCCACCTTCTGCACACCTACGTCAGGGCTTCTTCCATGTCCTGTCAGAGCCGTCCAAACGCGTCCCTCCAGTAGTCAGCATCCCCCTCTAGGGTCAAGAGGGACGCCACTGCCGGGTCTCCTTGCGTGATTCTGGCCTGCTCCTCGTCCTCGCGCACAATGTCTCTCCAACAGGGTTCCACCATGCTGCAGGGTATAAAGGAGCTTTGGTCGTTCTGTCCTTCTCTTCTGGTTTGTCTCTTTATTGGCAGCCATTCCTGGAGAACTTCCTGTGGGCCGCCCCCCTGATTGATTGATGGTAATCAGGGAGGCCACACTTTTTGGCGCCTCTGTCTTGGCCATCCGTCTTCTAGGGGCTGAGGCACGCCCCCGGACCTGAACATGGTGTTTAGTACATGGCTACAGCGCCATCTTGGGTCCTCCTGCAGTGATGGTGTGAACCCATTTTGGCGCCAAGCAAAGGCGGAAAAGTTCTTTTCAATAGTCCAAGGCGCACAGTACCCGGTAATACCGGGCATGAGATCCTGTTCGTGATGCCAGAAAGATATGTCGAGCCCCAGGCCTGGGCACTCGGGTATCAGGCTCGCGTGGAATGCTTGGGATGTCATGGGTGTCAGTGCCTGAGCCCTGACCTGGGTGACACTTGAAAAAGGGTGTATTTACAGAGGATAAGAGTTTGTTGTCACATGACACCACCAGCGCTGCCACAGTCTTCCGGAGGTAGATGGTAGTGCGGCTGAGTTGGCAAAGCTCCCTACAGGTGGAGCAATTCCTCCTGCGTAGCACTCCTGCAGTGGAACAGGTAGATGTAGAAACTCACACACAGGCAAAGTCACTTTCTCCCGGGTTCTTTACTGTCAACTTGTAGCAGCATCATACAAAGTTCACAGTCCAGCATCAGATGTTAAAATAACAGGTAGCGCTACGGGTGGCTGCAAGTGGATCCCAGGTGGTATGGTGGAACCCGTGGTGTACCTTAGTTGATGAACCGTGTCCTTTCTTCCCCACCAAGGATGGGCCTATACCCAATGGCTCCGTGTAGGTAGTATTGGGGGTCCTCTCCCTCGTGTTGAGGAAGCAGGCAGACCGCTCCATCTGGCAGGGTGCTGTGGCGATATACGGACCACAGTAGCCGGTTGCCAACTGCAAAGATGGACTTTGGCCATATCCTCGGGCCCGGCGTTCCTGTGGTGGATTGGATATTCCCCTGATTTTTTACCGCTGATGTGAAAGAAGCTTTACTGAGGTAAAAACTTACCAAATAGTGAATGTGAGCAGAGAACACAGGGAAGTGATAGCATTCATCACTCCATTTACAGCTGTTAGGCCTGTTAACTTGTATTAAAATTATTTTTTAACCAGTAAAACCTTTTCACCTTATAAATGTAGAACTAACAACATGTTTCTCGCGGCTTAGCCCATACGCTCAAGCCCGCTTACACTTATTAACTGAATCTTTTCAATAAATGACGGACTTACCCCAAAGCCATGACAAATGACAACCTCCAGGGAGGCAGGGTGGGGTAGCTTCCAGTTGGGTAGATACAGGGCTGACAGACATTGTCAGTCAGCGCCAACTCACCTAAATAAGGCTGGCTTCACACCACGGTAAGGTTTGGTCCGGGGCTGTCCGGTGTAAACCAGACAGCCCCGGACCGGTTTTTGGCCCCATAGTAGCCTATGGGGCCGGATGGAGCCGGATGGCAGCTATCTGCCATCCGGTTTCATCTCTGCGGTGGAATCCGGGAAAAATCTGATTTTTCTCACCGTTCACAAAAATGTTGCTTGTAACGTTTTTGTGTCCGGGGAGAAAAATCTTCCCAAAATGCCGTATCCCGGATTTGCCCGGATTCTCCCGGATTCTCCCGGATCTGGGGCAATCCGGTTCTCCCTAACATGGGAGCCTATGGGGCCGGATTGCCCCGGTCTGGGCGAATCCGGGAACCATATACCGGCGGCTGCAATTACAGCCATCCGGCTGCACACAGGACCAGAGGGCACATTTGGCCCTCCGGTTCTGTGTGCTGATTCAGTCCGTGGCTTTCAGGTTCATGCCTGACAGCCCCAGACCGGACTGCGCCGTGGTGTGAAGCCAGCCTAACTTTCACTAGGTGTTTACTAACAAATACTTACCAATCACAGGCTGTCACTGGGGGAAACTGACAACATTTCCCCAGCAACACCCTGCAAGTGGATGGTCACTCTGGCCAATCACCCTGCACCGAACAGAACTGCCGGAGGCATGGTGACAACCAAAGTGGGAAAATTCACTTAGCCATTAACCCTTTCAGCAGAGGAACACCTAGCATGTAGTAAAGCAATGTATTCCCCTCCTGAATGGCTCGTGGAATACGATTCTGAGCAGCACTTTGTCTGTGCACACTTCATTTTGATTCGTTTTAATGTGTTTCTTGCGTGCAGTTTTGTTACAAAACTGTATGACAATCCTTATGCATGCCAGTAAAGTCATTGAGAATTCTGAAGTTTTGTGCACACGTTGCTTATTTTTCCTTTGCACATTTGGTGTAGAAATAAATCTGCAGCATGTCAATTCGTGCTGAATATTTGCAACAGATTTCCAGCCCAACTGCATGAAAAATGCATGGAAAAGTTGCATGCCAAAAATGCACCGAAGACGCCGGAAAAGTACATTAAAAATGCATATAAACACATTGCATTTTTGGTATGTATATCTGCCAGGAAATGCAGATTTCATGCAGAAACTTCTGCAACCAAATACTCAAATACTCAATTTAGAAACATTGCTGAGACAGAAAAAAGTAGTGATGTAAATATGCCTGTATAGCAAGTTCACTGCTGCTTGTGAGGTTGATGCTCACAGCAGCAGGTCATAATATGGCTAGCGTAAGGGCTGTTCCAAAGAGGGTCACCATGTCGCGGTGGAATGATGTCACAAGAAGCAGGAGCAGAAGAGGAGGGCAGACCCAGCAGAAGACGAGGCGGCTCCAGACTCATAAAAGGGGCAGAATACACAAGAAGGAGGCAGGAAGGACTGTGCCAGGAGCCAGGACCTATTAGGGTACCATTACACGTCGCAACCTTGCATGCAATTTCACTTGCAACTCACAGGTTGCAGTGAAATCATGGACAGATTGTTCCATTTGTACACGGCAACAAAATAGAACAATGTGTCCATGATTTCACTGCAACCAGCAAATTGCCAGTGAAATTGCATGCAATGTTGCGACCTGTAACGGTACCCTTACTTTTTTTATTGCAAGGTATTTGAAGAAACTTTACAAATACTTTTTTTGTTTTCGAGTTGTTATTTCATACAATTTGGCATTGTAGTGAACTTGCTATATAATCGTTTACACATTTTTACTTTTTTCTGTCTTAAGACCGGGTTACACGCAGCGA
Organism: Allobates femoralis; assembly: GCA_033576535.1. NCBI lineage: Eukaryota > Metazoa > Chordata > Amphibia > Anura > Aromobatidae > Allobates > Allobates femoralis. The sequence goes on along the minus strand of JARQOC010000003.1, from coordinate 76,401,478 downwards.
TATCGGTAACGATATCGCTGTAACGTCACAGGGTTTGTGACATTGCAGTGACCTCGCCAGCGACATCGCTGCATGTGACATGCTCGCTGATCGTTGTAGAATGGCTGGGACCATTTTTCGGTCGTTGGTTTCCCACTGTCACGCATGCATCGGCATGTGTGACAGGGGCAATGACCAGCGACACCCAGTATGCGCCCGACACCCTGACCAATCCCAGCGACCATCGGGTGTCAGCGCATCGCTGGGTGATCGCTGGTGAGATCTGCCTGTCTGGCATCTCACCAGCGATCACATACCTATGTGCCAGTCAGATCATTGATCGGGTCGCTGGAACATCGGTATGTGTAACCTGGCCTTAAGCTTTGTTTCTAAATTGACTTAACCACTTGTCTCCTGACAAGGTGGAGGGCCCAGTCATTCTCTTGCTGAGCAGAAATAGACATAATGCATTCCATCTGTGATCCTTTGGGACACAGTTAACACACTGCAACCTGCTGCTTGTGAGGTTGATACGCACAGCAGTAGGTCTTAATATGGCTGGCATAGGGGCCATTCCAAAGAGGGTCACCTTGTCGCGGTGGAATGGCTTAAAGTACGTTTTTTTTCAAAAAAGGTATGTACTTTTTTATTGCAAGGTATATGGAGACACTTTACACATACTTTTTTTGTTTTCTAGTTGTTATTTCAAATACTCAATTTGCACATATAGTGGACACACTGGCGTGAAACTGCAGTGCAAGTAAAAATCGCATTGCAGTCAGACCAATGTTATTTAATGTCCAATGTTATTTGCGGGTGTCAGTTTTTCCTCATCCGATTCACGGATGACGAGTCAGTCGCAACATGCTGCGATAGTATGCGAGTCATAGACAAGACTCGCTAATGCAAGTCTATAGGTCCAACAAAAATCACGGACCACACTCGGATTGCACAGGGACCATCAAACTCGGATCCCATTTTTAATTTATACATTATCTTTGTGTATCTCAGACACCTGTAAAAAATGTTCCTGTAAATGATTATACAGTAAATAGCTGCTGAGAAAAACAACGGATTGCACTCGAACAGCACTCGAATGCGATCTGAGAAAAATGTTGGATAGTCGCATCGCCTTTGGATGCAAAATGGACCAAAACTTGGACAACACTCGTCCGACTCTCGGATACGTCAATTGGACCGTTTTTTCACTTGCCAGTGTGTTTCCAGTCTAAGGGTGAATGCCCACAATGAGGATTAGTAGCATTTTGGATGCAGAGTATTTTTGCTGCGTCCAATATGCTGCTCCGTACAGTACAAGCACATTGGATGGATTTATAGACATCTCCTGCCCACTGGACTTTATTTAAATGCAGCGTAAAATGACCTGGTGCGCGGCTTTCCGAACTTCAGAATGTCAATTTATTCTTGCAGAGACACAAGCTTTCTCAGCGGGAGAACACAGCAAAGATCTACACAGGGCACAGAATCCTGATCATGGGCACTGACAGCGTGCCCTCCGACAGAGGACACTCGCGTCTCTGCAAGAGAAAATATGCGGGGTCCAGAACACAGGCAGACCTGATCGTGGGCACTGACCCTAAAGTTTTTCAATAATGCCCTTTACTACAAGAGAATGGCCAGTGCCATCTCACTATTGCATAATTTTACAAAATAATAATACTCCACATAGCATTGAATACCAAATTTCCGTTAAGGAGTATTTTCAGACAAAGTATTTCCTTTCTTCCTGTACAGTTTAGAAACTTCTGAAAACAGGAAAAGTAAATAGTATTATTAGTGTTTCCTGGATTCAAGCACAACATGCCAACATCAGTGACCCTTTTACTTCTCAATCTTTTATTTTCTTGGATAATACACTCCTTAAACTGAAATTGCAGCACCCAGGAAAAATAATTATGGAAATATGAAAAATACAGGATGGATGGACATGCTAATGATATGTAAATGATGTAAGAATGGAAACAAAATGTTAAAACATCTTAATCTTCAGTATTATGAGCACCAATACAAATAAATACACATACCTACTGTAAGCAAAAACAGGAGAAAATTGTTCTGCACCACTTACCCCAACATAAAGCAGCTTAAATATCGGCAAAAAGACACAGACAATATAACTGTAATGGCGGGTTTACACACTCCAACGTCGGTCCGATATTGGATCCGACGGCGCGGGAGCGCACTTTTTGTGCCCGGTTTGCACAGCGCGATATCGGGATACAACGTCCCTACGATGTCTACGCCCCCCGACCCAGGAACGACCATTTAACATCGGAGTTGGGCTGTCACACAGCACGATCCGGCTCCAACCGGCATCCAATATCGGGCCGTTGGAGAGCAGGCTAATTAGATCCCCGATATCGGTTTGACATCGTTCGTGCATCGTATTGGACGTTCACACCATACAACGCACGAACGATATCGGGTCCAACGCACGAATCACGTGACTTTTGGTCGGAGTTGGACGCCGATATCGGGACGTGTAAACCCACCATGAGAGTGGCAAATAGCAAACAGGAGGTATTCACTCAGATTTAGACTTGTCAACACATTGCAAAAATAGAAAAAGAGTCACTCACCCTGTTCTTGGCTTCTTTATTGCATAACTTTAAAAATAAGCAGGTACAGAAGGACGTTCAAGGCATTGTAAAAGGATTACAGCTGTTTCATGCTAGCTTGGTACTCTAACAGATCCAAGCTAGCACAAAACAGCTGTAATGCTGATCACTTGAAGTCATTATCCCCCTCTACTCGTCTTTGGTCTGACCTCATCTGGATACTGGGTCCAGTTCTGGGCACCAACTTTTAAGAAAGACATCAACAAAATGGAGCAAGTTCAAAGAAGAGCGACCAAAATGATAACCAGCCTGCAAACTATGTCCTGTGAAGAATGGTTACAGGATTTGGGAATGTTTAGCTTGCAAAAAAGAAGACTGAGAGGAGACTTAATAGCGGTGTACAAATATCTCAAAGGCTGTCACACTATAGAGGGATCAGCTTTATTCTCATTTGCACATGGAAACACTGGAAGTAATGGGATGAAACTGAATAGGAGGAGACACAGATTAGATATTAGAAAAAACTTTTTGACTGTGAGGGTGATCAACGAGTGGAACAGGCGGCCATGAAAGGTAGTGAGTTCTCCTTCAGAGGAGTCTTCACACAGAGGCTGGGCAGACATCTGTCTGGGATGATTTAGTGAATCCTGCTTGGAGCAGGGGGTTGGACCAGAAGAGCCCGGAGGTCCTTCCAACTGTACCATTCTATGATTATAAAACAAGCTTGCAAAAGAATAAGAAAAAAGGAAGGAGGCAATTACTTTTTCACACCACTGTACATTGGACTCATTGGACTCAATGATCAATAATAATAATTTATATTTCTATAGTATCTACATATTCTGCAGCACTTTAGAATTCATAGGAGACATGTACAGACAATATGAGACAATACAGAATAATACAATTCAACATGTGGCGTCCACACAGAACGGTCGCCATTAGAAGTTGCAGTAACCTAAGACTAGGGACTCTATGCCCAGCAACAGGATGGCAGGAGGAGACAAGTGGAGGGTGGGAAAGTTAGACAGGAAACAGTCAGGAAAGGAAACAAAACCAGGAAACACCACAGGAAGTAGTTCAGTCAGTTCAGTTAGTCAGTTGAGTCCAGAAGTTCAGTTCAGTCAGACGGAGAGAACACCATCATTACACGGGACTGAAAGGACACGGACCCGGCAGCCTATACCATCCTAGGAACACAGGTAGTGAGCAATCCACCTGTGCACTTGAATTAGCGGGAAAGCTGAAGGACTGAACAGAAACCAGGGTGCCAGCTCAAAGGTGGCCAGAACACTTCATGCTCCATCCACAATATCGGTCAGTGTCTGGGTCTTTATGTCCCGTGACCAAACCCCAGTGTAGCGAAGAGAAGGCCGCCGTACTAAGGCCAGGGGACCAGGCAGGTCGCCCGCCAAAGGCCCATGGCCGCTGCATTGTAGCTTTGTGTGTGGAAGAGTAATGAAGAGAGGCCCATGGAAAGTGACTTGGACGAGCCATCCTGGCTGCTAAAAGACTACCGGAGCCGCCACTGTGCTGTCTTGTAACTTGAACACCTGCCAAGAAAGCCAAGTAAACTGGGTTGAAGCTCAGCACTGTGTGACACTGTTATTTCTGCGCCTGAAGAGAGGTAGACTAAATCGCTGAGCCGGCAGTAGGAGCCTGCCTGAGAGTGTCCCTAATCCCTGTCAGCAGCTAGCTGAGCCCCTCTGGCCTTCCTTCCTCCAAATCACCTCCACAGACTTTTCAGTTGCCCTGGGGACCCGCTCTTCCCGTGGAGAGCTAAACCATCACGGCTGCTACCCCCATCATCCCCAAAGGTCCCCGTCTGCAGTAGTGGCTATACCAGTCATATTCCACAAGAGGAGTCACAACAAAAAACTCTTTTATTTTATTTTTTTATTTTTCTTTTATCCCTTTTTCAATTCCCCCTTTTTTTAACTGATTTCCAGACGAGGGGATCACAAACCGGGTCAAGCCACCATGACATCCAGCAGCCCAGAAGACGACAAGAGCTACAATGTATGAGGAAATAGAGGAGTCACAAAAGGTAAATGGTAAAAAGTGTCATCATATATGATCCAGTGCAACAACTCCTTTCCTGTACATGAGTGTTTAGTTGCTAGGTTTGTATGTTGTAGATAAAGTTAGAACAAAAAAACTTCCAGAGGCAAACACTGGAAAGCATGTGACTGTATCCAGTTTTCTGTGTCTGTGTATAAGAAAGAAGCAGCTGCAGATGCTGCACAGAGACTGAGACACATAAGATATGTTTTATTCCAAATCCATTAAGGTTATCATATTTGTTCCTGTTTGCTGCTGAATAAAGAATCTCTGTTGTCACACACTTGGTGACTATCCTGAATAATCCACTGCCAAAAGGTTATGGGACCAGTATGACACAGAACCCCAGAGTAACAGAGAAACAGAGAAGTTGTCCACTAGCAGCGATCCTATTAAGTTCTCAATGAAAAGCCTTACTAATCAGAACTACCAGTCCTGGAAATTCAAGGTGAACATGCTGTGCTGTTCCCTTAATACCTTCATATAGTTCAATCCACTGTTTCATTGTTATTTGTTTCATGTTTGTCTGCTGCCACCTGCTGACCAGTAGCTTTGTATCACTCCCTCGCTCCTCCTTTTACATTCTTTCTAGGATATGGGAGTGTTCTGCAGCCTTGTGTACTACCTCACTTCCTGGCATCCATTTTTACACCAGCTACCAGTGTGAGAAGGACACATATTCTTGGGCTGCAGAAAGCAAAGTCTTTTGACCAGCAGCAGCTCAGCAGTGGCTCCAGGGGTGAACACCCACAAGACAATTACCCTACTGCTACTTGTACCATCTGCATTGTATCACCTTACCATCTTCTGGTACGGTTCAAATAAACCACCGCTGATTCATCTCTGCGTCCGCTTGACTCCATCCATCCAAAGCTGCATTTGGTCCTGTCTGCCTCGCTTCAAGGATAAGAAGTTAATACTTTTCACACCACAACTTACTGCGCACCTTCATTCGCCTTAAGCGGGGACAGAACACATGCTACTCATAAGAGAAGGTACATGGAAATATATTCAGGAACAAGTGCCTCATCCATTTCCAAATGATTGGCTAGAGAAGAATTAGAAAGCACAAAGCACTATCTCCATCAGTGTAGATGATGATCAGATTGTGCATATATGCAAATTTACAACTGCAAAGGAGATGTGGGATGAGTTACAGAAAGTTCATGAAAAATCAAATCTCAGCAATAAGCTTTATCTAATGAGAAAGCTGTGCCAGTCGAAGCTGAATGGCAGGGCCGGCTCCAGGTTTTTCTGGGCCCCGGGTGAAAGAGTCTTAGTGGGCCCCCTTTAACACAATATATATTATAAACGTTGCGGAATATATATATATATATATATATATCCAAACATGAGAGACGCTGGGCACTAACACGCATTAATAGCATGAGCCTGTGTCATGATTCTGACTGTAGCCTGAAGTGTAGCCTTGCAGTGCTGGCTTAAACAAGATCCATCAATGTTCAGAAAAAAGGCAAAAAACCGCATTCACCGGCATTTGATCTTTTCTTTATTCATAGTCCAAATCCAATTTAGGCGACCATGTGGAGCAGGGAGGGGAGTGCAAGGGAGGCGGACGACGGTTCACCGTTTCGCGGTCGTGCAACGCTTCTACGGGTCCTCTACGGCGTCTGTCGTCAGGTCCGGATTTTAATACACCCGGGCATGGCGTCACTACCGCCCGTAGTAAAAAACATGTGATATACATTAAAACACATATTGTGCTAGAGAGAGATAGAGATCTAAGTATGGCCGGTATAGGCCAACCTATAATCTCCTATAGAAGATGCAATAATCTTAAAGATATCTTAGTTAAGAATAGGATAAGCACACAAAAAGAGAGGACTTGGTTGGATATAAGAAGACCTAAAGGAAATTTTAAATGCAGGAATTGCCGGTTCTGCCAAAATCATGAGACAAATAACCCTATTAAAATAGGAGACAAATTTCATAATGTAACCTCCTTTATAAGTTGTAAAACCTCTTGGGTTGTTTATGCAATATTCTGCCCTTGCCGGCGGTATTATATTGGAAAAACAATAAGAGAGCTGGTCAAGAGATTTAAAGAACATCATAAATCCATATCTACGGGAATTGGAGTCCGAAGTTGATAAAGCACGTACGTGAGGCACATGGGGGCAATGCTGATGTGTTAACCTTCATAGGTCTTGAGCATATTGAACCATCCAATCGTGGTGGGGATACACATAAGTCACTACTAAGAAAAGAAAGTAGATGGATTATCGAGACAAAAGCCTGTGGTCCCTTGGGCTTAAATGACAAAAACGATCTAGCTGTCTTCTTATAATCTAAACTTTCCTCTATTTGGTAGGGGAGGATTGTTTGGAACCTGGTAGAAAAATTCATAAGGGATAAACAAGATTATGAATCCGGCGAGGTCTTCACATGGGGTAAACCATTGCATGCCACTCCTTTTAGAAATAAAAAGAAAAAGAAAAAACCTAATCCAGGTCCCACAGGCACTCCAAAAAATCCTAATTACCCACCAAAATCCCCGTATACCCCAAAAGGAGGAGGGGGAGGAGGTAAAAAGAAGAAAAATAGGAATAAAAATAAAAAAGACTATGTAAGCTCAAGTGAGAACGAAGCAAGTGATGAGTCAAGTGACAATAATGCGAGACCTTTAAAGAAAGCAAATAGGATGAAGAACAATATTCCAGAAGGAGACCCTTTAGGAGAAGAACTAGAAGGGGGAGAGGAAAACGAAGGAGGACCTTCATACGGGAAAAGGAAGACGGTATCCTGGAGAGAATAATCCCGGCTAATGACAGTCAAATAAACATCTTCAATCTTACTGACAAACCAACAACTGAAGACATGAACGCTTTGCTGAGAAAAGGCTTGAATTTCTGTATAGAAGAGCCATTTAACTATGCAGATTTCAGGGTGGACTTATATAAAGCGATTAGAAAAATACACCTGTTCAAACATTTTACATGTGGGAAATATGATAGAAATAGTGAAAGAAAAATAAATAGCAATGATGATAAGATGAAGCAAAATAAAATAGGTGCCTTGGGCTTTTTTGCAGATGAAAAATCTTTCAAGGAAGTAAGGGATGAGACAGCAATACTTCTAGACATAGATCCAATGAGAATAAATAATAGGGATGATGTTACTAATGATGGGTTTTTTTCGGGAGGAGTGAAGTCTAGCTTCTATCCCCCGGTTTCACCAGGTAATAGTGTGAATCTATTTGAAGAGATGGTGTGCAGGGAGGTAGAGGCTTTGATTTACCCCAAACCCAAACCTAATTTGTCTAAAAAAGAAAAAATAGCTTTGGATATCATATTGAAATGGGAAGATACCCTAATTAAAAAAGCAGACAAAGGAGGAGGGGTGGTCTTATTAAAAAAGAATGATTATATTCAAGAAGCTATGAGGCAACTAAACTCTCCCATTACTTATATCAAATTAGCTAGTGATCCCACTCATAAATACAATAATGAATTAAGAAATTTGCTCAGAAAATATGTCTATAACAGAACAATTGACAAGAAGTTAGCAGAAAAATTAATCTTTGAATTCCCTAGAAAGCCTTTTTGGTACTGCTTGCCTAAAATACATAAATCAGTTACGAACCCACCCGGACGCCCCATTGTATCCGGGATTGGTTCGGTAACTGAACCGCTTTCTCAGTACATAGATTGGGCATTAAGACCATTGCTGAAAAAAATACCCTCCTACGTGAAAGATTCAGGTGATTTTACAACATGCATAGACGACTTTGAGTGGCAACCCGGGTATAGCATCCATAGACGTGGAGAGCCTCTATACCCGGATTCCACAGGATCTGGCTGTCTCAGTAATTTGAGAAATCTTACAAATAGAAGATCAGGACATACTTACAGTCGATTTTATTTGTGAATCCCTACAATTCATCCTGACCCACAATGCTTTCATGTTTAATGACAGTTGGTATAAACAGATCTCCGGTACAGCTATGGGGACTCCGGTCTCCTGTACACTAGCTAACCTGTTCCTGGCCCACCTAGAAGATCACCTCATTTACAGTAATTCCAACCCGTACCTGAAGTTCATTAAATTATTTATTAGGTATGTAGACGACATATTCATCGTATGGGAGGGCGAAGAGACAGAATTTTCTGCCTTCGTCTCGTTTATTAATAATTCTAATAACTATAATATGGCATTCACTTCAATGTATGGACATAAAAGTTTGGAATTCCTGGATGTTAAATTGAATTTAAAATGTGGCACACTTGTTAGGTCACTGTATAAAAAGCCCACGTCGTCTAACACACTCCTACATTACAAAAGCGCCCATCCTTATCATACTAAAAAAGCTCTACCTTATAGCCAGTTCCTTAGAGTTAAAAAAATGAATAACACACAAGAGATCTGCGAAGAACAGTTTAAAAATCTAGAGAAGAATTTTAGGGATAGAGGCTATCCTGATACTTTGTTACAGGAGACCAAAAATAGAGCTATAAATGGGATACAGCAAAAAAAGAGGAGTAAAAATCAGAATAAGTGTTTTGTCTTTTCCTTTAAATATGGCCCCATGTACCACAGGATTTCTGGAGCCATAAAGAAATTCTGGCACGTGCTAGAGAGAGATAGAGATCTAAGTATGGCCGGTATAGGCCAACCTATTATCTCCTATAGAAGATGCAATAATCTTAAAGATATCTTAGTTAAGAATAGGATAAGCACACAAAAAGAGAGGACTTGGTTGGATATAAGAAGACCTAAAGGAAATTTTAAATGCAGGAATTGCCGGTTCTGCCAAAATCATGAGACAAATAACCCTATTAAAATAGGAGACAAATTTCATAATGTAACCTCCTTTATAAGTTGTAAAACCTCTTGGGTTGTTTATGCAATATTCTGCCCTTGCCGGCGGTATTATATTGGAAAAACAATAAGAGAGCTGGTCAAGAGATTTAAAGAACATCATAAATCCATATCCACGGGAATTGGGAGTCCGAAGTTGATAAAGGACGTACGTGAGGCACATGGGGGCAATGCTGATGTGTTAACCTTCATAGGTCTTGAGCATATTGAACCATCCAATCGTGGTGGGGATACACATAAGTCACTACTAAGAAAAGAAAGTAGATGGATTATCGAGACAAAAGCCTGTGGTCCCTTGGGCTTAAATGACAAAAACGATCTAGCTGTCTTCTTATAATCTAAACTTTCCTCTATTTGGTAGGGGAGGATTGTTTGGAACCTGGTAGACATACTGGTTTTATGTGTACAGTGAAGTAGGAGATTCTAGATTAACTGGTATACACAATGTTACAATGAGTCTTTTGTAGTTGATTCTATAAATTGATTGTTAAAATTATAACAGAGTTTGAAGAATGAACTCCTGAGAGGTAACTTTCCCTTAGAAATACATAAAATTATAAAATTGAAAAAATCGAAAGATTTTAAATCTGTTTAGTATGTATACAGTGATTTGTATAATGTTACCTAAGTTTCCACTTGTCCCTTGCAGTCGTTTTGAGCTACATTGTTGGCGAGGAACGATGCTTTGTGCAATTGATGCTTGTAGAAATTTAATGCGGATAGTAGGTAGACTATGGTAAGAGCTTTGTTAAATTGCCCGCCATGTACAAGTTATACGGTAGTTACCTGGGAAACGAGACGCGCACGTAAGCCGATAACATATAGACGGCAGTGCTGATGTGAACGTGCACTGGTATAAGGTGCTACATGAATTATACAACAGTGGATGTTCAAGTAAATGTTGCATTATACTGTATATTAGTTGACAACTAAGAATATGTGTTTTAATGTATATCACATGTTTTTTTACTACGGGCGGTAGTGACGCCATGCCCGGGTGTATTAAAATCCGGACATGACGACAGACGCCGTAGAGGACCCGTAGAAGCGGTGCACGACCGCAAAACGGTGAACCGTCGGCCGCCTCCCTTGCACTCCCCTCCCTGCTCCACATGGTCGCCTAAATTGGATTTGGACTATGAATAAAGAAAAGATCAAATGCCGGTGAGTGCGGTTTTTTGCCTTTTTTCTGAACATATATATATATATATATATATATATTCTCCCTCGCAACTATAATCTTCCCCCTGTGTGCTGTGATTCCCCTCTTTGTGCTGTCTCTCCCCATTTGTGCTGCCTTTCCCCCCTGTGTGCTGTCTCTTCCCCCTGTGCGCTGTCTCTCCCCTCTCTGTGCCTGTCACCTCTTGTGCGGTCTCTCCCATATCTGTTTGTTGTCTCTTCCCTCTCTTTGCATGTCTCTCCCCCATGTGCGCAGTCTCTCTCCCCTTTGCGCTGTCTCTGTCCCTCCAGCTTGCTGTCTCTCCCCTGTGCCTGTTCTCCCCTATATGCTTTGTCTCTCCCCTGTCCCTGTCTCCAACCTATGCATTGTGTCCCCCCTGTGTACTGTGTCCCACTTGCGCCTGTGTCCCCTGTGCATGCTGTGTCTCTCTCCTGCACCTGTCTCCACCCTGTGCCCATCTTCCCCCTGTGCCCGTCTTCCCCCTGTGCCCGTCTCCCCCCTGCATGCTGTCTCCCCTCTGCGCTGTGTCCTCCTGTGCCTGTCTCCCCCTTTGCTGTGTCTCCCTGCGCCTGTCTACCCTCTGCGTGCAGTGTCTTTCCACCTGCATCTTTCTCCTTTCTGTGCGCCTGTCTCCTTTCTGTGTGCTGTCTCCCATCTGCACGCTGTCTCCCCCTGCATGCTGTCTCCCCCCTGGGCACTGTGTAATTGGTCCCTGCCAGGGGGGCCCCTGGGCTCCGTATAACTTACCCCTGACAAGGGGCCCCCTGGGCTCCGTATAACTGGCCCCTAACAGGAGCCCAGCTCCATATAACTGGCCCCTGAAAGGGGGTCCCCTGGGCTCCGTATAACTGGCCCCTTATAGGGGGCCTCCTGAGCTCTGTATAACTGGCTCCTGACAGGGGGCCCCCTGGTCTCCACATAACTGGCCCATGCCAGGGTCCCCTGGGCTTTGTATAACTGGCCCCTACAGGGGGCCCCCTGGGCTCCGTATAACTGGCCCCTACAGGAGGCCCCCTGGGCTCCATATAACTGGCCCCTGACAGGAGGCCGGCTCCATATAACTGGCCCCTGAAAGGGGGTCCCCTGGGCTCTGTATAACTGGCTCCTGAAAGGGGGCCCCCTAGTTGCCACATAAATGGCCCATGCCAGGGGTCCCCTGGGCTCCATATAACTGGCCCCTACATGGGGCCCCCTGGGCTCCGTAAAGCTGGCCCCTAACAGGGGGCTCCCTGGGCTCCATGTAACTGGCCACTGACAGGGGGCCCCCTGAGCTGCGTGAGCGCTCATCAGATCATCCTTCTAACCTGAGCGAACGGTGTGAGTGCTTGTTTTTGCCGACCTCTCTCCTAAGCTGAGCGTCAGCCGGCAGCCGCTGATCGCTGTGATGTAGTGAGCACTCTGGCACCGCGGCAGATCCCTATTTCCTGTTTCATCGCGGTCAGGAAGTAAGGATCTGCCACAGTGCCGGAGCGCTCACTACATCACAGCGATCAGCGGCTGCCACTTAGCTTAGGACAGAGGTCGGCAAAAAGTATTCACACTGTCCACTCAGCTTAGGTGGGGAGCGCTCACGCAGCTCAGGGGGCCCCCTGTCAGAGGCCAGTTACACAGCGCTCAGGAGCCTCAGGATCCTAGTGGGCCCCCCCTCGTAGTTGGGGCCCCGGCACTCGCCCGGGTGCGCCGGGTGCTGACGCCGGCCCTGCTGAATGGTGACCAGAATATGCAGGACTATGCAAGAAACACCATCGAGATTGTGGACAGTCTCAAGAATATTGGTAGAAGAAATTTAAGACTTTCATGTTGCTGCACTTCTATTAAGTGGTCTTCCCGAAACTTATGACACACTTGTACTGCACTAAATGTATGGCCAGATGATGAGCTCACACTAGAGTATGTTGAAGGAAAACTTGTGGATGAATTCAAGAGAAAAATGCAGAATGTAAGCAGCAGTAATGAATCCAGACCAGAAACAGCATTAAAGACACATGACTCCCCTAAAAGGAAGAGCAGTTTAAGAGAAATTCGTGAATGTTTTGTCTGTAAAAAGTCCGGCCACCTTAAAGCAAACTGCAGAATTTGTAAAGCTAGAATGAGTCAGCTTAAAAAGCAGATCAGTCATGAAAGGGTTAAAACATCTGTAAAGGATGATTCTGCATGTATTTAAGCTGCATTTAATGCCAGTACAGGCCCATCTCCAAAGCATATATGGTGTTTAGATTCTGGTGCAAGTAGCCATATGACAAATAACAAGGATTTCTTCACTAACCTTGATGAAAGCAAGTCAGAAAAGGTCATCTTAGCTAATGGTCACTATATGACTTCAGAAGGAGTAGGAGATGGTTACCTCTGCTGTCCAGTTTCCTCAGCACAAAGCAGAAAAATCCCAGTAAAGGATGTTCTCTATGTTCCATGCCTCTAAAGCAAATCTTCTGTCAGTAAAGAAGCTCACACAAAAGGGGAATGTAGTTACTTTTAAAGATTACAGCTGTATCATCTCAAAGAAGGGTCACACTCTTGCAGAAGGAAAAATCCAAAATGAACTTTATCAGCTAAAATGCAAAGAAAGAGTGTACAGTGCTAGACAAGATCTGCAAAAGAACTGTATCCATGTATGGCACAGAAGTCTTGGGTACAATCAACCAGTGTAGTTCAATGATGAAGTAAACACCACTAGATTTGCACAGCCACTGGATTTGATGCACACAGATGTTTGTGGTTTAATGAGTGTTCAAACTCCAAGCAAGAAGAGATGTTTTCTCACATTTATTGATGACTACTCCAGATATACAGTCACCTACCTGCTTCACAGTAAGGATAAAGTTTCACAGAAACTTGAAGAATATCTTGCAGTACTGTTAAACTTTTTTTGGAAGAATGCCAAAAGCCCTGCGTACAGATGATGGAACTGAATATACAAGTAGTAAGGTGCAAACTATTTTGAAAAAAAAAATGGAATCGTGTTTCAGACTACTATTCCATACAATCCAGCACAGAATGGCATTGCAGAGAGAAAGAACCGCACTCTCTGTGAAAGTGGAAGACATATGTTGTTTGATTGAAATCTACCTACAACATATTGGGGAGAAGCCATCATGACAGCTTGCTATCTTCAAAACAGACTGCCAGGTAAAGCCACAAATAAAACTCCATATGAGCTATGTAAGTGTGAGAATCCTAACATGAAGCACCTCAGGATATTTGGAAGCAAAACATTTTTGTATGTTTCCAAAGAAAAATGTTCCAAGTGGGAATCACATGCAAAGCAAGAAGTCCTGGTGGGCTATATCAAAACTCAAAAGAGATACAGAATCCTGCACCCAGAGACCAACACAGTAACAATCAGTAGAGACGAAGTGATTGAAGAAAACTCTGTATCGCTCAAATTCCATGAAGTTACACCAGTTATTCAACATAAGAAACAAGTACAAGAATCTCAGTCACAAAACCCAGACACTGAAAAGGAAAAAAGTGAAGTCTGGATAAGTTCTGAAACAACCAAGGAAAACACAGAAGAACCAAGTCAACCTTTAGTCAGGAGATCAGAAAGACCAAACAAAGGTATCCCAGCCAGACACATTTCTTATATGGTCAGAACACTTCATGAACCAGAGCCATAGTCATGGCAAGAGATGCAAAAACTGTCTGTCCATGAGAAGCAGAAGTGGATAAATGCCACTAATGAAGAGATGGAGAACCTTCACCAACCCCAGACATGGGAGATTATGGAGCTACCACAAGCAAAAAGAGCTATCGGATGTTAGGTCAACACCAATGGATTCGTCTTACTTAAAGTTGAGAGGAGAAGAAGATCAGCTACCCGGCAATGAGAGTTACAGACAAGCAGTGGGGGAGCTTCTGTACATAGCAACTACAACTCATCCAGATATTACAGCCACAGTTGGAATTCTCTGCCGTCATGTAAGCAAGCCACACCAAAGAGACTGGAATGCAGTTAAGAGAATTCTACAATATCTTAAAGAAATTCAAAGGCTAAATCTTAATATATCTGCATCAGGAGATCTCACTCTCAGAGGTTATGTGGATGTAGATTTGGCTGGAGATTCAAGTGATCGGAAATCAACAAGTGGTTAGGAGAAAATTCAATTTCTTGGTCCAGCAGAAAATAAGTGTCATTCCCATTATGTTCTACAGAAGCAGAATATATGTCCGCTGCTTATGCAAGTCAAGAAGTAATTTGGTTGAAACAACTTTTGGAAGATTTCGGCATGCCACTAGCTCAGCCAAGAGTTATCTATGAGGACATCCAAGGATGTATTAAACTTTCCAGAAGTGAGCAAATTAGTGCAAGGACTAAGCACATTGATGTACAACATCACCACTTACGTTACTTACTGGAATGGGGTATACTCAAGTTTGTTTATTGCAAGTCTGACAAGATGATAGCTGATGGTATGACAAAGCCATTATCAAGAGCCAAGTTTGTGGACTTCAGAACCACAATGGGACTAACAGGATAAGTAGTTGTTGAGTGGGGGTGTTGGAATATGTTTAGTACAACAACTCCATTCCTGTATATGAGTGTTTATTTGCTAGGTTTGTATGTTGTAGATAAGTTGGAACAAAAAGAACTCCCAGAGGCTCACACAGGAAGAGCATGTGACTGTATCCTGTTTCATGTGTCTGTGTACAAGAGAGAGGCAGCGCAGATGCTGCACAGAGACTGAGACACATAAGATATGTTTTATTTCAGATCTATTAAGCTTATCATATTTGTTCCTGTTTGTTGCTGAATAAAGAAGCTCTGTTGTCAAACGCATGGATAGTATCCTGAATAATCTACTGCCAACAATAGGGAATTCACATAATGCTGCATGAACCGTTCACTAGCCAGTATGTGTACAAGTATAGACTCCTTGGATTCTTTCTTATATGTTATTCACTATCCAATAACTGAGATAAAGGATTATGTTATCAGGGCCGGCCCTTGGCATGTGCGAGTCGTGCGGCCGCACAGGGCGCCACGCTCCAGGGGGCGCCGCAGGGAGACAGCTGTCATTGTTATTTGCTCCCCTGCTCCCGCTCCCAGGGGCTTTGCTAGATCTGTGCGGCTGCTAGTAGACAGAGGACGGCATCCGCAGGGGCGCCCGGTGGTAGCGCGGGCTCCCTGCTGATGCCACTCTCTCTACTACAGTCCTGGACGCTGCCGCCGCGTTATTCCCCCCCCACCTGCAGTGTGAGCCCACCTGTGGAGCTGCACAGGCCTGTGCTTACAGGACCTGTGATGATGTCAATGAAGGGGGAGGAGTCAGGGATCACATGATCAGCATCTCCGAGTATGCAGGGCAGCTTCCACCAAGCAGGAAGTGAAGAGGTGAAGAAATGGATGAGGTGAGTTTGTGATGGATCAAGAGGGATGTATAGTGTGAATGTAGCAGAGCTGCGTGTGTATGAGGTGTAAGGAGTGGAGCCGAGTGTGTACAAGGTGTATGGAGCTGAGTGTGTATGAGGTGTTCGGAGCGGAGCCGAGTGTGTACAAGGTGTATGAAGCGGAGTCGCGTGTGCACGAGGTGTACGGAGCGGAGCCGAGTGTTTATGAGGTGTATGGAGCGGAGACGTGTGTGTATGTGGTGTACGGAGCGGAGCCGCGTGTGTACGGAGCAGAGCCGCGTGTGTACGTGGTGTACGGAGCGGAGACGTGTGTACGAGGTGTACAGAGCGGAGCCCAGTGTATACTAGGTGTACGGAGCTGAGCCCAGTGTGTACTAGGTGTACGGAGCTGAGCCGAGTGTGTACTAGGTGTACGGAGCTGAGCCGAGTGTGTACGAGGTGTACGGAGCTGAGCCGAGTGTGTACGAGGTGTACGGAGCTGAGCCGAGTGTGTACGAGGTGTACAGAGCAGAGACGTGTGTACGAGGTGTACAGAGCGGAGCCCAGTGTATACTAGGTGTACGGAGCTGAGCCCAGTGTGTACTAGGTGTACGGAGCTGAGCCGAGTGTGTACGAGGTGTACGGAGCTGAGCCGAGTGTGTACGAGGTGTACGGAGCTGAGCCGAGTGTGTACGAGGTGTACGGAGCTGAGCCGAGTGTGTACGAGGTGTACGGAGCGGAGCCGAGTGTGTATGAGGTTTACGGAGCAGAGGCGCGTGTGTACGTGGTGTACGGAGCGGAGCCGCGTGTGTACGTGGTGTACGGAGCAGAGCCGCGTGTGTATGAGGTGTACGGAGCGGAGACGTGTGTGTACGTGGTGTACGGAGCGGAGCCGCGTGTGTACGGAGCAGAGCCGCGTGTGTACGTGGTGTACGGAGCGGAGACGTGTGTACGAGGTGTACAGAGCGGAGCCCAGTGTGTACTAGGTGTACGGAGCTGAGCCGAGTGTGTACTAGGTGTACGGAGCTGAGCCGAGTGTGTACGAGGTGTACGGAGCGGAGCCGAGTGTGTACGAGGTGTACGAGCAATGCCGCATGTGCACGAGGTGTACGGAGCAATGCCGCGTGTGTACGAGGTGTATGGAGCAGTGCCGTGTGTGTAGGAGGTGTACGGAGTGGAGCCGAGTGTGTACAAGGTGTATGGAGCAGTGCCGTGTGTGTAGGAGGTGTACGGAGTGGAGCCGCATGTGTACGAGGTGTATGGAGCAGAGCCGCGTGTGTACAGAGTGGAGCTGAGTGTGTATGAGGTGTACTGAGCAGAGTAATGTGTGTACGGAGCTGAGCCACGTGTATGTTATGTGCGGAGCCGTGTGTTTCCAGAGTGGAGCCGAGTGTGTACGAGGTGTACGGAGCGGAGCCAAGTGTGCACGAGGTGTACAGAGCGGAGCCGAGTGTGTACGGAGCGGAGCTGAGTGTGTATGAGGTGTACTGAGCAGAGTAACGTGTGTATGGAGCTGAGCCACGTGTACGAGGTGTGCGGAGCCGTGTGTTTCCAGAGTGGAGCCGAGTTTGTACGAGGTGTACCAAGCAGAGCCGTGTGTGTACGAGGTGTATGGAGCGGAGCCACGTGTGTACGAGGTGTACGGAGCGGAGCCGTGTGTGTACGAGGTGTACGGAGCGGAGCCGAATGTGTACGAGGTGTATGGAGCGGAGCCGAATGTGTACGAGGTGTATGGAGTGGAGCCGAGTGTGTACGAGGTGTATGGAGCAGAGCCGCGTGTGTACGAAGTGTACGGAGCGGAGCCGAATGTGTACGAGGTGTATGGAGTGGAGCCAAGTGTGTACGAGGTGTACCAAGCAGAGCCGTGTGTGTACGAGGTGTACGGAGCGGAGCATTATACTATATGGAGGAATGTGGGGGTGTATTGTACTATATGTCATGCTTTAAGTGTGCAATATACTATACGGAGGACTGTGGCGTGCATTATACTGAATGGAGGACTTTGGGTGTGCATTCTAGATAGAGAACTGTGTGGGTGCATTATTCTATATGGAGAAATGTGGGGGTGCATTATTCTATATGGAGGTCTGTGGGTGTGCAATCTTGTATATAAAAGCCGGAAGGATTTGTGACCTCACATCTGTCACTTTGTCCCAACGTCCGGCAGAGCTACACCCGCTCAGGGTGAGCCAAGATGGCGGCCGTAAGCGGGAGCCGGGACTCAGAGCCCGCTACGCTTATGGCAGCCCCTAACACATACACACACCACACACACACCACACACACAACACACGCACACACAGTCGCCTATACTTACCACCTCTCCTCCGTCTTCTCCACCGCCGACATGTCGCCGCCCCTGGAGAACTGGATCCAATACGGCGGATCCATGGCTCCAGGGGTGGCGACATACTTTCTCCAAGATGGCGTCCGGGAAGTCTCGCGAGAGTTCCCGGACGCCATATTGGATCCAGTCCTGGGTGCAGCGACATGTCGGGACTCAGGAAGACGCAGGCGCCAGGGAGGAAGCAGGGACGGTGGTAAGTATATCGGAGTGTGTGTCCGTCCGCCCCACCGCTGACCACTCTGCCCACCGCTGACTACTCTGCCCTGCGCTGACTACTCTGCCCTGCGCTGACCACTCTGCCCTGCGCTGACCACTCTGCCCTGCGCTGACCACTCTGCCCTGCGCTGACCACTCTGCCCACACAGCGCCGCTGCGCTGACCACTCTGCCCACACAGCGCCGCTGCGCTGACCACCCTGCCCACACAGCGCCGCTGCGCTCACCACCCTGCCCACACAGCCCCGCTGCACTGACCACCCTGCCCACCGCGCTGCTGCGCTGACCACCCTGCCCACACAGCGCCGCTGTGCTGACCACCCTGCCCATACAGCGCCGCTGCGCTGACCACCCTGCCCACACAGCACTGCTGCACTGACCACCCTGCCCACACAGCACCGCTGCGCTGACCACTCTGCCCACCGCACTCGCTGCTAACCACTGAGCCACCGCGCAGTGCTAACCACTGAGCCACAGCCCAGTGCTAACCACTGAGCCACCGCGCAGTGCTAACCACTGAGACACCGCGCAGTGCTAACCACTGAGCCACCACGCACTGCTAACCATTGAGCCACCGCGCACTGCTAACCACTAAGCTGCCTTACAGTGCTCCATCCTCCCGCACCCCGCCGCTTTGTCCTCCATCATCCTCCTCCCACCGCTCTGTGCTCCATCCTCCCCCTGCCTGTACCATTCCATCCTCCTCCATCGCTTCCTCCTCCTTCCTTTGTCCGCCTCCTCTCCACCACTCCATCCTCCCCCTGCCTGGGCTGCTCCATCCTCCTCCACCCCACCGCTTCGTCCTCTGTCCTCCTCCTGCCGCTCTGTTCTCCCCCTGCCGCTCTGTCCTCCCCCTGCCTGTGCCGCTCCATCCTCCCCCACCGCTTCCTCCTCCTTCCTTTGTCCTCTTCACCTCCGCCACTCCATCCCCCGTCCTCCCCCTGCCCGTGCTGCTTCGTCCTCCCCCACCTCGCTGCTTCATCCTACACCCTCCTCCCTCCCGCCACTCTGTGCTTAGTCCTCCCCATGCCGCTTCGTCCTCCCCCTGCCTGTGCCACTCCATCCTCCCCCACCCCACCGCTTCCTCCTCCTTCCTTTGCCTTCCTCACCTCCGCCACTCTATCCTCCGTCCTCCCCCTGCCTATGCTGCTCCGTTCTCTCCCACCCCGCCGCTTCATCCTGTCCTCCACCCCCCCCGCCGCTCTGTGCTTCATCCTCCCCCTGCCGCTCCATCCTCCCCCTGCCTGTGCCGCTCCATCCTCCCCCACCGCAACGCTTCCTCCTCCTTCCTTTGTCCTCCTCCCCTCTGCCACTCCATCCTCTGTCCTCACCCTGCCTGTGCTGCTCCATCCTCCCCCACCCCGCCGCTTCATCCTCTGTCCTCCTCCCCCTGCCGTTCCTTCCTCTCCCTGCCTGTGCTGCTACATCCTCCCACACCCCGCCGATACCTCCTCTGTCCTCCATCCTCCTCCCCCCTGCTGTTCTGTCCTCCCTCCTCCCCCCTGCCACGCCGTTCTTCACCGGCCGCTCCTTCTTCAAAGTTCCTCCCAATTCAGCCCTCACCGCCTTCCCCATGCAATCTCTATTTCTATATTCTAAAATACCCGATGCGTTAGAATCGGGCCACCGAGAGTTCCCGGACGCAATATTGGATCCAGTCCTGGGTGCGGCGACATGTTGGCAGAACAGAGGACTCAGGAAGACGCAGGTGGCAGGGAAGAAGCAGGGACGGTGGTAAATATATCGGAGTGTGTGTCTGTGTGTGTGTGTCCGTCCCCCCCACCGCTGACCACCCTGCCCACGGCGCTGCGCTGACCACCCTGCCCACGGCACTGCGCTGCCCACTCTGCCCATGGCGCTGTGCTGACCACTCTGCCCACGGGGCTGCGCTGACCACTCTGCCCACGCACTCACTGCTAACCACTGAGCCACCGTACTCACTGCTAACCACTCAGCCACCGCGCAGTGCTAACCACTGAGCCACCACCCAGTGCTAACCACTGAGCCACCGCGCAGTGCTAACCACTGAGCCACCGCGCAGTGCTAACCACTGAGCCACCGCGCAGTGCTAACCACTGAGCCACCGCGCAGTGCTAACCACTGAGCCACCGCGCAGTGCTAACCACTGAGCAACCGTATACTCTGCTACCCACTGAGCCACCTGTATACACACAATTCATTTCACCGCACACCCCTAACTATTAGTAAATAAACTATATATGGATTCTAGACTACCCGATTCTTTAGAATCGGGCCGCCATCTAGTATACTATATGTAGGACTGTGGTGGTGCATTATTCTATATTGAGGACTATGGGGGTGCATTATATTATATGGAGGTCTATTGCGGTGCATAATATATGGAGGAATTTGGGGGTGCAATATACTATGTGGAATACTATGGGGGGGGTTCTGTCAGGGATCAAATCTTGCTGGAGACCAGTCAGAAAGTCTGTTCCCTGAAGGCTTCTCCCTGCTGACTGCCTTGAGGGACTGGTCTCTCCGTATACATGCAAATGGGGTGAATTCACCAGGGACTAGCCTTTCTTGCTACTCTCCTATCTGTCTCGGTCCCAGAAGCTTTTGGAGTATGTTCTTATTTGAAATGCTGCATTATTTAAGAGTCAACACCTCTATATACAGCAGATAAAACAGGATCCACCATTCACAATAGATGATGTCACAGCTCACCTCCTCCTCCTGTACAATGACTGATAACACCTCTATATACAGTAGATAACACAGGATCCACCATTCACAATAGGTGATATCACAGCTCACCTCCTCCTGTACAATGACTGATAACACCTCTATATACAGTAGATAACACAGGATCCACCTTTCACAATAGGTGATATCACAGCTCACCTCCTCCTGTACAATGACTGATAACACCTCTGTATACAGTAGATAACACAGGATCCACCATTCACAATAGGTGATATCACTGCTGACCTCCTCCTGTACAATGACTGATAACACCTCTGTATACAGTAGATAACACAGGATCCACCATTCACAATAGGTGATGTCACAGCTCACCTCCTCCTGTACAATGACTGATAACACATCTATATACAGTAGATAACACAGGATCCACCATTCACAATAGGTGATATCACAGCTCACCTCCTCCTGTACAATGACTGATAACACCTCTATATACAGTAGATAACACAGGATCCACCATTCACAATAGATGATATCACAGCTCACCTCCTCCTGTACAATGACTGATAACACCTCTATATACAGTAGATAACACAGGATCCACCATTCACAATAGGTGATATCACAGCTCACCTCCTCCTGTACAATGACTGATAACACCTCTATATACAGTAGATAACACAGGATCCACCATTCACAATAGATGATATCACAGCTCACCTCCTCCTGTACAATGACTGATAACACCTCTATATACAGTAGATAACACAGGATCCACCATTCACAATAGGTGATATCACAGCTCACCTCCTCCTCCTGTACAATGACTGATAACACCTCTATATACAGTAGATAACACAGGATCCACCATTCACAATAGGTGATATCACAGCTCACCTCCTCCTGTACAATGACTGATAACACCTCTGTATACAGTAGATAACACAGGATCCACCATTCACAATAGGTGATGTCACAGCTCACCTCCTCCTGTACAATGACTGATAACACCTCTATATACAGTAGATAACACAGGATCCACCATTCACAATAGGTGATATCACAGCTCACCTCCTCCTGTACAATGACTGATAACACCTCTATATACAGTAGATAACACAGGATCCACCATTCACAATAGGTGATATCACAGCTCACCTCCTCCTCCTGTAAGATGACAGGTAACACCTCTATATATGGGAGGGTTGGTAATGACAGGTGGGATAGGATATAGGTCTTGGGTCCCTGATTTTTTCTGACCCTAGCATAGCAACGCCCCTCCCTGCTCTCCTTGAAGACCATGAATAGATCATGTACAAACATGTATGCTCATGTGTTCTGAGTAAGTAATGGCGTGGGGGCGCCATAAGGCAAATTCGCACAGGGCACCATTCAACATAAGGCCGGCCCTGTATGTTATTATTATTATAACCCTGTAATGTTGGGTGATGGTAAACTGACCAGCTGCACGCCAGTAAGCGCAGTGTTTCCATCACACCTGTGCATGGCAGTGTAATGGCTAGTGCTTCTTTAAGACTGGGGTACCCTTCACCCACCTCCTCGTCTTAACAACAGGAGACTTTAGCAGAGCCATTCCCAGGCGGCAAACAAGATGGTGGTTGTTGACTGTACACATAGCAGCAGTTAGGTCAAACACACAAAAAGCACAACACTATGCTAACACAAAACTAAAGGAAAAAAACATACTGAACCAAAAGCTGAGACCAAAGCAAAGAAACCTCAGAAATACTGAAGCCCTGACCTCACCACTGAACAGAACTGAATTAATCAACATCTAAAGAGAGGACACCTGATCCACTGTGGCAACACCAACTCTCCACCCTCTATTCACAGAACCAATGGAGCAGAGGAAGAGACAGAAGTGGAGGGAACTGACTTTCCTGGTGGATATAACATCTTGTATCCACTGGCAAAAGCTAACTCCCAGTATCGCTGGGAGGAATGCCACTGCTCCCAGCGATACTAGAAGTACATTTACTAGAATGAAGTACCCAGTCAGAGAGGGCACCCTCGCAAGCTCCACCCCCCAGAGATGACTCCCTGCCCTTATGGCCAGTGAAGGGTTACCTGATGGGGAGCCAGAGCATGCCTAGGAGTAAAACAGATCCACTCGGATACAGAACTACCAGACCTGACATAACCAAACGGTTGTAGCTGAAAAATAATAAGTAAAATAATCAAGTTTCATAGATAAAGATAAATTATTTCTACCATTTGACAAAATACACATATAGTGAGACCTTGATTTACAAGCATAATCCGTTCCAGGAGTATGCTTGTAAATCATATCACTTATGTATCAAAGCAAATTTTCCCATAAGGTATAATTGAAACACAGACGATTTATTCCATAGCCCAAAAATATCTACTGTATTCATAAACATGTACATACAGAACAGTAAAACTATTACATTAATACAATATACTGTACTGTATATCATAAAAACATAATCATGCCCATGCAGCCGCTATCATCCCCATGCAGCCCCCATCATCCCCATGCAGCTCCCGTCATCCAAATACAGCTGCTGCTATCCCCATCATCCCCTTGCAGCCCCATCTTCCGCTTGCAGCCACCAAAATCCCCATCATCACCTTGTAACTCCCATCATCCCCCTGCAGCCCCCAATATCCCCATCATCCTCTTGTAGCCCCAATACTGTATCCCATTGCAGCCCTCATCATCCCCATGTAGCCCCCAATATCTACATTATCCTACATACACACACACACTCTCGCTCTTACACACTCTCACCTTACCACTGTATTCCAGGCCACCAGGTGCCGTACTGAGCTCTCTCAGCCGCTGTACATGTACGAAAATCCATCAGTCAATCAGACGTGAGCAGCCGGCGGCTGCTTGCATCTGACTGGCCAGTGGCTCACATACTTGTACGACGGATGAGGGAGCTCAGAGTGGCAGGCAGCGGCGCTCTGAGCTCTCTCGGCTGCCAACATCTTCCTGTACTTGTACAGGGGCTGAGAGAGCTCATAGTGGTGGGTGAACAGCGGCTCTCTGAGCTCTCTCAGCAGCCATACAAGTACAGGAAGCCACTGACAGCAGAGAGAGCACAGAGCGGTGCCTAAATACTGTAAACACAGCGGCGGACATCAGCGGCGGGTGGGCTGGCTTCCAGTACCTCAGTATCATCAGTATAATCAGTATGATTAGCATCACACATGCACAGTATGCACAATGCCGGCAGGTCACATGCTTGTAATCCCAATTATTGCTAGTTAGGCAAGTTACAATTTTTCAAAAAAGGCAGCTGGTCTTTCAAAATGTTCGCAAATAATTCACTCGCAAATCAAGGTTCCACTGTATTCAATATATAAGGGAGCGTACTCTGCAATTATCACTTCTCTAGTGCAAAAAAGAGAGTAATAATTATTTGTGTCGAGGGTCTGCAAATTTACTAAAATATATCTCGATATCATGCATACCATACATACAGCAGATACATGTAGGATAGCTAACTTTGTTGAATATAAACTTTCCTGCATCTCACTATAAAGCTTTAACAATACAATACTTTTCCCAGTGTAAATTGAACTTTTCGACACTTAGTCCCTGATACATCATTTGCAGTTTTTTAGTCACTTTCCTTTTTACACGGTATAAATATTCTTTACCTTAGGTTTAACTTACCATTTTGAGTATCAACTATCAAATCCTTCATTATGGTGCGGACGATTCATGAATTTGGAGTACATTCTAAAATGTTTTTTTTTCTGTTTTAAATTATTTGTATGACTTCATAGCATCAAAAGTCACACGTCCTGCAAAATGGTTTAAAAATTGCACCAAAATACTGATATACTTAAAAATACACCAATTTCAGGACTGGAGTGAAATTTTGTGAGTTTTAAAAAATTCTAATTGATGAATCAGGTGAAACCATTTGTAACAGCTAAACTCCTCCCATAAAGAAGAAAAAAACAGGTGAACACTTAAAAATAGAGTTATAAAATTAAAAAAATTGGTTGCAAACAAGCAAAAAGGCGCAAAGCACTAATCTCCCGATATCATCCAACTCGTAATCTTTGGTCCTCCCAAAACCTCTTTCTTTCCACCACACTCATACGTTCCTCATCCAACCACCTACAAAACTTCTCCTCAGCATCCTCTGCAATTCTATACCCCAACATGTCCAATTATCTACTTATATAATCGGGAGTTTGGAATTCGGGCGTTGTAGCCGAATCCCAGACTCCTTTGCGGCACTGCGAGCGATGATGCTATGCGTCATCGCGAGCCGCAGCCGCACTGCTGTCTCTGCCACCCGCCATCTCTGCCGCCCACCCGTCCGCCCCCACCAACATAGCGCCGAGGTGACCGGCCAGCACCCGTCGGGAGATCAGCCGCTCATGCGCAAGCCGCTGATCTCCTGACACTAGACACCACTCATCTCCCGCCGCATATGGCGGCCAGCAGCGCCGCTGCCGCCTGCTCTCCCCCGGCCACTCTGCACTTCCCCCTCCCCGCTCTGCTGCCTGGAGAAATACTTTCTTTTTGGAGCCGGTCATGTGACAGGCCCTCTGTGATGTCACATTAGCCCGCCCTGTCACATGACCGGCTTCAATGCCAGTGGAAGGAATACAGAGAGCAGAGGACACAGGGACAGGGGCACACATGACTGGGGGATAAAGAACTGTGCCAGAGGACAGGGGGACACAACAGGGGCAGAGGACAGGGGCACACAGGACATGGGGACAGAACAGGGGCAGAGGACAAGGGGAAACAGAACAGGGGTAGAAGTCAGGGGCACACAGGACAGAGGGACACAACAGGGGCAGAGGGCAGGGGGACACAGAACAGGGGCACACAGTACAGGGGCGCACAGGACAGGGGGACACAGGACAAGGCCACACAGAACAGGGGCGCACAGCACAGGGGGACACAGAACAGGGGCACACAGTACAGGGGCACACAGGACAGGGGGACACAGGACAAGGCCACACAGAACAGGGGCGCACAGCACAGGGGGACACAGAACAGAAGCACACAGGACAGGGGCACACATGACAGGGGGACACCGGACAGGGGCACACAGGACAGGAGGACACACACCAGGGGCAGAGGACTCTGCCACACAGGACAGGGGCAGAGGACAGGGGGACACAACAGGGGCAGAGGACAGGGGAACACACAACAGGGACACACAGGACAGAGGGACACAGAACAGAGGAAGAGGACAGGGGCACACAGGACAGGACACCGACAGAGGCACACAGGACAGGGACACCGACAAGGGCACACAGGACAGGAGGACACAGAACAGGGGCAGAGGACTCAGCACAAGACAGGGCAAGACAGGGGACACAGGGGCAGAGGACAGGGGCACACAATTATATAAGTAGATGTACATATACAGTTTATACACATATCTACTTATATAAATCGGGAGTTTGAAATTTGGCCACTATAGCCGAATCCCAAAATCCTTCACGGCACTGCGAGCGATGACGCGATAGCGTCATCGCGAACCGCAGCCGCACTAACTCACACCGCCGCCATCCTGCCAACCGCCGTCGGCCCCGCCGCCAGTGCCTCATCGCGAGCGCCCTCCGCGAGGTCTGACGCTGCCCGGATGCCGCTGGTGCCTTCCGCCCCTCCCCGCTCTCTCACCGCTAGCGCCTCGATGTCACCAATGCTGCTGCTGTAGTGGTGTAGGGGCTGTGGGGGGTGCTGGGAGCCAGTGACGCCGGCCAATAGGAGTGAACGGGGCGTGTCAGGCTGCAAAGCCTAACACGCCCCGCTCACTCCCATTGGCCGCCGCCCCTGCAAGCGGATTGGGCGCTCTGTTCTAAACACAGGACGCCATCCCATTGCCCAGTACTCCGCGTCCTGGACCAATCGGATGGCCGTCCTCTCTTTACCACACAATGCCCAATCCGCTCCTTCCCCTCAGGTCACATGTGTCACCTGAGGGGAGGGACTGATCCCTCTCTGCAGCCCCCACCCCGCCGCAGTGGACAATGCGGGGCTATGATCACCCCAGCACCAGCACGTCCTGCGCCGACGCTCGTGTCGCCGCTCAGCCGGACCTCTCTCACCCCTCCAGCCTCGACTCTCCTGCACACATCCCCTATACTCTGCTACCCACAGAGCCCCCTGTATACTCTGCTACCCACAGAGCCCCCTGTATACTCTGCTACCCACAGACCCCCTGTATACTCTGCTACCCACAGAGCCCCCTGTATAACCCTGTTTACCCACAGAGCCCCCTGTATACTCTGCTACCCACAGAGCCCCCTGTATACTCTGCTACCCACAGAGCCCCCTGTATACTCTGCTACCCACTCACCCGCCTGTATACACACAATTCATTTCACCGCTCTCCGATGCAATTGCATCGGGCCTTTTTACTAGTCCCCCATATTTGGAACTTTCAAGCGGAACTTGAAAACTCACTTGTTCAGAACAGCTTACAGCCTGCAATGACCCCACCACCACCGACCTGGCACTTTACCACCACCGGAGCTGCTGCTCCACCACAGGAGCTAGTGCATCATAACCACCGGAGCTGGTGCTCCACCATCTAAGCCAGAGCTACACCACTGAGTCACACTTTGCCACCACCAGAGCTAGTACTCCACCATCAGAGCCAGATCTCCACCATCAAATCATAATTAATCGTAAAAATACAATTTTATTAATATTGCAAAAATCACAAGCAACAAAACATAGATAAAAACTAGGTGCACAAATAGTGTGGAAGGAAGTATCAGCCTATCCCGACAGGAAAGGCTCACTTAGCTCATGCGTGGAACCTCAGACTGATATAGTGTTCCCATTTGTGACTCTGCTGATATTCACATTAATGATATACTGGGGTGGTGCCCTGATACTGGCGTGCCCCTTATATCCACATTGGTATTCCTGACACCAACCACCCTACATGACCTCACTTCCGGTTTTTCAATGCCCATATTGGACTTATATATGCCCCAAAAGGCTAAATGATGCAGATCATTAGATAAGTCCCTATCTATGCGCCAATATCCCATCCCTGGAGGTGGGTGGAGCACAAGCCACCGGAACCATCGCTCATAATGGAAGGCATTATTGACCGGAAGTAACATTACATCCATGTGCATGTACAGTCATCACAGCGCTACTCCTAATGGAACGCATGGTGGACCGGAAGTGACGCTCGGGCTTTTGCGCATGCACAGTGGTACGTTTATCTGATGTCCACAGTGCATTTTGTGGCATTCACAGCGGCATCACGGTTTAACCTCAGTCACTGGCAGATATCGACCTGCAATTTACACACAATACCTCATTGCTGCTGCACATAAAAGTTCAGAACCACACCTCAGAGGCTAATCGATAGTAAGATAGGAACAACGGTCAAAGGGGCATCTGCCTCCATATTATAATGGGGGTTGTAGTGTAGTGCTCAACACTAGTACAAACCAGCACATTAATATTCATGTCAATGCCATGTCTTTGGCACAGGAAATAGAACATAGGAGGGGCATGGATACCATGCAGATCGATCTATAGATTTTACCTTATTCATAAATGAATATTATGCAATTTCTAGGGATACCTTGAAAACATGGCTCTCTAGAGAAAGCACGTGAACGACATCTGCTCATTGATCCCTTTAGAAGTCACAGAATCAAACCTAAAGATCCAATCTGTCTCCTTTTTCAGAATAATTAAGTCATGATTACCCCCTCTAGGGCCCTCTTTGGGTACTGTTCATATGCCTCGCCAACGGGGTATCCCTTCTGTTCCATACATCTCCCAGATGCTCACCCACCCTCCGTCTAAACTCCCTCCTGGTTTTGCCTATGTAGTCCAATTGGCAAGTACAAGTGGCCATATACACAACGCCTTTGGACTTACAGTCTGCAAATTCCGTTAGGAAGAAAGTCTTGTAATTCGCCGCACTGTGGACCGACTTACATGGAACCATACTCGCACAAAAACTACAGTCTCCCCACCGATAAAAGACAATTGGTTTTATCCCCAACCAAGAACTAGATTCCAAAGTCAGGGGCCTGTAGTAGCTGTGCACCAGTTGTTCTTTCAAAGAACAGCCTTTTCGGTAGGTCACACTGCGTGTTGGGGAGATAATCCCACTCAGGTCTAGATCTGGGACCAGGATATCCCAATATCTACAAAGCACTGACAGTACTTATTCATTTTGACAATCAAATGTGCCTATGAGTCTGGTTATCCCCGTATCTTCCTTCCAACCCCTACCACACCTCCGTAGCAGCTCCACCCTATCCTGTTGTTCTGCGAAATTCCGTGCTGCTTGAAGAACTGGTTGTGGATACCCCCTTTCCAAAAAATGTTTAGTCAGATCATCAGCTTGCGTTCTAAAATCGCCTATCGTAGAGCAATTTTTCCTCAGCCGTAGGTATTGGCTCTTAGGTATACCCTTTTTGAAGGGGATATGATTGTGATTCTCCCACTTCAAGAGGTTATTTGTAGATGTCGGGTCCTAGTTGATAGCGACCCATCAGCCTCCTTCCTAATAGATACATTCAGGACGGGAAGGTCCACCACCATCAGAGCTGACCCAAACTACTGTCTCCCTCCCCATTACCTTGCAGAATATGAGCCCACAAGGATAGAGTCTTCTCCCCTCTTTACCAGTCTGTCACTGTTGGTTTGTGGATTGTATTTTTCACTTGTTTTGTATGTATCCATTTCTCATATACAGCACCATAGAATTAATGGTTGCTCTGTAAAGGAATAATAATAACAATAGTAATAAAACTATACGAAAAAACAGATGCAATAATGAATTTTGGCCTTATGGTTCCTTTACACGCGGCCACAGAAAGGTAGAAATAGGCAGGCATCGGACACAATTGTGTCTGTTGCCTTGAAAAGACCACGATGAGGCGGCGTGTAAATCAGGACTTTCCTTCCTTCAGGGAAGACACAGGAAGGAAAGTCCTGAATTACACGCCGCCACATCATGGTCTTTTCAAGGCAACAGGCACAATTGTGTCCGATGCCTGCCTGTTTCTACCTTCCTGTGGCCGCGTGTAAAGGGACCATTATGGTACCTTTACACGCCGCCACAGGAAGGTAGAAACCGCCAGGCATCAGACACAATTGTGCCTCTTGCCTTGAAAAGACCGCTAAGTGGCGGCGTGTAATTCAGGAAGTTCCTTCCTGTGTCTTCAAGAAATGATGGGAGTGCTGGTGTGTCACGGTCCGCGCTGCTGTGGTATGGATAAACTCACCAAAGAGCCAAAAGTATTTTCATCCTTTATTCCTCCTCTCTCCTACGCGTTTCAGCGCCACACCCGGCGCCTTCCTCAGGGACATTGGGAAGGCGCCGGTGTGTGGCGCTGAAACGCGTAGGAGAGAGGAGGAATAAAGGATGAAAATACTTTTGGCTCTTTGGTGAGTTTATCCATACCACAGCAGCGCGGACCGTGACACACCAGCACTCCCATCATTTCTTGGATTCAAACCACTATCCAGTGGTCGGTGGAGGTCCTGCAGCAGCTGGAACATAGATTCCAAAAACGCCTTCAAACCAGTTGTGGGGTTCACAACTGGACCAGGTGAGCAGCTTCACAGCACCACCATCATACAAAAGTGTCACTAGTGATAGGGCACTATTTCGCCTCTTGTCCCCCTCCCTATTGTCTCTTTCCTGTGTCTTCGGATACCTGTGTTTGAGCCGTGCTCAAAAACAAGCAGGCATAATCCCTATGGTGGCGGCGTGTAATCCGGGCACAGGCAAGGTTTTTGCGTGGCCTAGAGAAATCCCAGGGGCGTTCCACAGCGTCATGGTTACCACGCCCCATCAGCTATCATTGGTGGGGGCTACTGTGTACCCATTGGCTGTCCCTGCACAGGGTGGCATATTTAGCGAGCTGCCCAGTCACACTACACATTTGCAATACCGTCATGTATTAGCCAGCCTTCCTGCGCTGGCTGGCCAATCATGATGCTGTTGCATTGTCCAATCACCGTACGAGCGTCACGTAATACTCAACTCGGTCATGCCTATGTAGTTACGGCGCGCAATATGTACGCCCTTATCCCCTTGTGGTGACGGAGTGTAAATCAGGGAAGGTATTCCACAGAAGGTAACCCGTGGCACCCGTCGACACTTCCGAGGAACGAAAATACCTTCTGTGGAGCTCCTTGTGGCGGCGTGTATATGCGGCATCAGGCACCGTTAGCAACCGTTGAAAATGTGCGTGTGCACGTGCGGTGCCTGCTTGTTGCTGCCCTCGGTGGCGGCGTGTAAAGGTACCTTTAGAGTTTTGACTGTATAATGTGACTTTGAACTCCTGGTAACACAGGTAACACTTTATTTCACCTTTTTCCCCCTTATTTAACCATATGGAAAATAGGAGAAATGTTAGCTATGTCATCCATTAACCTTTCCCCTTACTCTCACTGATAAGATGAGCAGTTCTGTAGGATGTGCTGCTTTAACATAATATCCATGAAATTGTGATTACATGGGTCATGTAGATCCCATTCTTCACACTTCGATGAATAAACAAGACATGAAGTGGCTTTATGCCAAGTCTGTTTTTCTGTCGAAAGCTGAGCCTTAAAGTAACAGAAGTAGACACAAATGACACATTTTGAGCCCTAGAGGAATACTTGCCTTGTGTCAGTCTCTACTTTTATTTTAAGGCTATAACCTTTTGTTGTTCCAGCACGCATTAGTAGGAAGTCATTTACGTTGTCTTCTTTTCGAGGCCAGTTGTTTTTAGTCTGATTGTTCCTAGATTTTCATTATCCAGAAGAAGAAATCCAGTGTAAATTTAAGGTGGCTCTCCAAAATTCTGAATTGTGACCCTGAGTAAATATATTTATTTGAAAATATTAAAGTTACATTCATTAAATGCTCTAGTACCCACCTGGTTCAACAGATGTTACAATAAGACTTGACACAAAAATAGGCATCATGATGAACAAAGCTCAACAATAAAAACCTCAAACTCAATAATAATAAAATCAAATGCTAATACTGGACTCCATACAGTGCTGTATGACATGAAATATAAGTTATAATTTACCCATGTCTTATTGTCCATACAGACCATCTTTCTACATCCCCATGCATTATTTAGCACTTTATCTGTACTTGTACAGATCCCGGCTGGTGACCGCTTCATGCAGCATTATGTGAATCCCCTATTTATTCTATTGATGGCTGGACCATATATGATGGCAGTTTTTACCATTACCTTTTGTGTCTCTCCTATTTCTTCAAAGATTTGTAAGCTTGCGAGCAGGGACCTCACTCCTGATGGTTTCAGAATTATTTTTTTTATTGTCTCATATTGTCTGTATTGTATTTTATCATATTATTGTATTATTGCTCGGTAGGCAACAAACTCCCATTCATCCATGACCTCTTCACTACAAACAAACTCTCATTCCTTGGCATCACCGAAACCTGGCTCACCTCCTCTAACACAGCCTCTACCCACTGCACTCTCCTTCGGCGGACTCACTTTTTAATACCAACAAGCAAGGCGGAGGCTTGCTCTTGTTCGACAGCTGCTCCTTCACCCCAATTACATTTTCACCCTCTGCCTCCCTCCCCTCCTTCGAAGTGCACTCCGTCCGCATCTTCTCATCCTGCAATTTTCAGCTGGCCGTCATCTACTGCCCCCCGGGATCTAACCCCACCTTTCTTGACCACTTGGCTTTTCCACTTCCTTTCCTCCGACATCCCCGCTATCATCATGGGCAACTTCAACATCCCCATTGACACCCACCACCCTGCTGCCTCTAAACTCCTATCACTGGCCACCTCCTTGGGCCTACCCAATGGTCCTCCTCAGCAATGCATAAGGATGGCCCCCATTGGACCTTGTCTTCACCTATCTATGTTCCCTCACTGACTTCTCAAACTCATCCCTCCCCCTATTTGACCACAACCTGCTGACTTTCTCCTCTCTCTACCCCTCCTACTACACTCCACCCTCCACAGAAACTCACTCACCCCCGCAGAAACCTTAAACTTATTGATTTCCACTCATTCTCTAAGTCCTTCACTCTCGCAGACTTAGCTTCCTCACATGACGCTGATGCAGCTGCCACCCTCTACAACACCATAATCACTACAGCCCTCAATCAGGCTGCCCCCCTCACATACAACAAAACATGCACACACAGGCAACCCTGGCTCATCGCCCTCACTAAAGAACTGCGTCAAGCGTCCAGGGTGGCTGAGCGGAGATGGAAGAAATCCCATACCGTGGAGCACTTCGCCATCCAACTTCAAGATCGCACTCACCACCCCAAAACGAGCCTACTTCTCATGCTTAATAACCGCTGTCCCACAACCCTTTCAGGGTTAGTCAGGTTATGACTAAAAGGAATTTTAGCCTCGAAACATGTAAACCTGTGCCCGGGATAGCTTGCACTAAATCGGACTATACTAAAGCCTCGATTTTTTATCCTGTAAATTAGTAAAGAAATCTTTTTGGAACTAAGAACTTTTGGTGCCAGACTTCAAAGTTTTTTTGTGGATGTAATGGGAATTCTCTGAAGCACAAAAAAGAACAGGAAAGCTGGATTATAAACATTTAAACTATAGTAGAAAACTACTTGAAGCTATATATAAGGAACAACATGAGAACTTAGCTGATATAATGGCCATGACATCTGTGCCCAGTAACTGCGTCAAGGTTTCTCATTCTATTGCCTTATGTCTGCAGTATGAATTTGTGTCTATGGGTATATACCACTGAATGCAATTAAAACCTGCCTATAGAGGGCGTGTCCAGGACAAAAGCTACAAATAAAATGTAGAGTCTCATTGCGGTTACAAGGTGGGAGGGAGGGTGCACAGTCCAAAAACAATTTTACATATATATATATATATATATATATATATATTAGAAGTGGCTGGCTACACCTCTGTGATGGGTGCTAGCTGGAAAAATACATAACACTAATTATGAGATATCCGCTGCACACCAACAATAAAAATTCTAACATGGAATGAGCTTACTGGCTAATGTGTATTAATGCATAGTGTTAACTGGAGCATAAGACATAGTAGAAAACTACTTTAAGCTATATATAAGGAACAACATGAAAACTTAGTTGACGTAATGGCCATGACATCCGTGCCCGGCATATACCCTTACATACAAGTTCACACTGCAGCCATAAGGCGATAGAGTAGGACCCGGTAGAGTGAGAGATCTTGACACGGTTACCAGGCACGGATGTCATGGCCATTACATCAGCTAAGTTCTCATGTTGTTCTGTGGAGCCCCAGACGGGACTGGGGTACTCGGTGCCGGACCGGACGGTACTGGGGATGTCACAGGTGGCTTGGTCCGGACCGTGTCCCTGGGCCCTCACAATAAAAGGGGGAATTACTTACAAGGGGATTGTCACGGGTGACGCCACCCACTTGGTGCGGCCAGTAATGGGGGGCCACCGCTGCTGCAGAACCTCCGGGGTGATGTGAGGGCAGCGGAGATGGTATAGTTCCAGTGGGGGGGAACTGTATCCCCCGGGGCAGTAAGGGTTAAAGTCTATTGGGGTTATAGATGGTGGAAGAGGGGTTGGAGGACACACACTCACGTTTGGTAGACACTGCAATTCTCTTCTTCTCCTGATGCTGCAGAGCTGACAGGCTGGATCTGTAGGGAGGAATTGTCTCTGTGCTGAATCTGGAGCAAAGGTCGCAATCAATACACAGACTCCAAAGCTGTTTTCCAAGGCTTTACTGCTGATATTATTGCAGATTATAGTCCACGGAGTCTGTAATGGGGCTGAGCTCTCTTCCCACACCCTGTCCGGGTCGTTGGCTTCCTTGTGCTGCACTGTGTGTGTGTCCTGAGCTGCTGCTTCTAGCTAAGCTGCTGGGATTCCTCACGTCTTTCTGTATGCTGCTGGTACCACTTGGCTAGGCAACTTGAGTCCTCTATGCTGTACTGACCCCTCCGTGTTGCTTCGCTCTGGTACTAGGGGACATCTAGTGATCCCACTGTTCCTGGATTCGCTGTGCTGTGGGTGCCAGACACAGTACCGGATCCGGTGTCCGTCTCTGTGCGTACTTCTGGGGCAAGTGATGGTGTCACTCTAGCTCCCAGTTGTGTTCCTCTGTCTTTCGTTCTCCTGTTCCTCTGACCCTTGCTAGGTCTGCACTGAGCTAACTCTGCTCTGCCCTCTTCACAGCACTACACCGTGCTGAACTGAGCTCTCCCTCATGGGCAAGAGTATATAAGGAAGCAAGTGGTGCTCCCCTTCTTGCCCAGAGGTAGTAGTGTTTCTCAGTGTGTAGTGGGGGAGAGAACCCATGTGATGTTATTGTGGCACATTAACCCATGGGGTGCCACAGTTCCCTATATATAGTTTAAAAGTAGTTTTCTACTTTCGAGGCCACAAGGGTCTGGATACCCAGGTCTGGGGCGGTCGGGTGCAGGGATATCACGGGTGGTCGGTGCCTGATCCTGTGCCCTTGTGGTGACAATAAAAAGAAGGAAAAAGAAAAAATAATAAAGTTTATGAAGTTCGTGATGCCACCTGTAGGTCCAGAGATGGCACCGGAATTGCTGGGACCTCCGGGGTGATGGGCGGCAGCAAGGTGTTGTAGCTCTCTGCAGGAAGAGCGGGATCCCCGGGCTGTAGGGTATGATGGTAGAATAGGACAGTCTTTGCTGTGAGACTGG
Source organism: Allobates femoralis (assembly GCA_033576535.1). NCBI lineage: Eukaryota > Metazoa > Chordata > Amphibia > Anura > Aromobatidae > Allobates > Allobates femoralis. The sequence continues at coordinate 76,365,610 of JARQOC010000003.1, read as the reverse complement.
AATGTCACAGTCAACCAGGAAGAAACACAGACACGTTGCTCACTCTGCACGGGTACTTTACTCTGGTAATCTGCAGTCTTACAGGGTATGCAGTAATTTCAGCTAGGGTAGTGAACCGGGTGGTCTAGGCAGTAGGCAGTGTCCCTCTGAAGCTACGGTGATGTTCCTTCTCTATACTCGCTCTGTCCTACCTCTGCGCACTCCTTCTCCTTGCGCTGCTCTGCACGAATCCCGCTTGTTGAACCAGGCAGGTCGGGTGATATGGGAACACTCTTTCACTCCAAAGGTAACCCAATCTAGTCTAGTGCTTCTGGTGGAGACCATGCTTGATTTGGGCGGTTGGATCGTGCTCCTATGAAGACATCGACCACGCCAATAATTTGCGGTTCAGGGATGGACCTCTGATCCACGTCGGAACCGGTACCCTGCTTCGGACTGGGCCAGAGCATTTGTTCGCCCTCCTCTTTGCACCTCTCTGTCTGGGTCACCAGGTTGAGGTTCCATCCCCATTACTTCTCCTCTTTTACTCTCTCTTTCACTTCTACTTCTCTTCTCAACTCTGCTCACTGTTCTTCTACTCTCTCTTTTCCTACTCACTTTATAACTTAGCTTCTCCTCCCACCGGGGCCGGTTACCCCAGTAATGGATGTCTGATTGGTCCCCTATCACTAGTGTGTGTGTGGTGATGGAGCTTCAGGCTTCTACTACCCCCCTACCAGGAGAAGAATACTGCACCTTCTGGTAGGGCTGCAGTACCCTTTTGTAGCGCGCTGACTAGTGGGGCGCTACACTACTATGTCTTATGCTCCAGTTCACAGTCTCCTCCCTTCTGTCACGATCACACCTCACCACCTGTACCCTCAATCCACTCCCCTCCCACTTCATCCTGAACCTCACCACAGTCCTCATGCCTGCCCTAACCCATCTATTCAATTTATCACTCACTACCGGTGCCTTCCCCTTATCCTTCAAACATGCCTTGATCACACCCTTCCTCAAAAACCCTCCCCCGACCCATCATCTGTTTCTAACTATTGCCCCATATCTCTTCTCCCCTTCACATCTAAACTACTAGAACAACACGTCCATCTTGAACTGTCCTCTCACCTCCCCTCTTGCTCACTCAGTAGGACTTCCGATCCCATCACTCCACCGAAATAGCCCTAACCAAAGTCACCAATGACCTGCTGACCGCCAAGAGCAAGCAACACTACTCCGTCGTCCTCCTCCTTGACCTTTCTGCCACCTTTGAAACCGTCGACCATTCCCTCCTACTGCAGATTCTGGAGTTTCTTGATATCACTGACCTAGCCCTCTCCTGGATCTCCTCATATATTACCAATGGGACTTTCAGCGTCACCCACTCCCACACCTCCTCTTTGCACTACCCCCTATCTGTTGGTGTCTTCTTCTCTGCTCGCTTTCTAAAACTGAACATGGACAAAACTGAGTTCTTTGTCTTTCCCCCAAGTCGCTCTCCCCCTGTACCAAACTCATCCATCAATGACAATGACTGCTAACTCTCCCCAGTCACCCACACCAAGTGCCTTGGGGTAATCCTTGACTCTTCCCTCCCCTTCAAGCCTCACAACCAAGCCCTCACCACCTCCTGCCGACTCCAGCTCAAAAACATTTCCTGGATCTGCACTTCCTTAACTGCAAAAACACTTGTTCATGCTCTCATCATCTCCCACCTTGATTACTGCAACCTCTTGCTCATCGGACTCCCACTGCCTCCCTTTCCAATCTATTCTAAACTCCACTGCCTGACTAATACCCCTGTCTCCTCGCTACTCCCCAGTCTTCCCCCTCTGCCAAGCCCTTCACTAGCTCCCCATTTCTCAGAGGTCCTGATCCATAACCCTAACTATGACATACAACGCCATCCACAACCTGTCCACTCTGTACATCTCTTACATGGTCTACTAACACCTATCCTCACACAACGTGCGATCCTCTCAAGAGCTCCTCCTCTACTCCCCTCTTATCTCCTCCTCGCACAACCACATACAAGACTTCTCCCATGAATCTGCTATACACTGGAACTCTCTCCCCCAGCACATCAGACATTCGCCTACCCTAGGAACCTTCAAAAGAAACCTGAAGACTCACCTCTTCCGGCAAGCCTAAAACCTACAATGAGACCTGATCCACTACCATCTCCTACTGTATCCCCACCCATCCCTCATAGACAGTGAGCCCTCGCGGACGGTGTCCTCTCCCCTCCTGTACCTGTATGACTTGATTTTGCATATATACCGTACTTGTCTACTTGGCGCTATCTTAATAAAAATTATTATTATTATTATTGTTAACTTCTGCATAAGTTGCATTAAATGATTTCCAAGACATTTAAAAGACAATGTTTCCTTCTTTTATTAGGTGTTTGTTTACTGTAGAGAGTTATTTATTATAGCATAAAATTGCAAATTTGCACTTCGAGTTATTCCACTTCCTTACTGAAGTGCAAATTTGCATATTTCCTAGAGGAGGGATGTGGCTACAATCTCCTCACCTACTTAACTGTCTTCTTGTGGCCACTTTACACATGGCTACATTTCTAGCTTATCCACGGGTAACTTACTGGCTGCAGTGAAATCATGGAGACATTATTCCATTTGTACACAGCAACAAGATAGAACCATGTGTCCATGATTTCACTGCAGTCAGTATGTTACCTGTAGATAAGCTAGAAATGTAGCCGTGTGTAAAGTGGCCATTATGGTTGCAGGAAAACGTCTCTCCATAAGGTAGATAGCAAGTTCCCAGACCTTGCATAAAATTGCTACTTCACCCAAGAGATTACTAAAAGTAGTAGCAAGTGATCCTGGTTAATGAACCAAGTGTGTTATTACTGAGAGGTGTGCAGTACTGGTAGTAATTGCTGCGTTGGTAGCCTGTAAAACATGTTTGAAGATGACCCCAGTTAACACGGAAGTTCTTATTCCTTTCAGTTGCTGTATAAACTTTCTGCTACGACACCCAATGGGAAAAACTTAACTACAAACTTCAATAAGTGTTTGGTTTGTAAGTAAATAGAATTGTGCCGGAAACTATGACTTTTTATGTCCTTTTGGTATTGTGTTGTTGTTTATTCTAGCATTGGCTACATCTTTTAGATGGCTGGTATCGCACATACCGTACAACCTTGCTGATAGAATAAGCTAGCTGGCACTGACAAAGTTAGTTATAACCCGATGGAGCATAGCAATAGAAGCATAGAAGAAATATTCCAATTTACCATCAAACTTCAAATTACATCACAAATCTATTTGAACTCCTTAATACCTACTGTTACATATTCGCATCATACCAGTTCAATTCATTTTCATGCATATGTAGATTTCAATTCAGGCAATAATTGGTTAACAGCAGTTTAAAATCATAGCAAGGTAAGTACAGCCTTCTGACATTGGCAATAATTATTATGTGTTATGCAAATGTCATTATGGCCCTGATGGTCCCCCCTCCCCCTACAACCCAAACACATGATATATGTAGGGCACCCTGAGGTGTGAGTATGGAGCTGTGGATCCACTAGTCAACCAAAGTGGAAGCTGACCCATAGATTTAAACGGGCTGGAGATGTAAGTAGAGCAATACAAAGTCTTTAATGAGGAAGCTCGCCAATACAGACCGGACGAAGCACAAGTTCAGCAGGCAATGAGGAGTGCTGCATTTAGGAGCATGGATGGAGTCCAGAGTAGCGAGGTCTAGAGATAGAAGTAAGACCTTATCACCATATACTGAGGGACAGCAGAGATCCGGGTAGCAAGGCTACTATGAACTGATCCTGGTGTCGAGGGTCAGGAGTTGGCATACCAACACTCTTGCTGATGGGACTTGCACTGTAGATGTGGTTAACTCCTGAACTGCATTGAACAGTCGTAGCGAGCCCCGGAACAGAATAGCAGGTGCACCTCAGGTGGAACAGTTAATGTGCTGTTGAGACAAACTTCAGGCAGATATGGCAGGTTCTAGGTGAGACAAGGGTATAGATAATTAGGACCAAATAGGACAGGATCATAGACTGCAAACGGGACAGGAAACCTGAGGAAAAGCAATGTAACTAGTGACAGACGAGGTTGCTTAGGCACTTCCCATAAAGAGAAGGTGCCTTAAAAAGATATAGCCTCTCAGTAATTGGCTTGGAGGAAAAATTGAGAACAGGTGTACTGGCCTTTTAAGTACAATGAGTGTGTGGTGTGCACCACCGGAAGCTTGGCAAGGTAGATCCAGACATTGGAAGGAGAAGGAGGTGTACAGAGTGCAGAAAGGCAGCGCGGGACCACCGGCTGGATAAGTGACAATAGTGGGACTTTAAACTAAGGGTGAAGCAGAGTGAGCAGAACCACATGATGGGCACCGGTCTTGCCGCCTAGTGGAGACTGGCCCCATGGTGTTAATTGGACAGACAGGGTGCACAATACTATGTGATGGGCACCGATCTCCTAACCCCGGGGAGCAACATGCGGCATGACAATATATAATTAGAGGAACCTATCAGATTATTCATACTGATCAAACCTTTCGGAGGAGGCTCTACTACGGCTGAAATCATTAGTCATGTTATAAAGTTTGTCGAATGGTCGAACATTGTGACCCTTAAGGAAGCTACCTCCGATAGATGACACTAAATAGACAGTTTTCTTTCATTCTAGAAAAGATCTAGTTTACATAAGTTAGAGCAGGAGTCCTCAACCTGTGGCTTGTGGGCCCATGATGTGTGGCTCACAACTGTGTGCCATCTTGGTGCTTTAGCCCCAAATCTAGCAACCAGCTATGAAGAGAAGGTCTCCATATGGGGCACTTCTGGTCATGCAAAAGAGCAGATCTGGATAAGCCTACACTTCCAGGGGGGAGAGAGGAAAGTAAAAAAAAGTAAGGAGGGCTGGAGATAGGATGATATTGTTAGAAGCGGGTGCTTGAAGCTAGATGCAATAGAGTGGTGTTTGCGCCTGATATGAGAATACCGAATAGGGTTAAATTAATACACCCTCTATAAGGGCGGGTGGCAGAAGGGTTCAGTGTGCTTTCTGTAGGGAAGCATTGGCTATCATCACACTGGTCATGGTGGGCTCTGAATGTCACTACTGTGGGGGTGCTGAATGTGGGTTGCAATCATCTCTCAGGGTACCTTTACACGCGGCTTATTCCATTTGTACACAGCAACAAGATAGAACCTTGTCTCCATGATTTCACTGCAACCAGTAAGTTACCTGTAGCCACCCTAGAAATGTAGCCGCGTGTAAAGGTACCCTCAGAGTTGAACGTGGCTCTCAAGGTAAGAAAGGATGGGGACAGTAACATTACAGCATGTTAAAAAGTAACCAAACTTTTATTTTAATGGCAAGTGAAGTAGTGATGAGCAAATCCGCTGATATTTGGGTTCGGGAGAATCTCGCCAGACTTTTTTTCATAAGTCTGAGTTCAGGACCAGGACCAGACCGGACCGGACTTGACCAGAACCCCAAGTCCGAACTTTAAAGTTATAAAATGGTGGCTAGGGGGGCTTTAAAAATAAACAAAACAGGGATTAAACATCAGTGTTATACTTACCAGATCCATGTGCTTGTACTTCCGGGACCGCTCATTATCCTCTGTATATTCACTGCACGGTAGATGCTAGAAATGGGCTGCTTCCAAGTTCCTGCACATGAGTGTAAAGGAATTGCATGTTTGTGGCTTCCCAAACCCCTGTCTTTCCCCAAGTCTATCTGCCAGCCTTCAGTTGCATTATTAACTAAACATAGTCATTTGGAGTACAGATGATGTGTTGGCATTGGTCCCCTCCTCTGAGCGTTGAGGTCCTCAGAACAATCTCATGGAGCAGATTATCCCCAGAGTAGGTGACACAGTGGCTGAGCAGACCCATCACTGCCATCATCTGTACTCAAAATCAATATATTCTGATATAAATGGAGCTGAAGGCAGATAGACTGGGGAAAGTACGGTAGGTGCTTCAAAGCATCTTGCATATGTTTTTTATTACAAAAATGAAGACAAATTCCCTAATAAAGGGATTTTCTGTCGTATAGTTTAGCATGCTGGACAAAATGATGATTATTAAAAAAAATAAATGAAAATAAGTTTAGTTACTACTTGATTTAAGAAGTGACACTTTCTACACAACTGGTGCAACTAAAGAAAAGTCCTGTGTGTGGGATTAAAAGGTTTGGATTGTTCATTAATATTTTGAACAGTGAATCCATTCTTAGATCTATTCTTGGAGCCCTTAGCCCTTCTGTTCTAATCTACCAAACCTTTGAATAGAAATACTATGAATATATTATAATATAATTATTATATGCATTTGGTGGTTGGCATTCAGAAATATATCTCCATATTTTAATTCTATTTCTCTTTAATTGGAAAAATGATCTAAAACCCAAAATCTTTTCTCCTTGTGATTGGGCTTTATTTTTATTTGAGCTAAACAACAAAATTGTCCACGTTCTTGATCTGATATTGACTCAAAACAATTATCAGTCATTGGATCTAAGGTGTCTAATCAATGAGGCATGACTAAATGTGTGACCTATGGGTGATTCTCTAAGGATTACAATGGAAATCTGAGCCAAAAGGCCACAGAAGTAACCTCTGCAGTAAGGGGCATTAACAATTTTTTATAGACCCTGGCATTTTGAGGTCATCATACTAGAAACAGATACAATAATAGATGAACTAATGGTCTCGCTGCGTAGAGACATATTTTTTGCTAAATAAGTAATGCTGTTTACCAGTTGTCCAGCTTTTGTTGTATGCATGATGACTCTTAACTAATGACTTACTGTGTATGACTACAAGAAAGGACCAATGTCTGCTTCCGTTAACATACAGTTGAAACAGAAGTTTACATACACTATATAAAAAGACACATACGCCTGTCAGTCAGCAACTTCCGGCGTCAAGTTGCCCAGACATCATGCGCTGCGGCAGCCTTGTTTGGACACCCAAGTGTCCAAATATGGTGACCACCAATGGTAATTGCCCTTTGCACACTATCGCCAGCGATGCTGCAGTGTCCTGCATCCGACGCCACTCACAACAGACACAGCTGCAGAGACCAGTGGCTTAACTTCAGGCCCAGGGGCCCCGATGTGAAAGCTCCAACGGGGCCCCCAATTATTGCAAATCTTTAATAGTATTAGTCTTTTTCTATGGACCAAAGGGACTTTTGGGGCCGCCTAGGCAGCAGGGCCCGGGTGTGATCGCAACCCCTGCACCTGTTGTAGTTACGCCCCTGGCAGAGACCCAATGATATACGCCACCCGCCGCTCCATCACTGTCGCATCTAACCACTGAGCATCACCATACAAATGCAGTTACTCATAAGGCAGACATCTTTGTACATCCAAGAGAGTCCAGACCTATGAAAACAATGATGGCCACCAAGAGAACATGGGGAAAGAGAGTGCACAGCAGAGGGGGGGCAGAGAGAGCATGGGGGGCAGATAGAGCACACAGCAGATTGGGCAAAGATAGCGCACAGCAAAGGGGGGCAGAGAGAGAACTCACCGCAGAGGAGAAGGCCAAAGAGAGAGCACATAGCAGAGGAGGCAGAGAGTTCATGGTGGCGGAGGGGGCCAGAGAGAGAGAGCGCACAGCTGAGAGGGGGTAGAGAGAGGACACAGCAGAGAGGGGGGCAGAGAGAGTGCACAGCAGAGGGAGAGGGAATAGAGAGATGGCACATTGAGAGCACACAGAGAGCATACAGGGGACACAGATAGCACAACAGGAGCACGGGGGCACAGAGAGTGCATGAGAGAGTGCACGGGGCAGAGAGACCTCACAGGGGGAGGGCAGAGAGAGTGCACAGGCAGTGGGGGAAGAGAGCGCATGGGGATCAGAAAGCACACGGAGCAGAGAGCATGCATGGGGGAGAGAGCATGTATTGGGGGCAGAAAGACAGCACAAATGGCAGAGAGAGCACAGGAGGAGAAGAGAGAGCATAAATGGGGAAGAGAGAATGTACAGGAGGCAGAGAGAGCACACAGGGCAGAGAGAGCACACAGGAGGTAGAGATAGTGCACAAGGGGCAGAGAGCACATGCACACTTACATGGCCGCCATCTTTGGACACTTGAGTATATAAAGATGGCGGCGACATGATGCATAACCCCTGCCCCATCGCTTCTACTGCAAGATTACAGTAATTAAAGGAATATGTCTGAGGGGAGCGAATAAAGTGGATAACAAGGTGTCTCTGTCTGTTTTGTATGCAATAAAGGATTTTTCTTGGTGTTGTGTTTTTCTTCTCTTTACTGAAAGTATTGCTAATGGCCAGCTGTGATAAAGATAGCTGAGATTAGCAATAGGGATTGACATCAGCTGCCAAAAAATTTGACATCATCCCCTTTAATACCCAGTCTGCCACTACCTCCAGGGCAGCTGGAAGAGCGGGATAACTGCCAGTGTTAGCGTCTCTCATAGAGGCATCAACCCTGTGGCGACCGCTGGCTGCAATGTTGAGCATAGGGGTCCCAGAATGCTTAGATCTCATAACGCTGAAAATTCTAGCCCCCAGCTGCCCGGCTTACTTTGGTTGACAATAGAAAATACGGCGGTGTCCATGCCAATTATTTTAAATTATTTAGTGAAATAATTGAAAACAACAAAGGCTCTCCTGTATTTTTCATTGCCAGCGTAGGTAACACCAGGCAGCAGTGGTTGGCAGCCAGTAGCTGCTTGATTTACCTGTGCTGGCACTAGAAAATACAGCAAAACCCTACACATTTTTTACAAGGAAATTAAACACTTTATTAATAGAAAAAAAGAAGATTTTTAAGTAAAAATACATTTATTTACATACATTAGGAAGAAGTCTCCAGGCTCCTTTCTTCCTCTCGTCCCACCACATGCACTACTGACCCCATTCCCTCACACCTGCTCCAGTCCCTCTCTCCAGTCGTCACCACTCATCTAACCAAAATCTTCAATCTCTCCCTCTTTTCTGGCATTTTCCCCTCCTCCTTCAAACACTCGATCATTAATCCATTATTAAAGAAAACCACTCTCGACCCAACCTGCACAAATAACTACAGACCAGTCTCCAATCTCCCCTTCATCTCTAAACTCTTGGAGCGCCAGGTCTATTCCCGCCTCACCCGTTACCTCTCCGCTCACTCTCTTCTAGATCCATTACAGTCTGGTTTCCGCCCCTTTCACTCCACAGAAACTGCCCTCATCAAAGTGACCAATGACCTTCTGACAGCAAAACGTAATGGTGACCACTCTCTACTTATTCTCCTTGATCTCTATGCAGCTTTTGACAGTGTCGACCATCAGCTCCTACTCTATGCTGCACTCCATTGGCATAAAGGACACTGCTCTCTCCTGGTTCTCTTCCTATCTTTCTGACCGCTCTTTCAGTGTATCTTTTGCTGTCTCCACTTCTTCCACTCTTCCTCTCACTATTGGGGTCCCTCAGGGTTCAGTCCTTGACCCTCTCCTCTTTTCTCTCTACACAGCCCCGATTGGACAGACCATCAGCAGATTTGGCTTTCAGTACCATCTTTATGCTGATGACACACAATTATACACTTCAGCCCCTGACCTTACCCCTGCGGTATTAAAGAACACCAATGACTGTCTAGCTGCAGTTTCCAATATCATGTCCACTCTCTATTTGAAACTAAACCTTTCCAAAACTGAACTTCTTCTGCTCCCCCCATCCACTAACCTCCCTAAATCGGACATCTCTCTCTCAGTTTGCGGCACCACGATAACGCATAGGCAGCAGGCTCGCTGTCTGGGTGTTATGTTTGACACCGATCTCTCCTTCTCCTCCCACACGCAATCTCTCATCCGCTCCTGTCGCTTACACCTGAAGAATATCTCTAGAGTCCGCCCCTTTCTCACCCTGGAAACAACAAAAACCCTCACCGTGGCCCTAATCCATTCCCGCCTTGACTATTGCAACTCTCTATTAAGCGGCCTCCCCCTCACCAGACTTTCTCCTCTCCAGTCCATCCTTAATGCAGCAGCCAGGATCACCCATCTGGCCAATCGTTACTCAGATGCCTCTGCTCTGTGCCAGTCATTGCACTGGCTGCCTGTATACTACAGGATCAAATTCAAATTGCTTGTTCTCACCCACAAAGCTCTTCACAGTGCAGCTCCCCCCTACCTCTCCTCCCTCATCTCTGTCTATCACCCCACCCGCTCTCTACGTTCCTCAAATGACCTTCGACTAACATCTGCACTAATCCGATCCTCCCACTCCCGGCTCCAAGACTTTTCCAGAGCTGCACCAAACCTCTGGAATGCTTTACCCAAATAGATCAGGACTATCCACAACTTGCATGGCTTCAGACGATCCCTAAAAACGCATCTTTTTAAGGTGGCCTATCATACTCCCTAATAGAAGTCCTTTGTACTGTAGACAGTGAATGGGCTATCCTCTGGACATTACTCTTCTACAAACTCCACCAAACCATAAAGGTCTACACAGACTGTCTGATGACCATCTATGTAAGCTTAGCCCTATGCCCCATTTCCTCAAGATGCCTGGACCATCAGTGCAATAAGCCCCGGCACCTTGTGCAACCCCTATCCCGTTGTAGATTGTAAGCTCTTTTGAGCAGGGTCACCTTCATTTCTTGCTTTATTTATTGTATTTTTTTTTCACATTGATTCTATGCCTATTGTTTTGTATCCAATTATTGTACTTTATTTGTTCTCTACTGTAATTACTTACTGTATTTTCTGTACTCTATATAAATAAAGCTTTATTATTATTATTATTATTAGGAGAGAGCACAGGGAAGGGAGAAAGGGGAAAGATGGCTTCCGCCCCCAGCGCCACAAAGCCTGTCCTCATCATGATGTCATCACCCTCCCGATGCCATAGCATTGGGCCCACATCTAGTTATTAATATTTGCCAAATGCCAGAATAGTAAGAGAAAGAGAATGTTTTAAGACATTTTTATTACTTTCTGCAAAGTCACAAGTTTACATTCATTTCATTAGTATTTGGTACCATTGCTCTTAAACTATATGACTTGGGTGAAACATTTTGGATATCCTTTAACAACCTTCTCACACTCACAAGAGTTGGTAGGAATTTGGGCCCATTCCTCCTGACAGAACTGGCGTAACTGAGCGATGTTTGTTGGTCACCTTGCTCGCATCTACCTTTTCAGCTTTGCCCATACATTTTCAATAGGACTGAGATCAGAGCTGTGTTTTAATTCACTTTGTAACCTGTTTGTGGTATGCCTTGGGTCATTGTCCATTTGGAAGACCCATTTTTACCTAAGCTTTAACTTCCCTGCTGATGCCTTGAGATGTTGCTTCAGTATCTACTATAATAAAACCGTAATGGCCACTTTACACGCGGCTACATTTCTAGCTTATCCACAGGTAACTTACTGGCTGCAGTGAAATCATGGAGACATGGTTCTATCTTGTTGTTGTGTACAAATGGAATAATGTCTCCATGATTTCACTGCAGCCAGTAAGTTACCTGTGGATAAGCTAGAAATGTAGCCGCGTGTAAAGTGGCCATAAGGCTACTTCCGTCAGGATGTAATGGTATGCTGCGTCACATTCTGGCTGAAATAGCCTCTACACCCACTCTGGGTGTTCTAATGTGGCCGCCTGCACACATACACACACACCTCCATGCACTGTCCGTTATACTTACCACTGGCCCTGCGTCTTCCCCGCCGCCTGGATCCTCAGTCCTCCGTTCCGCCGACATGTCGCCGCCCCCGGAGGACTGGATCCAATATGGCATCTGTGAAGTCTCGCGAGAGTTCCCGGATGCCATTTTGGAAGAAACATGTCGCCGACACGGAGGAGTGGAGCCTAGATGGTGGGGATGGCAGAGCGAAGATGCGGCGGCGGGGAAGACGATGACCAGGTGGTAAGTATGGCAGGCAGCGCGCCTTCGTCCTCTGCTGACCACTCTGCCCACCACACTGCGCTGACCACTCTGTCCACCGCACTGGGCTGACCACTCTGCCCACCGCACTGCGATGACCAAACTGCCCACCGCACTGCGCTGACCACTCTGCCCACCGCACTGCGCTGACCACTGAGCCACCGCGCAGTGCTAACCACTGAGCCACCGTGCAGTGCTAACCACTGAGCCACCGCGCAATGCTAACCACTAGGCCACCGCGCAGTGCTAACCACTGAGCCACCACGCAGTGCTAACCACTGAGCCACCGCGCAGTGCTAACCACTGAGCCACCACGCAGTGCTAACCACCGAGCCACTGCGCAGTGCTAACCACTGAGCCACCATATACTGTGCTAATCACTGAGCCACCGTATACTCTGCTAACCACTGAGCTGCCGTACAGTGCTCCATCCTCCCTCACCCCGCCACTTTGTCCTCCATCCTCTTCCTACCACCGCTCTGTGCTTCGTCCTCCCCCTGCCTGTGCCGTTCCATCCTCCTCCACCGCTTTGTCCTCCTCCTCTCTCGCCACTCCATCCTCCATCCTCCCCTGCTTGTGCTGCTCCGTCCTCCCCCACCCCACCGCTTTTTCCTCGTCCTCCTCCCCCTCGCCGCTCTGTGCTCCATCCTCCCCCTGCCCCTCCGTCCTCCCCCCCCCACCCGCTTCCTCCTCCTTCCTTTGTCCGCCTCCCCTCCGACACTCCATCCTCCATCCTCCCCCTGCCTCTGCTGCTCCGGCCTCCCCCACCACACCGCTTTGTCCTCCATCTTCCTCTCCCCCGCCACTTTGTGCTCCGTCCTCCCTCTTGCCGCTCCATCCTCCCCTGCCTGTGCTGCTCCGGCTTCCACCACCCTATCACTTCTCCTCCATCCTCCTCTCCCCCACGGATCTGTGCTCCGGCCTCCCCCTGCCGCTTCATCCTCCCCCTGCCTGGCAGCTGCATCCTCCCCCACCTCACCACTTCCTCCTCCTTCCTTTGTCCTCCTCCCCTCCGCCACTCCATATTCCATTCTCCCCCTGACTGTGCTGCTCCATCCTCCCCCACCCCGCCGCTTTGTCCTCCGTCCTCCTTCTCCCACCACTCTGTGCTCTGTCCTCCCTTTGCCTGTGCTGCTCCATCCTCCTCCACCACTTCCTCCTCCTTCCTTTGTCCTCCTCCTCTCTGCCACTCCATCGTCCCCCTGCCTGTGCTGCTCCATCCTCCCCCACCCCACTGCTTCATCCTCTGTCCTCCTTCCCCCGCCGCTCTGTGCTCCATCCTCCCCCTGCTGCTCTGTCCTCCCCCTGCCTGTGCTGCTCCATCCTCCCCCACCGCACTGCTTCCTCCTCCTTCCTTTATCCTCCTCCCCCCCGCCACTCCATCCTCTGTCCTCCCCTGCCTGTGCTGCTCTGGCCTCCCCCACTCCGCCGCTTCGTCCTCCGTCCTCCTCCCCCCCGCCGCTTTGTGCTCCATCCTCCCCCTGTCTGAGCCACTTCGTCCTCCCCTACCCTGCCGCTTCATCCTGTCCTCCCCCACCCCGCCGCTCTGTGCTTCATCCTTCCCCTGCCGCTCCTTCCTCCCCCTGCCTGTGCTGCTACATCCTCCCACACCCCGCCGCTACCTCCTCTGTCCTCCATCCTCCTCCCCCTGATGCTCTGTCCTCCCTCCTCCCCCCTGCCACCCAGTCTTTCCCCCGCCGCTCCTTCTTCAAAGTTCCTCCCAATTCAGCCCTCACCGCCTTCCCCATGCAATCTCTGTTTCAATATTCTAGAATACCCGATGCGTTAGAATCGGGCCACCATCTAGTTGCCACATAATCTTCTGTCCTCATGATACCATCTATTTTGTAAAATTCACCAGTGACACCCGCAGCAAAACAAGTGGGATGGTTTTCTTAGGCTTCCAAGCTACTCCCCCTGTCCTCCAAATGTAACAATGATTATTATGGCCAAATAGTACAATTTTGGTTTCTTCAGACCTTGGGACATGACTCGAAATATTTAGATTTATGTTCCTGTGTGCATTTGCAAAAATTAATCTAGGTTTTTTTTAGGTTTCTTTCGAAGTAATGGCTTCTTCCTGGCAGAGCGGCCTTTCAGCCCAGGTCAATATAGTACTTGTTTCACTGTGAATATTGACACAGTTTTACCAGCTTCAGCCATCATCTTCTCAAGGTCTATTGCTTTTGTTCTTGGGTTGATATGCACATGTTGGACCAAAGTACGTTCATCTCTGGGATACTGAACCCGTTTCCTTCCTGAGCGGTATGATGACTGAATATTCACATCTTTATAGTACTTGCTTATAAACTGTTCGTACAGATGAATGAGGCTCCTTTAGGTATTTGGAAATTGCACCCAAGGATGGAACAGACTTAAGCCAATCCACAGTTCCTTTCATGTTATCTTGGCTGATTTCGTTAGACTTTCCATGATGCTACACAAAGAAACAGTGTGTTTCAGGTGTGCATTAAAATACATCTACAGGAATGTCTTGAATTAACTTAGATGGTACCAAGCTTCCAAGTTCACAACATCATCATGTGGGATGTTCCAAATTGTTTAAAGTCATAGTAATCTCAGTGTATGTAAACTTGTGACTTTGCAGATAGTAATAAAAATGCCTTAAAACATTCTCTTTCTCTCATTATTCTGGCATTTGGTAAATATTAGTAATTATGGTAATCCTAATTGATATAAAACGGGAAAGATAGTGAGAAAGACATGCTTGTTTGTCTTTAGATATACTGTATGTTAACTTCTGGTTTCACCTCGAAGTTCCAAATTTTTCCGTTTTGATGGAGAAACTTAGAAGACAAGCACTAAGATTGTTCACACTTTAAATGGCGGTTCAGCTAACAACTATATCAACTGAATACCACATATGCATCAACTCTGACAAGCGCTGGTTTGTTTTAAAATGGGATAGCGGGGTAATCTGCTACTAGAGTCCTCAGGAGACCGGTTATCTCAAGTGAGAGTAAAAGGTTTGGGCTTTTTAACTTAAACTTCCTGATCTTTCTCTACGCTTGACATCATCTCTTGGGAAACCCCTTTATACATTAGCTGGTCAGACACTCTCCTGTTAATCTATTACAACCTATAAAAATTTCCACTTGATAGCAACCAGGATGGTATGGCTGAGCTACATAAAACCAAAAAAAGTGAATATCATAACTGAATCACTGACACAACCATCCGAATAGTGCACAAAATATTATAAAGTTTATTACGTGTATAACAATACAAAATGTGACCAAAAATACTACATTAACAGGCAGGAAACCTAAGATAAGAAGACGATAAACAGCCTAAGGGTGCATACCCACTTGTGTATGACTCACCGAGTCTCGCAGTGGCATTGCCTGGTGTGTCCACATGTATTTCTATGTGGCTGCAGGCTCCTGTCCAGGGAGCGGGCAGCTGTGCCAGGGGATTCCGAGTCAAGTGCAAGCGGTATATCATAACCTAAAGGAGAGACTTGATGGAAGGCATAGCATAAACACCTAGATCCATTTACTCCAAATTAGTACAAAAACATATATATTGAAAGCGTAATCGCCATTTTAATTTTTGTTCAATAATGATGTAGAGCAAGAGATTATAATAAACTTTCAAATATACTTTTAATAATGAAATCTGGTTGAAAACCATTCATAAACCTTCCACAAGGTGTCCCCACTACACTGTATGTGAAGATATATGTTCATTCTCACTCAGATCCATCTTCACACTGAATATGGGGCATGTAACCATATAAGGGAGGGAGTGTGGCCTACACTGTGTGAGAGCTCCTGATTTTAGGTGACAATGTATCAGATTACCTCAGGATACAGCACAGTTGCTAAGCAATGTCAGAATGTCAGGATCACTGCAAACTCCTCTTTCCTTCGCACAAGCTTCTGATCTGTCATCTGGCTCCACGCAGCTCAGTCATTATCTCTGTTAACCCCTTCTCTGCTGTCTCAGTGCACTGCTACCTATCAGCTGTTAGCCACACCCACACAGACATAAAACACAGTTTTTAAAAGAGCACAGAAAAATGTGAGAAAATATGTCATTTGGTACAAAAAAACATTATCTTAGCTGCTATGTGACCCATCAATAACAACCAGTGCAGTATTGTTTTTTTTGAAATTACATTTACCGTATATACTCGCGTATAAGCCGAGTTTTTCAGCCCAAAAATTGGGCTGAAAAGTACCCCCCTCGGCTTATACGCGAGTCAGTGCTGTATACCGATGTATACATCGGTACATACCGATGTATACATCGGTATACAGCAGCCCCCGCATCCCCGGTAATCCAGGCCCCCCAGCGTCTCTCCGGTCACCTGAAAAGCAAACTATACTTATCAGTGTCCGCTGTCCGCGCCCGCTCGCCTCTGCCGTCTGCGATCCTCCATCTTCATGCGGCGTCTTCCGGTTTCCTGTGCTCGTCGCAGGGAATGACGTCATTCCCTGCGACGAGCACAGGAAACCGGAAGACGCCGCATGAAGATGGAGGATCGCAGACGGCAGAGGCGAGCGGGCGCGGACAGCGGACACTGATAAGTATAGTTTGCTTTTCAGGTGACCGGAGAGACGCTGGGGGGGCCCTGGATTACTGGGGCCCTGTATACTACCGCTGGGGCTGCAATCTACTTCCACTGGGCTGTATATACTACCACTGGGGCTGTATATACTACCACTGGGGCTGTATATAGCACTGGGGCTGTATATACTGCTGGGGCCCTGTATACTACCGCTGGGGCTGCAATCTACTACCACTGGGGCTGTATATACTACCACTGGGGCTGTATATACCACTGGGGCTGTATATACTGCTGGGGCCCTGTATACTACCGCTGGGGCTGCAATCTACTACCACTGGGCTGTATATACTACCACTGGGGCTGTATATACTACCACTGGGGCTGTATATACCTGTGGGGCTGCTGTATACTACCACTGGGGCTGTATATACCTCTGGGGCTGCTGTATACTACCACTGGGGCTGTATATACCTGTGGGGCTGCTGTATACTACACTGGGGCTGTATATACTTCTGGGGCTGCTGTATACTACCACTGGGGCTGTATATACCTCTGGGGCTGCTGGATACTACCACTGGGGCTGTATATACCTCTGGGGCTGCTGGATGCTACCACTGGGGCTATATATACCTCTGGGGCTGCTGTATACTACCAATGGGGCTGTATATACCTCTGAGGCTGCTGTATACTACCACTGGGGCTGCTGTATACTACCACTGGGGCTGCTGTATACTACCACTGGGGCTGCTGTATATACCTTTGGGGCTGCTGTATACTACCTCTGGGGCTGCTGTATACTACCTCTGGGGATGCTGTATACTACCACTGGGGCTGTATATACCTCTGGGGATGCTGTATACTACCACTGGGGCTGTATATACCTCTGGGGCTGCTGTATACTAACTACTGGAGCTGCTGCTGTATATACCACTGGGGCTGCTGCTGTATACTACCACTGGGGAGGCTGCTGTATACTACCATTGGGGGGCCTGTATACCACACTGCTGGGGCTGTATACCTGTGCTGGAGTCCACCCTCGGCTTATACACGAGTCAATAGGTTTTCCCAGGTTTTGGGGGCAAAAGTAGGGGGGTCGG
This sequence comes from Allobates femoralis, assembly GCA_033576535.1. Classification (NCBI taxonomy): domain Eukaryota; kingdom Metazoa; phylum Chordata; class Amphibia; order Anura; family Aromobatidae; genus Allobates; species Allobates femoralis. Next base: position 76,348,092 of record JARQOC010000003.1, on the reverse strand, counting down.
CTTATACACGGGTCGGCTTATACACGAGTATATACGGTACATTTTAATAAAAGCTATAAAGTGCTTTTTTTTATAGAAATTCATATATAATTATTCTAAGAAGTTCAAGGATTAAAATTAATCCAGTATTGAATAGAATGAACAAGCTAAATACAAATATAAAGCAACTTTACAGATCCCAAGAAGTATAGAAATATAACTAGGTGCTATATGCAGGCTAGATATTGAATAGCTATAAAGTGTTGTATTTGTGTATAAAATATGCTTCAGTAAAAAGGACAGGGAGCTTATCCAATATGGAGTAGGCAAAAATAAACTAGACGAAATCTCATTATATAGCACACTGAAATAGTGCAGCTGCACCATATAACATAGGGGCTACCATATTCCATCTATATAGTAACATTAAACAACGGTAGATATCATTTTTTTTAATGCATGTTATCAGTTACAGAATTAAAAGCAGTATATGCCAATATCAAAAGTGTAAAATATAAAAGGGAGGGGGACAAGAGGCGCAATAGTGCCCTATCACTAGTGACACTAGTGTAGTGTGGTGGTGCTATGGAGCCGCTCACCTGGTCCAGTTGTGGTCCCCACAACTGGTTTGAAGGCGTTTCGGAATCAATGTTCCAAGCTGCTGCAGGACCTCCACCTACCACTGGATAGTGGTATGATCCAAGGAAAATGATGGGAGTGATGGTGTACCACGGTCCGCGCTGCTCTGGGTTCAGAATAACTCACCAAAGAGCCAATCAACTTTTCATCCTCTTTATTCCTCCTACGCGTTTCAGCGCCACACCCGGCGCCTTCCTCAGAGACTCCTCCTTAGAATATCCCTGAGGAAGGCGCCGGGTGTGGCGCTGAAACGCGTAGGAGGAATAAAGAGGATGAAAAGTTGATTGGCTCTTTGGTGAGTTATTCTGAACCCAGAGCAGCGCGGACCGTGGTACACCATCACTCCCATCATTTTCCTAATATCAAAAGTGTTCCCTTGTGATATAATGTTTGAGCCTAAAAAAGGACCTAGGCTAGATCTTGTAGACCACCACAAGCACCTTGACGTGCGTTTCACCAGCAATAGGCTTTGTCTCCCCATGATCAGTAGATTAAGCCAGGGTTCATGTGTACTGGCGCCTTAAAGGGAACCAACCACCAGGATTTAACCACCTGTAAATCAGTGCAGCAGGTGATTGATGTGTGCAGCATGACATCACTATTTGTGTTTCTTTTTATTCCTCCCCAGTGGGCTTATCTTTCTGTTGTTACCCGAAGGAGTACGGCTTACAGCAGAAAGACAAGCCCACAGGAAAGAAATACAAAAAACTCCAATAGTCATGCTGCACTCAACAATCACCTGCTGCATCGCACTAAATCTTTGTGGTTGGTTCCCTTTAAGCATTTTGTTGGTCATCTATTTCATTCATTAAATTAAAAAATTGTAGACAGAGGTTCTCATACACTCAACACAACTGTGATCTGCACACTGCATGTATGGAGCTTGCTCACCACCACCTGAGCATGCTCTATCTATGTGGTGCAAATGCCAGATGTGCTTTACAAGTGGTAGACAAGACTGACTGCAGCGTTCAGAGCTAGAGGTTTAGCCTCACGTGTGCCTGTGTCAGTAGTGACTGCTACACTTATGTCCTTCTGACCCCATTATCCGCACTGAAGCTTTATTGTGGGTGCATAAGGCATTGTTTTGGTAGCAGGGAGGAAGGGTTCTACTTAAAGCCCCATGTCTGTTTTGGCTGGACTTCATAGGAGATAAAAACACTTCAATATTTTAGTATTGCAGTGTATTAGACAAACATCTAGCTGATTCCTACCCCAAGTCCCTTAGGAGGACCAATAAAAAATGAAAAAAAGAAATAAAAAAAAATTAAAAAGTATATGACTAAATGTTCATATCACCCCCTTCTCCTGGAGCGTAAATCCAATCTAAAAATCAAAAAGAAAACTAACATATTTGGTATTGCTGAGTGCTGAACTGTACAAACTAATGAAATATCATATTTTTCCATATGATAAATGCCTACAAAAATTGAAATTGTGAACTGCAGTTTTTATATGTTTACACTGCCCCCCCGCCATGTTAACATCTCTCAATATTGTGTCCCCATTTCATGTTGTCCCCTCTCTATATTCATTCTGTGTCCTCTCGTCACACTATGCCCTCAGACTGCTCACCACGTTGCCTTCTCAAACTGTATCTCCATTTCACACTGTCCCCCTACAGTGTGTGATGGTCACCACAGCACCCAATGCAGTATGACATCCACAAAAGACCCTCATTATAATATACTAGATGTGGAGGGTGATGTCATGATGGGGGCAGGTTCTATGGTACTGGTCATGGCGGCAGTCTCCCCCCTGTCCACGCCCTATTTTTCCCCTTGCTGTCTTCTCCACTCTGTGCTCTCTCCTTTGACCTGTCTCCCTCCTGTGCGCTCCCCCCATGTGATGTCTTCTCCACTCATGTGCTCTCTCCTTTGAGCTGTCTCCCCCTGTACCCTCTCCCTTCTGTATGCAGTCCTTCTCCCCTCTGTGCTCTCACCGCTCTATGCAGATATGCAGACTCTATCCCCCTGTGCTGTCTTCTACTCACTGTGCTCTGTCTGATGGATGAGGTCTTTTTCCCCTTGTGATCTCCCCTCTGTGCTCTCTCTTTTGAGCTGTCTCCCCTGTGCATTCTCTCTCTCCTTGGTCTTTGCTTGCCCCTCCCCTGTGCGCTCTCTCTGCCCCCTGTGTTCTCTCTCTGCCCCCTGTGTACTCTCTCTGCCTCTGTGCTCTTTCTCTGCTCCCTGTGCATGCTTTCTGCCCCTCGTGTGCTCTCTGTGCCCTCTTGTGCACTCTCTTTGCCCCTGGAGTCCCCTGTGTGCTCTCTGTGCTGCTACCGCTAATGTGCTAGTACCACCAGTAGACACAATATTTGCACACTCTTCACTCTCTACCCCATGTGGTCTTTCTGCCCCCTGTGCACTCTCTCTGCACCCTGTGTGCTCACTCTGCCCCCCTGTGAATGCTTTTTGCACCCTGTGTGCTGTCTGTGCCCCCCTGTGTGCAGTCTGTGCCCCCCTGTGTGCAGTCTGTGCCCCCTGTACACTCTCTGTGCCTCCCCTTTGCACTCCCTGTGCCCCCTCTGTGCGGCAGCGGTCTGACTAACTGCGCCTGCATACGATTTGGCATTCAGAAATATGCAACAGTGATGTCGGATGCAGTCTGTGGGCAGCGTGCGTGATGTGTTCCTGGCTTCAGTATCAGATAATTTTGGGTCTGGTTGTTAGCAGTACCATTGGCGGTATTGTGCAAGGGGCCTCTACCGCTATTGGGTGCCATATTTGCACACCCATCACTTGGGTATGCAAATATGGCTGCCGCAGTGCATGATGACAAATGGGTCCTAACAATTATGTAAGTAGATAGTCACCACCACTCCCCTATATATAGTACTATGGCCTTCATAGCACCCTATACAATATTATGGCCACCACAGTCCCCCATACAGAATAATAGCCCCCATAATTTCCCCCATAGCTCCTGGTATAATATCCACCACAGCCACCTATTTAGTATCGTCACCACAGCACCCAGTAAAATTTCACCTCATTTACTATGATGTCCATCACATTGTCTCATATGATATCTAACATAGGCTCACAGCCCCTTATATATAATATGATATATTAGCACCCAACAGAGTGTGGCGCCCCGCAACGAGTGCGTCACAGGAGGGAATTGCAGCCATAAATGCAGCAGCAATATTCTCTGACCCAGCAGTCAAATGGTTAACTCAGAGATCCATACCCTGCATGCATCACCTAGTCTAGAGGGCCAATCAAGGTCCTGGTGGGCGGAGTGCAAGGGTAGTGTGTAGTGGAAGTTAGTCTTTAGATAAAAAAAGAAGAGTCTGAAGTCTGGGGAAGTAACAGCAACCTAGAAGACCTCTGCAGACTCCTAGCTCTGCAACCTAGGAGAGGGGGTTGCACAGTCCCGTGCGACCCCCTGGCCACCCTCGTTGGCCGTCTCCCTACCAACTACGGGCATCATCATGTGGGTCCAAAACCATCCCGTGCCCATCTACAGCCGGTTTGCTGGTACCAAAGCTAGCATCAGTTCAGCTCTGCTATGCGATCCAGAGGAGTGGAGGGACCGCTTTACAGGAGCACCCCACCATCACCAAGGCTCCCCAAAACATCCAGAACGTATACCCCGGATAGGGCATTCAAGCAGCCTCCCTGTACCCGATCTGGTATTCCTGGGCGACAACGGCACAGTACTTAGATAGAATGGAGGAACACCGCGGATCTCTGAGGGACACCTATCACTGCTGAGTCCACCCGGTCTGCTACCTACAACTGTATTCCATGTATTGCTTGCTGGTTAAAGTAAAGAACCCGTTACAGAGACTTACAGTGTCCGTGCTTTCTTATGAACTGTCCATCCGCATGCTAAGTTAACCGCAGCTGCCTCACAACATCTTGTGCAGCTTCTGGCTCCGGGGATCATCGCTTAGCCTGTGGGGAGCATTCCATCTTGCTGCATTCCATCCCCCGGAGGCCCCGCAGCGTCGGTAAGACTTACCGAAACACTCATAGGTGGCGTCACAAAACAATTAACCCCTTAATCTGTTCCCACAAGACGTCTTCATCACTTTTGATCTGCACTCAACCGGGCCCCACTACCGGCAGGCGCGGTCCACCCGTGACAAGGAGGAGGAAGCTACTGCCTGTCTAAACCGGAGTCCCGGCCATGGTGAGTCAAGAGTATGATATCCACCTCAGTCTGCTATGCAGTATAGTCCCATCTGCCCCCAATATAATTATCCCACAGTTCTAAATACAATATGTTCACCAGTGCCCGTCATTACTATGATGTCCCCAACAGACCCTCATTTGATGTCCCCCACAGCCCCCATTTAATAGCAAAATATAGGAATAAATATTAAATACCAGAAAAATAGACAGTGGCACTCACCATGATGATCTTTATCACTTTATTGCGGTATCCAAGAACACATTCCGGAAAAACAAACGGTGGGGGAGGGAGGTGCGGGAGCGAGGACGACGGCAACCGTTTCGCAGCTCAGTGGCCGCTTCTACGGGTCCTGACAGATGTCAGGACCCGTAGAAGCGGCCACTGAGCTGCGAAACGGTTGCCGTCGTCCTCGCTCCCGCACCTCCCTCCCCCACCGTTTGTTTTTCCGGAATGTGTTCTTGGATACCGCAATAAAGTGATAAAGATCATCATGGTGAGTGCCACTGTCTATTTTTCTAGTATTTAAACTTGGTCACTTACATATAGTGTGCACCTCCATTCAATCTATACCTTCGGTCAGAGAGGATCGCTCTGGATCTCACCGGTTGCACACCACGGATAGTGCCCAGTTTTCCTTTTCTTTTCTGAGACTATAGGAATAAATATACCTGAATTAAAAAAGTTTAAACTCACCTAATCCAGGTTCCCTGTACTCTTTAATGTTGAATAGCAGTGGGCACTGGATGGCATGATGCAGTGATGTCATAGTGCCGCTCGATGTCTTGTCATGTGTAGCCTGTGCCGCAGTCTTCTTCAACTGCTCTGCAGTGATTCAAATGTGTTTAATTCCTTTTGGTACCTTCAGGGCTAATGTCAGTAGCTGCTGCAGTATTGCTGTTCATGGTCTGCTGTGGCTCTGCAGTTGAGATGTTGTGTGTCAGGTTGTCTACGCCCCTAGTCTTTAAATAATTCCCTTTCCCACCAGCAGGTGTCATTGATAGAGTTTAGTCTCTGCTGTGACCTTGTGCTGTGAAGACGTAGTGCTATGTTAAAGAAGCGTTCTTGAAGCAAACCGCATTGTGAGAATCATCTGTTGGGAGTTTTGTTCCTTTCCCTGGGTAGAGGTGAGGGGGTGTTAGCCCAGGTCTAGATAGGAGCAGGCCAATTTTGGCGGCCCAGACATCTCCACCTGTAGGGGTAACTCTGAGATCGGGGTCAGCTGGGGAACCCCAGTCTACAGGGTCAGACTATCTTCCCTTATTCCCTCAGCCCATCTCTGCCTTCCTGCTACTACTCCACAAGGTGCATCCTGGAAGTAGCCTGCATTCTGATGGAGTTACTGGAGAAGAAGTAAGCTGATTACAGCTCCAATGCTCCTCTCCTGGGCGGCGCTCACATCAATTGAATTTGCAACTTTCAGATGCTAATACAATTGAGTGCGGGGCTTTAAAGCCGGTCAGTGGTGTGCAGGTTAGTGGTGTTAGTGATTCACTGACACTGCTCACCTGTGTGCCTGTACCCTGGCCATCAGGGTTCTGAATGCCTGCGGCAAGAGGAAGGTTCTGGGAGGCAGCAGACATTCAGCAATGTCATTTTTTTGGGGAGGCAAAATGTAGCTCCCTAGGCAGAAGCCTACCCTGCCTACTTCTCGGCCCTGGTTATGAGTTATTCTTCTAGACGGTCATTACAGATCTGCCCCATTGTTTTAAAGTTCTTCGTGTTAGCTCACACTAACTGCAGGGGCGACCGTTATATACCTCTTTGTCATATCATGTCCAGAGCTGCAAGTGCTCCAGCATAAATCAATACCAGATTGTGCTTGTGAGACAAATGAAAACCCTAACACAATAGACAAAAAGGTGCTAACTTCAAAAATAGATTGGGAGGATCTGATTTTTTAATAGACTTCCGTGTGAACCAAATACCAAGACTCTCTGGCTTAGCTCTACATCCCAAGGGACCAATGCCTTCCTATTTTGCTGCATTAAGACTAGAATATCATAGAATGACAGAATGGGAAATATTGAAGATTAATGAGATGCAGTCATTGTTAGCTCAGAGGCGTCCACCAAGTTCAGCCTTTCTCAGACTCACCTAGAGAAAAACAAAACTAAACAGTCTGTGAAATACCGTGCCCCCCTCATCCAGCCACCAGACAACATCAAATTGTCAAAGCACCACTCCGGTGTTTTTTTTTCCACTGTACTGCTTGAGAGTAGTGCTTTAAATCTAAGTCCTCTGACCCCTATATTACACTCACCTTCCAGTGGCTTCATCTTTTATTACTGCCGCTCCAGTCAGTCTCCTGGGATCTGTGACCTGTTGGCAGCTCCAGTGTTTCATTGAGCGTGTCGGAGGTCACAAGTCTATGAGAACCTCGCCCTTGTCTCACCAGGAATGTACATAGAAATCAAGGGGTGCCACTGCAAAAGTTCTAATTTGGCCCCCCCCCCAAAAAAAATAAAAAAAAGTCAAATACTTTAAAATTAATATTTAGCTTCATCACATAAGAACATATCACAACTTTCCAACCCTTACAAAATAATTTTACTCTTATTGGACCTTTCATTGCACCTGTAAAGTGCCCCACAAACACTGTATAATACCTCCACAGTTCCCTCAACACATACACAATATGATGACCCTACTGTACCCAACTTAAACTACCCCGAATGGTGACCCCAACACAGTGTGATTCCCCATACAGCCCTCCTTGCAGTATAATGGGCCTACATCTACTATATAATTGCCTAATGTTCTCTGTCTGTCACGGAAATCGCGCACCAGCGTCAGGGCGCTCATTGGTGGCTGCCAGCGGAGTATGCAAAACAGCCGCGCGCATTCAAAATTCGCACCAAAATGAAACCCAGCGACAGCGGTGCATTGGCGCTGCTGTTGCTGGGATACGCGCGTCCAGCCGCCGCCATCGTCGGGAGATCAGCGGGATCTCCTGACGGTGGCTGCAGTGTGCGCGAGCCAGCCGGGAGATGACTGGCATCAGCCAGTCATCCCTCAGCTGGCGAGCCGCTGACTTCTGTGCAGCAGTAGCTCAGTCGTGGCCACCTGCCGCACAGAGGTCCACGGCGAGCCAGCGGCGATGCCCTTCACGGCATTCAAACCGCGCACCAAGCCACGTTACTTTTCTGATGGGTCGCCGCGTCGACCAATCAGAGAAGTAGCGCGACTTGGTGCGCGGTTTGAACGCCGCTCGGGGCACCGCCGCTGGCTCGCCGTGGATCTCTGTGCGGCAGGTGGCCACAGCTGAGCTACTGCTGCACTGAGGTCAGTGGCTCGCAAAATAAACTTCCTTCTCATCCCTCATATCCTCCCCATCTCACAACCCTAAACAGCTTTTCAACACTTTCAATTCTCTCCTCCGTCCCTCAGCACCTCCTCCCTCCCTTCTCATTTCTGCTGAAGACTTTGCCTTCTTCTTTAAGGAGAAGATTGATAACATCAGAGAAAGCTTTGGCCCACAGCGCCCTATGCCCCTCCTCATAATTGCTCAGCCATGTTCTCCCAAAGCCAGCTTATCCACCATGACAGAATATCAGCTCCCGTCCCTTCTGTCAAGATCACATCTCACCACTTGCATGCTCGACCCGCCCCTGTCTCACCTCATCCCCAACCTGGCCACAGTTTTCATCCCAGCCCTAACACATCTCTTCAACCTTTCACTTACAAGTGGTGTCTTCCCCTCATCCTTCAAACATGCCTCAATTACACCCATCCTCAAAAAGCCTTCCCTCGACCCATCCTCCACTGCTCCCTTATGCCTCAAAACTGCTGGAACAGCATGTCCATCTTGAACTGTCCTCCCACCTCTCCTCCTGCTCCATTTTTGACAGGTTACAATCTGGCTTCTGAATGCATCACTCTACTGAAACTGCCTTAACTAAAGTCACCAATGACTTACTAACCGCCAAGAGAAAGCGACACTACTCTGTCCTCCTTCTTGACCTGTCTTCCGCCTTTGACACTGTAGACCATTCCCTCCTGTTACAGATTCTCTCATCTCTTGGCATCACAGACTTGGCCCTGTCCTGGATCTTGGCGTACCTAACACATCGGACTTTCAGCATTTCCCTCTCCCACACCACCTCCTCACTTCGCCCCCTGTCTGTCCATGTTCCCCAAGGCTCAGTTCTACTCTTCTCCATCTACACCTTTGGCCTGGGACAGCTCATAGAATCCCATGGTTTGCAGTATCATCTCTACGCTGAGGATATGCAGATCTACCTCTCTGGACCTGACATCACCTCCTTACTGACCAAAATCCCACAATGTCTGTCCGCTATTGCATCATTCTTTTCTGCTCGCTTTCTAAAACTGAACATGGACAAAACAGAATTCATCATCTTTCCCTCATCTCACTCTACCCTTCCACCAGACCTATCCATCGAAGTCAATGTCTGCTCACTTTCCCCAGTCCCGCATGCTCGGTGCCTTGGGGTCATCCCCGACTCCGCCTTCTCTTTCAAGCCACATATCCAAGCCTTGACAACTCATGCTAACTCCAACTCAAAAATATTTCCAGCATCCGTACATTCCTTGACCAAGAAACCACAAAAACACTCATGTATGCCCTCATTATCTCCCGCCTCGACTATTGCAACCTCCTACTCTCTGGTCTCCCCTCTAGCACTCTTGCACCACTCCAATCTATCCTCAACTCCACTGCCCGAATAATCCACCTGTCTCCCCATTATTCCCCAACCTCTCCTAACTGCCAATCCCTTCACTGGCTTTCTATTGTCCAGAGGCTCCAGTTTAAAACCCTAACTATGACATACAAAGCCATCCACAACCTGTCTCCTCCATACATCTGTGACATGGTCTCCCGGTACTTACCTACACGCAACCTCCGATCCTCTCAAGATCTTCTCTACTCCCTTCTTATCTCTTCTTCCCACAACTGCATACAAGATTTCTCCCGTACTTCCCCTATAGTCTTGAAATCTCTGCCCCAACACATCAGACTCTCACCCACCGTGAAAACCTTCAAAAAGAACCTAAAGGCCCACCTCTTTCGACAAGCCTAAAACCAGCAGTAAGCCTCAGTCTACTGAACCACTGCACGACCAGCTTTACCCTCTCCTAGTGTATCCTCACCCATCCCTTGTAGACTGCAAGCCCTTGCGGGCAGGATCCTCACTCCTTCTGTACTTGTGTGTGTGACTCACCGTAGCCGGGACTTCACGGGGCAGGCGTTTTCTCTTCTCCCTGTCATGGAACCATGCCTGCGGCAGTGGGGCCCGGTGGTCCAGAACAAAACGGGCTGAACAGGTAGGGGGTTAATTTACTGTCGTGACGCCACCTGTGAGAGTTCCGGTGATTCCACCTTGGGCTCCGGGGGATGGGATGCAGCAAGATGGAACGCTCCCCACAGGATGAGCGGGAGTCCCCGGGGCCTGGAGCTGCACAAGATGTTGTGAGCAGCTGCTGCACTTCTAGCATGCGGAGATGGACAGTTCTGAAAAAGGCACGGACACTGATAGTCTCTGTAACGGGTACTTTACTGTAACGAGCAGGTGATACATGGTGTACAGTTAACGGTAACGACCGGGTGGACTCCGCAATGACCATGTTTCTCAGAGCTCCGCAGTGTTCCTCCATTCTAACTTATTCTGGGTGAGTTGCCGTTGTCTCCTTTGAGTGCCAAGGTCGGGTACAAGGGGCTACTTAAATTGCCCTGCCGGTGTGTACGTTCCGGTGTGAAGGGTAGTCTGGGTCCTTTTGGTAGGTACTCCGCTGGCAAGACGGCTCTGTTTGCAGCGGCGGTGGGGTACTCCTGTAGAGCGGTCCCTCCACTCCTGCTTTGCATAGCAGTGTTAAACGACTACCAGCTTCGGAACCAGTGATCCGGTTGTAGATGGGCGCGGGTATAGTTTGACCCGTAGATGATCGCCCAGGGTCTGGTTTTGAAGCACCGGGTAATGGCGCCCAACCGGTGGTGGCCCGGGGGCTGCACGGAACTGTGCAGAGCCCCTCTCCTACGTTCCTTTCTGCCACGTCTTCTTCCTCCTTCTCCTTCTACATTCTCCTCACACACTACTCCTACACTCTGCCCACCAGGACCTTATTGGCCCTCTATTCTGATGTGCATGAAGGGTATGGAGCTCTGAGTTTTAACCATGTCATCGCTTAGTCAGAGAATATTACAGCAGCAGTCTGGGCTGCAATACACTCCTGTGACGCACTCGTTGCGGGGCGCCACATGTACATTGTATTGCTCATGTTTATTGTTCTTCTCTATGTATGCCCTTTCACATGTAAAGCAACATGGAATAAATGGGGCTATAATAATGAATGATAATAATAATAGTCATCCATATATTATAATGCATCCCCCATAGGCATCCATATATTATAATGCAGCCACAATAATCCTCTATATATTATATTGCTCAGCATAGTCCTCCATATATTATATTGCAGCCCATAGGTCTCCATAGGTCTCCATATATTATTATGCTTACCCCATAGTCCTCCATAAAATATAATGCATCACCCATAGTTCTCCATATATTATAATGCACACCACATAGTCCTCCATATATTATAATGCACACCACATAGTCCTCCATATATTATAATGCACATCACATAGTTCTCCATGTATTATAATGCACATCACATAGTTCTCATTATATTATAATGCACATCACATAGTTCTCCATATATTATAATGCACATCACATAGTTCTCCATATATTATAATGCACACCACATAGTCCTCCATATATTATAAGGGCCACATCACACACACAGATATCTGTGCAGATATTGTTCGCAGATCTCTGGTTGCAGTGAATTCATGGACCCATTGTTCCATTTTGTGGCTGTATACAAATGTAACAATGTGTCCATGATTTCACTACAACCAGAGATCTGCGAACAATATCTGCCCAGATATCTGTGTGTGTGACGTGGCCCTAATGCACATCACATAGTCCTCCATATATTATAATGCACACCACATAGTCCTCCATATATTATAATGCACATCACATAGTTCTCCATATCTTATAATGCACACCACATAGTCCTCCATATATTATAATGCACATCACATAGTCCTCCATATATTATAATGCACACCACATAGTCCTCCATATATTATAATGCACATCACATAGTTCTCCATATATTATAAGGCATTCATGCAGAATTTTCCTGACAACAAACTGATCGCCATTTTTGTGTGGGCACATAGCCTTAGAGGTCTGAAAATGAATGAAGGAATGTAGAATTCAAACAGAATCTGAATTTTATTAGCTATAGGTGACCAGTAGGAAATGGGAAAATTGTTTTCCATGTCAAAGATCTCCATAGCCTATAAACTGCCTGACACATGGTTAGTGATACCTTTTGCCACTCTGCAGATGTTTTCTTACCTTGTGTGGCTGATTTCATTTGGCAGACACTTCTCCATTTCCTCTTCCTTCCAGGGACAAGTATTCTTCTCTATTTCCTGTACAGCCGACTACTATACATATTTTATTATTTACTCACCTGCATATTTATGTTTTGTCACAAATACTTGTTCTGGTAAATTCGGAAATTGGAAAGGAAGCTCAAGGATGTTCTCTATTTATGGCTTGCAGGTAATATATAAGTTAGAGTACAAGTACTGTAGTATGACAAGCAGCGCAGAACATGGAAAATGCTTGTAAAATTGCTCTATAGCTGTTTTCAGGATCTATAAAATAGACAGAAGTAATTGATGCTAAACACATTCATGTTACTGGTGCATCTCAATGAATTAGAATATCATCAAAAAGTAAATTTATTTCAGTCATTCAATCCAAAAAGTGAAACACATAGATTATATAGAGCCATTATGTGGCACTCCAGAGTCCGGATGCCACAACGTCATTTCCTCCCTCGGGGGGTAGTGTCATACCTGAAAGCAACAGAGGTTATCCACACCAGGCAAACCCAAAGCACACAACACCTTTCTGCCTCCAGGCCTGAAGGGGGAGCTCTAAAGTCCGGGTTCAGGGTAGCTCCCCTATAAAATTCTGGTCTGGGGCGGAGTTAGTCAGTTGAGGTCCTAGGAGGACTGAGGAAGACATCCTGTGGACTGGAGCAGTGCTAAGCTCATCCCAAGATAGCTGAACCTAGCTTAAGGGACCTAAGACAAGGGTCTCAGGAATTGGAGGAAAGCCTGGGGAGTGGAGCGGTGTCGAGCTCATGCCAAATGAGAGAGGAGAACTGGCGGACACCGGAGTCCAAGGCTGTGCAGGGCCTAACATCTCAGAAGCCAACACTGGAGGGTGGGGGATTTCAAGTCCCCTATCCACACCAAAGTGCCCGCAGGCAAAGCAGTGTGAAGAGCCCAGGAGCAGCCGCCAGAGAAGTGGGGCTGGAGAAGGACTTAAGATGCCTGTCAAACCGGCACAATGCAGGAGAGAGAGGGTCTCAGGTCAGCTTAAGGCAGCAATAGGGACCCACAGAAAGAGAGCAGCAAGGAGGCCTCAGAACCTTCCGGGTTAGGAGAACCCCGAGTTGCTCCCAGGTTGCACGGACTCCCAGTAACATCACCTTGCATCAGTACCACCAGTAAAGGACCTGAGGAACCAACAAACCGTGAGTCTGTCTGTTACTTTGCGCCCTCCATCCTGCACCCTACAACCTTTCAACATCCACTGCCCTGGGGACCCGCTCCACCCGTGGGGAGAAACTACATCCGAGATGTCCGTCCATCGTGCCCAGAGGATCTGGGTTACCCATAGCCGCAAACCACGGGTGGTGTCACGAACTTTATCCCTAAAACATTTCCACTCCATTTTTAGTGACTCTGCAGGGCCACAGAAGCCAGGTCTCAGCCCCCAAGAGACCAAACCAGCCCGGTTCCGAGTACCTTATGGCCCTGGGGGCGAGTCAATTACACACAAAGTGATTTATTTCAAATGTTTATTTCTGTTAATATTGATGATTATTGCTTACAGCTAATGAAAACTCATAGAACATTATTTCAGAAAATTAAAGTACAGAGGATGAAGGTTGTCAGCCACACTGCCGTATTCCACGAGACATCAAAGGGTGAATATAACATTGATTTCTTAGTCAATGTGTTTCAGGGCACCCTGGCCCCTTCATCAGGGCAAATCAATATCATATTGCCATGTTTCAGAGAGGACTAATAAATCAATATTATTTACACCCTTGGATGTCTCGTGCAATACAGCAGCACGGTTTATAATCCTTCATCTTCCCTATTCTATATGCACAACATTGGGGACTGCAGCAGCCATGATATGTAGTGATGAGCAAGTATGCTCGCCGGTACTCGGTGCTCGCCCGAGCATCTCAGTACTCGGGATGCTCAGACCTCGCCGAGTACAGGCGAGATGCTCGGGCTCATGCTCGGGTCCACCTCCCTGCATGTTGGCGCTCTTTTCAGAGCTAGCCCACATGCAGGGATTGGCTGCCTCACACTGTAATGCCATAAGCTATAGATTTCCCCATAGGTTAACATTGGGCTTGGTGCTCAGGTCGAGCACCCGAGCATCGAGCACCCGAGCATTTTACTGCTCGCCCATCACTAGTGATATGCTTTTAGAGTGGTTGTGACTCTCACAACCACACAAGGTGAAGCCTCTGATAAATATTTAGGTCATATTTTATCTCTCAGACCCTTCATCCTCCCTACTTTAATTTTCTGAGATAATGACCTACGAGTTTCCATTGGCTGTAAGCCATAATCATCAACATTAACATAAATAAACACTCGAAATAGATCATTCTGTGTGTAATGACTCTCTGTAATATATGGGTTTCACTTTATGTATTGAATTACTGAAATAAATTATCTTTTTGATGATATTCTAGTTCATTGACATGCACTTGTACATTATAATAATAATAATAATAATAATAAATCTTTATTCCGCCGCGCTTTACAATACAGTGGGTAATAGATGAACATACACAGTATAATACAGTAAGAAAATACACAATATAATACAGTAATTCCAGAGAAAGAATACAGTACAATAATAGGAAACAATACAATAAGCATAGAATCAATGTAAAAAATACAGTCATGGCCAAAAGTTTTGAGAATGATACAAATATTAATTTTTACAAAGTCTACTGCTTCAGTTTTTCTAATGGCAATTTGCATATACTCCAGAATGTCATAAAGAGTGATCAGCTTAACAGCAATTACTTGCTAAGTCAATATTTGCCTACAAAATGAACTTTAACCCCCAAAACACATTTCAACATCATTGCAGTCCTGCCTTAAAAGGAGCAGCTAACATCGTTTTAGTGATTGTTCCATTAACACAGGTGTGGGTGTTGATGAGGACAGGGCTGGCAATCAATCAGTCATGATTAAGTGAGAATGACACCACTGGACACTTTAAAAGGAGGCTGGTGCTTGGTATCATTGTTTCTCTTCAGTTAACCATGGTTATCTCTAAAGAAACACGTGCAGCCATCATTGCACTGCACAAAAATGGCCTAACAGGGAAGAGTATCGCAGCTAGAAAGATTGCACCTCAGTTAACAATCTATCGCATCATCAAGAACTTAAAGGAGAGAGCTTCCATTGTTGTCAAAAAGGCTCCAGGGCGCCCAAGAAAGACCAGCAAGCGCCAGGACCGTATCTTAAAACTGTTTCAGCTGCGGGATCGGACTACCAGCAGTGCCGAGCTTGCTCAGGAATGGCAGCAGGCTGGTGTGAGTGCTTTTGCACGCACTGTGAGGCGGAGACTCTTTGAGAAAGGCCTGGTTTCAAGGAGGGCAGCAAAGAAGCCACTTCTCTCCAGAAAAAACATCAGGGACCGACTGATATTCTGCAAAAGGTACAGGGAGTGGACTGCTGAGGACTGGGGTAAAGTCATTTTCTCTGATGAATCCCCTTTTCGATTGTTTGGGACATCTGGAAAACAGCTTATTCGGAGAAGAAGAGGTGAGCGCTACCACCAGTCTTGTCTCATGCCAACTGTAAAGCATCCTGAAACCATTCATGTGTGGGGTTGCTTCTCAGCCAAGGGAATCGGCTCACTCACAGTCTTGCCTAAAAACACAGCCATGAATAAAGAATGGTACCAGAATGTCCTCCAAGAGCAACTTCTCCCAACCGTCCAAGAGCAGTTTGGCGCCCAACAATGCCTTTTCCAGCATGATGGAGCACCTTGCCATAAAGCAAAGGTGATAACTAAATGGCTCAGGGAACAAAACATAGAGATTTTGGGTCCATGGCCTGGAAACTCCCCAGATCTTAATCCCATTGAGAACTTGTGGTCAATCATCAAGAGACGGGTGGACAAACAAAAACCAACAAATTCTGGCAAAATGCAAGCATTGATTATGCAAGAATGGACTGCTATCAGTCAGGATTTGGTCCAGAAGTTGATTGAGAGCAGCCAGGGAGAATTGCAGAGGTCCTGAAGAAGAAGGGTCAACACTGCAAATATTGACTTGCTGCATTAACTCATTCTAACTGTCAATATAACCTTGTGGTACTCATAATATGATTGCACTTATATTTCTGTATGTGATATAAACATCAGACAAACACAAATAAAAACCAGAGGGCAGCAGATCATGTGAAAATATAATTTTGGTGTCATTCTCAAAACTTTTGGCCATGACTGTACAATACAATAGATAAAGCAAAAAATGAAGGTGACCCTGCTCAAAAGAGCTTACAATCTACAATGAGATAGGGGTTACACAAAGTGCAGGGGCTTATTACACTGATGGTCCAGGCATCTTAAGGAAATGGGGGATAAAAATAAAGTTACATGAATGGTCACCAGACAATCTGTGTAGACGTTTTGGGTTTGGTGGAGTTTGAAGAAGAGTTATGTCGAGAGAGATAGTGAATTAGCCATGTACAGTACAAAGGAATTTTGTTATAGAGCATGATAGGCCGCCTTGAAAAGATGTGTTTTTAGTGAGCGTCTGAAGCCATGCAAGTTGTGGATGGTCCTGATTTCTTGGGGTAGAACATTCCAGAGAATTGGTGCAGCTTGGGAGAAGTCTTGGAGCCGGGAGTGGGAGGATCGGATTAGTGCAGATGTTAGTCGAAGGTCATTTTTGGAACGTAGAGAGCGGGTGGGGTGATAGACAGAGATGAGGGAGGAGATGTAGGGGGGTGCTGCATTGTGAAGAGCTTTGTGGGTGAGAACAAGCAATTTGAACTTTATCCTGCAGAGTATAGGCAGCCAGTGCAATGACTGGCACAGAGCTGAGGCATCTGAGTAACGATTGGCCAGGTAGGTGATCCTGGCTGCTGCATTAAGGATGGACTGTAGAGGGGAAAGTTTAGAGAGGGGGAGGCCAATTAATAGAGAATTGCAATAATCAAGGCGGGAGTGGATTAGGGCCACGGTAAGGGTTTTAGTTGTTTCCATGGTGAGAAAGGGGCGGACTCTAGAGATGTTCTTCAGGTGTAAGCAACAAGAACGGATGAGAGATTGTACAGTTAGGGCCAGAAATATTTGGACAGTGACACAAGTTTTGTTATTTTAGCTGTTTACAAAAACATGTTCAGAAATACAATTATATATATAATATGGGCTGAAAGTGCACACTCCCAGCTGCAATATGAGAATTTCCACATCCAAATCGGAGAAAGGGTTTAGGAATCATAGCTCTGTAATGCATAGCCTCCTCTTTTTCAAGGGACCAAAAGTAATTGGACAATGGACTCTAAGGGCTGCGATTAACTCTGAAGGCGTCTCCCTTGTTAACCTGTAATCAATGAAGTAGTTAAAAGGTCAGGGGTGGATTCCAGGTGTGTGGTTTTGCATTTGGAAGCTGTTGCTGTGACCAGACAACATGCGGTCAAAGGAACTCTCAATTGAGGTGAAGCACAACATCCTGAGGCTGAAAAAAAAGAAAAAATCCATCAGAGAGATAGCAGACATGCTTGGAGTAGCAAAATCAACAGTTGGGTACATTCTGAGAAAAAAGGAATTGACTGGTGAACTTGGGAACTCTAAAAGGCCTGGGCGTCCATGGATGACAACAGTGGTGGATGATCGCCGCATACTTTATTTGGTGAAGAACATCAACTGAGGTCCAGAACACTCTCAGTGAAGTAGGTGTATCTGTCTCTAAGTCAACAGTAAAGAGAAGACTCCATGACAGTAAATACAAAGGGTTCACATCTAGATGCAAACCATTCATCAATTCCAAAAATAGACAGGCCAGAGTTAAATTTGCTGAAAAACACCTCAAGAAGCCAGCTCAGTTCTGGAAAAGTATTCTATGGACAGATGAGACAAAGATCAACCTGTACCAGAATGATGGGAAGAAAAAAGTTTGGAGAAGAAAGGGAACGGCACATGATCCAAGGCACACCACATCCTCTGTAAAACATGGTGGAGGCAACGTGATGGCATGGGCATGCATGGCTTTCAATGGCACTCGGTCACTTGTGTTTATTGATGACATAACAGCAGACAAGAGTAGCCGGATGAATTCTGAAGTGTACCGGGATATACTTTCAGCCCAGATTCAGCCAAATGCTGCAAAGTTGATTGGACGGCGCTTCATAGTACAGATGGACAATGACCCCAAGCATACAGCCAAAGCTACCCAGGAGTTCATGAGTGCAAAAAAGTGGAACATTCTGCAATGGCCAAGTCAATCACCAGATCTTAACCCAATTGAGCATGCATTTCACTTGCTCAAATCCAGACTTAAGACGGAAAGACCCACAAACAAGCAAGACCTGAAGGCTGCGGCTGTAAAGGCCTGGCAAAGCATTTAGAAGGAGGAAACCCAGCGTTTGGTGATGTCCATGGGTTCCAGACTTAAGGCAGTGATTGCCTCCAAAGGATTCGCAACAAAATATTGAAAATAAAAATATTTTGTTTGGGTTATGTTTATTTGTCCAATTACTTTTGACCTCCTAAAATGTGGAGTGTTTGTAAAGAAATGTGTACAATTCCTACATTTCCTATCAGATATTTTTGTTCAACCCTTCAAATTAAACATTACAATCTGCACTTGAATTCTGTTGTAGATGTTTCATTTCAAATCCAATGTGGTGGCATGCAGAGCCCAACTCGCGAAAATTGTGTCACTGTCCAAATATTTCTGGCCCTAACTGTATATAGGAGGTGAAGGAGAGATCGGTGTCAAATATGACACCCAGACAGCAAGCCTGCTGCCTAGGCATTATCGTGGTACCGCACACTGAGGGTACCTTTACACACGGCTACATTTGTAGCTTGTCACCAGGTAACTTACTGGTTGCAGTGAAATCATGGATACATGGTTCTATCTTGTTGCTGTGTACAAATGGAGTCATGTATCCATGATTTCACTGCAACCAGTAAGTTACCTGGTGACAAGCTACAAATGTAGCCGTGTGTAAAGGTACCCTCAGAGAGAGATATCAGATTTAGGCTACGTTCACACATTGCGTATTTTGCTGCTTCTCTGCGTTTTTTGCTGCGTTCTCTGTATTTACCCGCGTTTTTTGCTGCGTTTTTTTTTACGCGCGCTTTTTGCAGTGAAAACGCAATTCTGGATAAGCAGCCCAGCCAAACCTATGGGTTTTGACACAATCCATTCACACACTGCGTATTTGTGCTTTTTTATTTGTGCGTTTTCACTGCAAAAACGTGCGCGTAAAAAGAATCACCATGTCAATTCTTTCTGCAGTTTTTCTCTGCGTTTTTTCATTGCCCCCATGATAAATGGGCACTGAAAAAGCGCAGAGAAAAATGCAGAAAAAAACGCAGTGTGTGACAGGAGCTGCATATTTCACAAAATATGCGCGTAAAAAAGCACAGCTGCGTAAAAATACGCAGTGTGTGAACGTAGCCTTAGGGAGGTTAATGGAGGGCGGGAGCAAAAGAAGTTCAGTTTTGGAAAGGTTGAGTTTTAAATAGAGAGCTGACATGATGTTGGAAACAGCAGCTAGACAGTCATTGGTGTTCTTTAACACTGCAGGGGTAAGGTTAGGAGTTGAAGTGTATAATTGTGTGTCATCAGCATAGAGATGGTACTGGAAGCCAAATCTGCTGATGGTGTGTACAATCGGGGCTGTGTAGAGAGAGAAGAGGTCCAAGGACTGAACCCCGAGGGACCCCAATAGTGAGAGGAAGAGGGGGGAAGAAGAGCCAGCAAATGATATACTGAAAGAGCGGTCAGAAAGATAGGAAGAGATCCAGGAGAGAGCGGTGTCCTTTATACCAATGGAGTGCAACATAGAGAGTAGGAGATGATGGTCAACAGTTTCAAAAGCTGCAGAGAGATCAAGAAGAATAAGCAGAGAGTGGTCACCATTACGTTTTACTGTCAGTAGGTCATTGGTCACTTTGATGTGGGCATTTTCTGTAGAGTGAAGGGGGCAGAAGCCAGACTGTAATGGATCTAGAAGAGAGTGAGCGGAGAGGTAACGGGTGAGACGGGAGTAGACCAGGTGCTCCAGGAGTTTAGAGATGAAGGGGAGGTTGGAGACTGGTCTGTAGTTATTTGTGCAAGATGGGTCGAGAGTGGATTTTCTTTAATAATGGAGTAATGATCGAGTGTTTGAAGGAGGAGGGGAGGATGCCAGAAGAGAGAGAGACGTTGAAGATTTTGGTTAGGTGAGTGGTGACAACCGGACGGAGAGACTGGAGTAGGTGTGAGGGGATGGGTCAGTGGTGCATGTAGTGGGACGAGAGGAAGAGAGGAGCCTGGCAACTTCTTCTTCTGTAACTGCGTCAAATGTGGAGAGTGAACCGGAGGAGATGTGGGGAAGAATGGGAGTGTCAGCACTTGGAGGCTGGGAGCTGATTTCCTGGCAGATGTTGTCTATTTTCTCCATAAAGTAAGAGGCCAGATCATCAGCACAGAGGTCAGTGATGGGGGCATGCACTTTAGGACTGAGGAGAGAGTGAAAGGTGTCAAAGAGTTTTTTTGGATTGTTGGATAGTGAGGAGATCAGGGTGGTGAAGTAGGTTTGTTTGGCAAGGTGAAGGGAGGAGTTGTAGGTTTTTAGCATGAATTTATAATGGATAAAGTCTTCTGGTGATCGAGTTTTCCTCCATAGGCCTTCAGCACTCCTAGAGCATCCCTGGAGGAATCGAGTTTGTGATGTGAGCAAGGGCTGTTTTGTTCTATGTTTGGAGATTCTGAGGGTGAGGGGTGCTACTTGGTCCTGGGTGCTTCTGAGAGTGTTAGTATAGTGATTTACTGCCAGATCTGGACAGGAGAATGAGGAGATTGGGGACAGTGATGAGATGAGGGAGTCTGTGAGTGCATGAGGGTTAATGGCCTGTAGATTTCTGGATGTTTGATAGGTAGGGGTGGGCTGTGGTGGGTGAGGGTTAGTGAGTGAGAAGGAGAGAATGTTGTGGTTGGAGAGAAGAGGTGAGTTATCTAAGGAGGGGGTAGAACAGAGCCGGGTAAAGACCAGGTCAAGGGTGTTACCGTCTTTGTGCGTCTCAGAAGTTGAGAGCTGTGAGAGGCCAAGTGATGTGGTTAGAGATAGGAGCTGGGATGCAGATGGGGAGGTGGGGCTGTTTATGGGGATGTTAAAGTCTCCCAGAATGAGGGCTGGTAATTCTGAGGACATGAAGTGCATCAATCATGCAGAGAAATGGTTGAGGAACTGGGTGGGTGACCCTGTGGTATACCACCGCTACTCTGAGGGAAAGGGGATGGAATAGCTTAATGGTGTGAACCTCAAATGAGGGCAATGAGAGTGATGGGGGTACATTCAACTGACAGCAAACTTTGGCCCCAAATCATCTGGCATAAAACACTTTGAAAAATCGCAAAATATTTTGCATCTTTTAGCTTTTTTATGCCAGATTTTTTTTTGCAGCTCCTTCAAATGGGTGAAGCTAGGGTGGAACGGGGTTAGTAATGCCTGCCAGTGAAATTGATCAACAGGGGAGGTGTTTCTTCAGTCAGAAATACTACTCCAGTCTCTGACTTGAGGAGCTGTACTCCATGGAGAAGATGTGCTGAATTCATTGATGAATTAGGTGTGCCCTACCCCAAAAAGTCCCTTCATTAAGCCTTGCATACACAACTCTAGTCTGAATTATTCTGACTCTTCGACTGCACAAAACAGCAAGACCCTAAGCTTTTTTACATTAACCCCTGCACCACCCAGTCTGTTTTGACCCTAATGACTGGGCCATTTTTTTTCAATTCTGACCAGTGTCACTTTATGAGGTTGGAAGAGAATAAGGTTTGGTACCATGTTAGCCAGTTAAAACAAGAGTGATTGCTCTCAGTGGGAGAAACCGAATACCATATTTTGGGACTATAAGCCACAACAAGGCGTTAGAGAAGGAACATAGGGGAAAAATTAGAAAAAAATGTGGTTATAATGCACTGTTATAGGGAAGGGGGATCTGCTGCTGACATATATGGGGGTAATGTACCCATCCGGGGCCCCTTCCTGGTAATATATTAGCCCCTCCATCGTGGTTTATTAGCCCCTCCATCGTGGTTTATTAGCCCCTCCATCGTGGCTTATTAGACCTTTCATTCCTGGATTATTAGCCCCTCCATCCTGGCTTATTAGCCCCTACATCCTGGTTTATTGGCCCCTTCATCCTGGTTTATTAGTCCCTCCATCCTTGCTTATTAGCCCCTACATCCTGGTTTATTGGCCCCTTCATCTTGGTTTATTAGCCCCTCTATCCTGGTTTATTAGTCCCTCCAACCTGGCTTATTAGCACCTTCCCTCCTGATACATGGATCTTAGATATGGCCCCCCATCCTAGCACACACAAAAATAATAAGCGATGTAATGCACCTCTCCATTGCTTACTGCACCCAGCACTTTGGGTCTTCCTGTGTGCAATGTTTTCTGTCTGTGCCGCCATCTGATTATGTAACTGACACAGCACAGTGACATTATCGCTGCATGCCCCGGTCACATGATCGGATGCCCGGAAAACACAGGAGAACAACGCATAAACTGGAGGACGGAAAGTGCTGGGAGCATGAAGCAACAGAGAGGTACGTTACATTGTGTATTGTTTTGTTGTGTGCGCTAGGATGGGGGGCCATATCCAGGATGGGGGTGTGTAACTAGGCTAATATATAATATGCGCTGCCCCCCTGCCTACCTCTAAGCACCGGTTTCAGCGCTGAGGTGATTAACATGGGGAATGCAGTGAATATTATATGAGCCTAATGAGTGGCCCCACATGATCACAGGCTACCTTTGCAGCCTCCTTCAACCTCCTCCAGCACTCTCCAGAGCCACTGCTCTCCACCAGCACAGCCCCACAGTCATACAGTACCATATATTCTGGACCATATGACACACCCCCACTTTACCCCAAAATTTTTGGGAAAAAAGTGCATCTTATGGTCCAAAAATTACGATAATAATCTTGTAGTTGTGATACCTTTTAAAGGCTAACTGAAATGTCTTTTTTAGATGGGATAAGTGTTCCTCCCCGTACGTTGGGTTGGAACAGATATAGTTATATCTGAGGGCCTGGCTGTAGATGTTAGTTTATGATGTTATAACTCTGGAACGCTTCAACAGATCCCAGTGATTCTGAGACTGTTTTTTTGGGACATATTGGACTTCATGATGGTGGTAAATTTAGGATGATACCTTTTGCATTTATTTGTAAAAAGAATGTTAATTTGGTGAAAATTTAGCAATTTTCAAACTTTAAATGTTTATACTTTTAAACCAGAGAGTTATGTCACACAAAAAAGTTACTAAATAATATTTCCCACATGTCTACTTTACAACAGCATTATTTTGGAAACAATTTTTTTTGTTAGGAAGTTTTAAGGGTTCAAAGTTCATCAGCAATTTCCCATTTTTACTAAACAAAATTTACTTAACCATTCTTTTAGGGACCATATCACATTGGAAGTGACTTTGAGGGCCTATGTGACAGAAAATATGCAAAAGTTGCAATATTATAAAAACTGCACCTATTGGACAGTTCAAAACTTCATCCAATACATTCATTAACCCTTCATGTGCTTCACAGGAGGAAAAGCAATTTGGAAGGAAGAAATGAACAACAATTTTTTCAACAACAATGTTACTTTGGCCTCAAATATTGAATTAACACAAAAGTAACTGGAGAAATTGCACCATAAAATTTGTTGTGCATTTTCTCCTGATTTCGCTAATACCTAATATGTGGTGGAAAACTACTGTTTTGGCGCACAGCAGGACTCGGAAAGGGAGGAGCGTGTTGATGAGAAGATTGGCTGGAATCATTACTGGACTCCATGGTGCATTTGGAGAGCCACTGAGGTGCCTAAACAGTAGAAACCCCCATATGTGACCTCATGTTGAAAACTAGAACCCCAAGTATTTGTGGTGCGCACATTGAACTGCCAGATGCTTCACAGAATTTTATAATGTTGAGATGTGAACATGAAAAAGTAATTTTTTTCCACAAAATGTTCTTTTAGTGGCAATTTGTTCATTTTCACATAAGCAACAGGAAAAAATGGATCTTAAAATGTGTTCTGCAACTTCTCCTGAGTACACAGATAGCTCATATGTTGTGGGAAACCACTGTTTGGTTTCATGGCAGGGCTTGGAAAGGAAGAAATTGTTAGCTGACACCAATGCTTTTTTTTATTCTGTTTTGTTTTTTATTTTGTCTTTTTGTTGGGATGATATTAGCAACAAAGTATTTGGCAGCTAATGAGTTAAAGTCCAAATGGGTGTTATCAGAGGGTTTCACTGAGGGCCTGTATTTCTTTTCCCTGTATGACTTTGACCAATGATAAGCAGACAGCAACCCTCCAGATAAGAGGAACAAACACTACATTTGCTAAGAACAGGTTTTTTCTTATTAGTGTCATTACTGACACCTTTGAGCCATCGTCTTCTGACAGTCATTGTGAGGGGGGAGAGGCAGTACAGCAGAGCTGACAGCGCTTGTGGGAGGAGCTCATCGTCAGTGCTAACCATCTTAGTAGCCATTTCAAAACTGTGCAGAGGGGTTCAAAGGTCCTTGATCTGTGCCCACTCTGCAAGTGACATTGGCCCCACATTTGGCTCAATTTGACACACTCTACGTGTTATGACATACTGTGCCAGGGCTTTTCTCTGCTGCCACAGTACCTGCAACATGTGCAGAGTGGAATTCCACTGAATCAAATATCAGGTGGTTAATGGTGAAAGTGAGCACACAGCGACTGTGCCTTCTACAGCAGCTCATCCAAGCCGGAATAATGCAGTAACCGTGGAGGAAGGAGATTGCAATAGGGTCTTATCTTTAAAAGAACAATTGCAGTAAAAATATACCTGCTCACCTGAGCCTCTGGTACTCTGTTGCCTCCCTGAGGAAGGAGTCGGGATATGACTCCGAAATGCACTGGATGAAATAAAAGCCACCCTTGCACCTTCATCTGTCTCACCATCTCTTCCATCATATGAGCGGGGTTCCAAGGACACTGTCCATTTGTTGCCTTCAAGCCAGGATAGTCTCATAGGAATTGCTGTACAACCAAGTTGAGGATGGGAGCCATGCAAGGCGCGTACGTAAGTTTGCATAGGGATGCCACCAGGTTCGCACTGTTATCACACACGGCCTTTTCTGGGTCCAGGTGTAGTGGAGACAGTCATTGTTCAAACTCAGCCTACGTAGCTGTCAACAACTCTTCAGCTGTGTGACTGACATCTCCAAGGTATTTTAATTTCAACATTGCCTGATGGCGGTGAGCCCTGTCATCCCAGTACGAAGGTGGAATGGATTCTCTCTGAACTCTTGGAACATTAATGGAGAGGTTGAGGGTGCAGCTGGAGGTGCAGGAGGCAGAAGCAGTGGATGAAGCGGTACATACTGAGGTTTGTCCAAAAGGTCTTGGGTATTTTAAGACCTGGGGACCAGCCCATTCCCGACCTGGCCTCGCAGCCACCAGTGTCACCCAGTGCCTAGTTAGCGAGATGTCACACCCCTGGCCATGTTTGCATGTCTAAGTGTCAGTGGTGATATGTACTCTGTCAAACACAGTGTTTTTCAAGGAACGGGTGATGTTGTTCAACCTCTTCACTTTAGGATGTGTAGGAGAAAATAATATTTTATGTGACCACAACTATGGGACCAAGGGCTGGCTTCTGTGCTGACAGAAAGTGGAGTAGGATGTACCCGACAAATTGCTGCACTGTGATGGTGGGTTGACAAAGTTGTGTGCTCAGTGTCTGAGATCTGTCAAAAACAGAAGGTGTGTCAATATCTGGAAGAGATGACAGGCTCTCATTTATCCCAGCTGTAATGGTAAACAAGTGGAGATTCTTTGGCCGGAGACCTGTGTGACATCACTTGACATGGTGATGAAGGAAGAAGAAGCACCAGACGTGGTTGATGCACTGGATGGTGTTTAGGAGCTAAGCCCTGTTTTAGCATAGTAAATTTGCCAGAGTAACACATGTTGTTGGATCATGTAACGGTTCATACATGCTGTAGTCAAACTGTTGTTTTTTTACCTCTACTGGATTGTATTTATAAACTTTGTAAATAATGTGAGTTGGGTCATCCTTTCCGGTCTCAAAAAGGCACTGGCTAGGCAACCCTTGCTGTCTCTGATACCTGCAGACATGAGACCGCTGCTGTCCAGAGCCAGAATTTTGGCTGAGGATACAGTGATTGTCTTGGTTGCAGCAATCAGTCTCTGTGCGGGAAGATGCAACCTAACCTCCTCATCTTCCTCCCCCTCCACCTCCTCTGCTGAGCTGCTCAGCTGCGTGACTCTGGGTTGATTCCAAGTGGGATCTTGAATATCATCATTATGCTCTTTATTGTCCCACTCCATGTCCTGAGAGTCATCCTTGTCTTCCTGCCCTTGAATGCACAGTGCAATGCGGGTGTTCCTCGGGTATCTGAGTTTCGTCATCATCACCTTCCCCCAGGGGTTAACGTTTAGTGATGAGGTTCTGGATTCTACTCGAACCCTACTTTTTCCATCCCTGGATCCAACTTCAAAAAAGTTTAGGTATCAATGGAGTTGCTTTCCTCCACTTGAGTCTGTGAATCTTTTGAGCAGACCTCTGATGCCCATGGAATAGAATGTGTGAACAACTCTGCAGAATCACCCGTCTATGATTCCTCACAGTTTGTTATGTGGTTAGACGGTTGTGATATGGGGGGAAAGATGCGTAATTGGGGTGCCACCTCTGAGGATGTCTGTGTGTGATATTGAGGTGAAGGAAGAGGAGAGGCCACTTGATGCAGCACTTGCCATGAACTGTAGCCACAGCTCTTTCTGGGCCTCATCTACAAGTTGTATTGCTCTGCTGCCAAAGAAATAGACTGGATGTCTCATAACAGAAGTTGTCACTTGGCTTGAGTTACGACGAGCTTGGTCAGTACAGCTTTCAGTAACATTAGCAGTAGCACGTTCACCACGAACACCTCGAATGCCAAGCCTATTTTCCCTTCCACCACGCCCATTCCCCTTTCCACCATGACTGCAGGATTTTCCACTCATGGTTAATGCACACAGAAAGCACTTGTTTTAGGCCTAATAAAAGGTTATTTGGCAACAGCCAGAGATTTATCAATGAGTTAAAAATTGTATGCAAAGAACACTCAAGGGAAAAAATTGGAATGCTTAGGTAAGTAGGAAGAATACAATAAGAGCAAGAAGTGTTCACGTTTGACGTGGTCACAGATGCTCTCTGGAGGGAATGTCCGCCTGTAAACACCATTTTATGGCTTACATGGGAAAATAAATCCACAAAGCAATATAAGGAATTATATACAGTTGTGTTCAAAAGTTCACATACCCCGCCCGGCAGATTTTTGCCTTTTGGCCTTTTTTCAGAGAATATGAATGATAACACAAAAACGATTTTTTCACTCATGGTTAGTGGTTGGGTGAAGACATTTATTGTCAAACTACTGTGTTTTCTCTTTTTAAATCATTGTATTACTGTTTAATACTAATATTGAGTTATTACATGTACAGTCATGGCCAAAAGTGTTGGTAACCTTGAAACTGTTCCAGAAAATGAAGCATTCATCTCAGAAAAATATTGCAGTTACACATTTTGTCATACACATGTTATTTCCTTTGTGTGCATTAGAAAAAATATAAAATGAAGGGAGTGCATATACGGTGATATCGTCTAATCAATGGTCATGGTCCCCCCAATCTGTTCAACTCGTCTATTACGGTTGTGTGAGTCACAACAAACTGATGAGGCACTCACAGATATATGGCCGTCGTTGGTGCCCTGCTGGATGAGCAGAAAAAATCCACAAGGAAGATTGGAGCCGGGCTTATCTTACCGCGCTGACCAGGAACTTCTTTATAAAGAGGATCTTTGATCAATCTTCTGTGGACGGTGTGGTTCCTGGTCAGCGCGGTAAGATAATCCCGGCTCCAATCTTCCTTGTGGATTTTTTCTTTGTGTGCATTGGAACAACACATAAAAAAACTGAGAAAAAAGGTAAAGTGTGCATAAATTCACCCATAAGTCCAAAAATGGGCCGGGCAAAATTATTTGTACCCACACTTAATATTCTGTTGCACCCTTTGGAAAAAATAACTGCAATCAATTGCTTCCTATGACCATCAATAGCTTCTTACACCTCTCAACTGGAATTTTGGACTCCTCTTTTCCAAACTGCTCCTGTGCTCATTTATGTGAAGGCGTCTTCTCCCAACAGCAATTTTAAGATCTCAGGTGTACAATGGGATTCAGATCTGGACTCAATGCTACCACTTCATACTCTCCATCGCTTTGTTACCGTCCATTTCTAAGAGTTTCTTGAAGTATGTTTGGGGTCATTGCCTACTGGAAGACCCATGACCTATGATGCAAATCCAGACCCTTACACTTGGTACTATATTGCAACCCAAAATCTTTTGATAGCCTTCAGATTTCATGATACCAGTGCCAGAGACAGCAAAAAACCCTTCAAAACATCTTTGAACCTCCACAATATTTGACTATATGTAGTGTATTCCTTTCATTGTAGACCTCATTCTATTGTAGGTAAACTGTAGAATGGCATGTTTACCAATAAGCTCTATCTTGGTCTCATCTGACCACAAGACCCTTTTCCAGAAATATTTTGGCTTAGTGGCGTACATTTTGGCAAACTGCAGTCTAGTTTATGTCTCTGTGTTATCAGTGGGGTCCCCTTGGGCCTCCTGTCATAGTGAATCAAATGAAATGCTGTGATAAATTGTGCTGACATTGATACACCCTGAGCCTGCAGGATAGCTTGAATTTCTTTGAAACCTGTTTGGGCTGCTTATACATAATATGGACTATCCTGCATTACAACCTTTCATCATTTTTTCTTAAGTCGTCAGGCAGTTCTCTTCTACTCTTTCTGTTCTCAATGCTTAATGTGGCACACTGTCATACCGGCACATATGGACACCTAGTATTAATGTAGCATACTGTTATGCCGGCACATATGGACACCTAGTATGTGGCGCAACACATTGGTGATGATGGGGATGATATAGAAGGAAGTTCTTAGTAAAAGGGAGAGGCTTCACCTGCTGACACTCACCTGAGTTTGAACATCGAGCTCCCTAATGTCCCTATATGGGTCTTTCCCGCCATCGATGTCACATCATGCCTAGGCCCTCACTCATCCTGAACTAACCCTGGCTGGTGTACAGGCCAGGGTGGACACTAGTCTCACATCTACAATAATACAACACAGGGAAAGGTGCACAGACAGAGGGAAAATAGACACAAAGGATATGATACAAAACTCCTCAATTGAGCATGCCACCTGAGCTGCAATAGTCACCACTCCAACTTTGTCCAGAGACTGGCTCCTTCCACAGTGGTCAGCATAGAATGAGATTCTATCACCGGCATCAGCTGACCAGACATGTGACTATTTATAGGGAAGGGGAGTAGTCACAATAAGTCTGCACCTGAGGTTAGACTGCAAAGAGAAATAAAGCAGGAAAGAGTCTTTAACCCCTACAGCACCAAAAGAAATAATTTCCATATAACTTTGCAACCTTCAGGTTCCAGACTAGTAAAATGTCTCCCTAGGGTGGGAGACCATGTGACACACACAGGCACCCAATGCAAAGACTGAGTCAACTTCTCCCCTTTTTATCTGGATTCAGGTGTGATTTTCATATTGCCCACACCTGTTACTTGTCACTGGTGAGTTTAGACGATCATCACATGCTGGAAACAAAGTTGTTTACAATTTTGAAAAGGTGCCAACAATTTTGTCCATCCCATTCTTAGAGTTTTGTGTGAAATTATGTCCCATTTGCCTTGTTTTTCTCAGTTTTCTTGGGTTGCTCTAATACACACAAAGGAAATAAACATGCGTATAACAAAAATATGTATTTGCAATACATTTCTGGGTGAAATACTTCATTTTCTGGAACAATTTCAAGGATGTCCACCTCTTTC